>VZSR01000983.1:307628-369357 GCA_013398615.1 Brachypodius melanocephalos | reverse complement strand
TTCTCTACCCCAGGTTTGGACTGGCCCCACCAAGCTGTGGCTCCAAGGGGTTCCCACATGGCACAGATGGATCCTGTGGGTGTTCAGGCTGGCCACAGGATTAAACAAATACATCTTGGGTTGGAGGCACACTCCAGGCATGGCTCTCACAGGGACCCTCACTGGGAAGCACCAGCCTCAGCGTTCTCTTTGGGGGTCCCAGCGTGCACAATCCCTTGGAGAGCAGCAGCTGGGGCAGTGCTGGCTGGGCTGGGACCGTGCCCTGCTCCCACCCTGGGTGACAATATCCTCACTGCAGAAGCAGCCATGGAACAGGCACGTCCCCCTCGCCTGGGCCCAGCTCCTCTCCTTCAAGCAGCTTTGCATCAGTGCCCTCTTTATGGGTCCCTCCAAAATGGGAAATAGGAGCTGAAGCTGTGCTGCACCCCAGGACACACTCCCACCCAAACCTAGGGTCAGACATGAGTTCCTGCAGCAGGAGGAGTGGAGCATCTCCGGTGGTGGGGGTCATCATGTTGGCATTTTGGGCTTGGTTTAATCCCTGAGAAAGTATTTGTTTCATACAGTTTTATTGGGCCATTTTAATTTATCAACTAGTTTGGGAATCACGGTGTGGAGAGGGACGAGCACTGGCACTGTCTGGCTTTGCTCTGCAGCTGGGAATGCTGAGGAATCTACAAGGCAGTGGGTTTGTACTGCCAGGAACGTGCCAGCATCACAACCCATGAGAGGGGCTGCCGGCACTCCTTCATTTTACAATTATCCCTGTGGAGAAGTCAGCTCCAGCTCAGCCTCTGCTCAAATCCAGTCTCTGGGCATGTCCCTGGGGTCTGCCAGGCCAGAGCCAGTGTGGGGAATCCTGCTGGGTTTGTTGCCTTCTGTCACCCACTCCCAGATCTGGTTTCCCAAGGCCCATCACGTCCCTGGCTCACCTGTCTGGGCTCAGGTGGCAGCTCCTGGAATGCCCCAAATACCTGTTCAGGGCACGTGTGCCATGGAGGTGGCATGGTGGGGCTGGAAGAATGCTGCAGGATGGCCAGGATGTGATGTGCCAGCAGTGCCCAGTCCCATTCCTTGTGCTGCCTGTGGCCAGAGTCCTCACAATGAGCCACGAGCCCTGCTGAGCCCTTCCCAAAGGGCTTCACCCTGGACACAGAGATCAGTGACAGGTGTTTTCCCTTTGTTCCTCTGTCCCACATTTTCTCCTCAGCCCCATGCACACCCTCCTCCTCCTCCTCCTCCTCTTCCTCCTCCTTCTCCCTCATCCTGGCAAGTGGCTGAGGGTCGCAGTGGGGTTGGTGTGGGGGAAGAGCTGGCACAGTTCATGCCCAGCATGGCTTTCTCTCAATCCCAGTTTCTGCCCAAAACACAGTGAAATGTGGCGTGTCAGTCGGGAAGGAGGTGCTCCTGCTGGGCTGTGGGGGAAGATCTGTATTTGTGTGTTTGGGGATCTGTGTTTGCACCCCAGGGAGGCTGCTCTGCTCGCCTGGCTTCAGCCTCAGCAGAGGAACAGGGCTCTCCCCGCTGAGGGAACAAGCAATGATAAACTTTCTTTCCCGAACTTTAAATGAAAGGGAAGAAACATGTTTTTGACTTTTCCTGTCCTTTCCTTGCAGCTGTCCATCTGTTGTTTGAGTGGCAGTCAAGCATTTGTAATGGAAATTAACAGGAACAATATGTCAGCACCTGTGGGTGGCTCTGCACTGTCCCTGTGCTGTCACCTCCTGGTCCTCAGAGTGTTTGGACAGTGTTCCCTGCAAAGTGTCACAGTTTTTAGTTAAAGGAAAAGTGACCAATGTTCTGTTGTGCAAAGCAAAGAGAAACTTGCAGAAAGTTCAGGTGAATGTTCTCCACCTTGGCTCCAGGGATAGCCCAGGGATAATGGGGTGCTGGGGAACACCATGGCTATGAGAGAGAGGTGTGGTAGGACAAGGTACATCCTGCAGCCCTGGAGATTCAACACCAGGCTGCTCCAAACCCCATCCAGCTGGACCTTGAACATTCCCAGGAATGAGGCAGCCAGAGCTTCTCTGGGCAACCTGTGACGATTCCCTGCCCTCTGGCAGTCTGATGCCATTCTTCCTGGTGCTCCAGATCCTTGTCCAAAGTCCCTCTCCAGCTCTCTCGGAGCCCCTTTAGGCACTGGAAGGAGCCCTAAGGTCCTCTCCTGTGCAGGCAGGGACAGAGGCAGGGTTTGGCAGAGGGCACAGCCGGCCAGGCCGTCCTGGCAGCGCGTCCATTCGGGAGGAGGAAGCGGCACACAGCCGTGCTCATTGTTTGACTTCCCCTGCTCGCCCGTGGGGACCTGGGGACCTGTGTCTGTGCCTGGGCAGGGCACACCCGCCGGGCTGTGCCTGGGAGCTGCGGGTGGGGAACGGGAATTTCCTGGGGGCTGCGGGTGGAGCCACACACGGCCCCAGGATGGGATGGTGAGGGGCTGCTCTGCAGGGAGCATTCCCTATCCATCCAGGCAGCCCCACAGCAGGGCCAGGGTCCCTCCTGGCCATCAGAGCCACACCAGGCTGGAGCCCCCATCCTGCCCGTGCTGGGGGTGACCTGGAGAAGGAGAGGAGGGGGAGGAAGGGCAGGCAGAGCTTCCAGAGGAAGAGTGCTCACCACTGCCTCTAAATTTATCTTTCCTGTTTCTCAGCAGCAGCATTGTCTCATCCCCATTCTCTGTGGTGTCAGGCCATTCTCCCCTCTCTGCCTCTCTCCTGGCACCCTGTTCCTCACCACGTTATCCCGGTTTAACCAGCTCCGTCTCTCTCCTTCTTTTGCTTTCAAGTGTTAATCCTGGTGTGCTCCCTGGCTGCTTTCCCTTCTCTCACCTCCAGTCTGTTCCCACACCCACCATCCCAGGGCCCTCCCCATGTCCCACAGCACCAGCCCCTGGCTTGGGGGTTAAACTAGGGGCTGGACAGTTGCCAAGTTCCCCTGGGCTCAGGGCTGGGAATCCGTGAGCAAGCTGGAGAACAGAGGAGGGAGGTTTCCTTTGAGGAGCCCTTTGTCCAGCCCATGATGGGCTGCTCTCAAGGGAGAACGTCTCCTTGGAACCATGGAATCATTTTGGTTTGACAGGACCTTTGAGATCACAGAAGCCTCAGGGCAGCCTGGCCTGCTCATCCCAACCTCCCCAGGAGATGCTGCACATGACCAGGCAGATCAGGGACACCTTGGACTGGCTGGGTGGACCAGGGACACCCTGGACTGGCTGGGTGGACCAGGGACACCCTGGACTGGCTGGGTGGATCAGGGATGCCCAGGACCAGCCTGGCCAGTGGCTGCTGTTGGAAAGAATTGTTTCTGTGGTTATGATGGATGTTCCAAGGAGCTGCTTCCCTTCCCAGTCAATCCACAGGGATTGTGAAGGTCTCCTTCCTCACAAAGGACTTTTTACTCTGAATCCTGACCCCTCTGCTATCCAAATTATAGGCATCTTAAACTCCCAACTCAAACACCTCCCTGCTCCATGCCAGTCAATTCTTGGTTCGTTTATTGAGCCGGCTGGAGTTGTCCTTACCAGGAACACACTGACCTGCCCTCCTGGCTCTGCCCTCGGCTTTGTTCCAGAGCCATCAGTCTGTTCTTGCTGTGGCCATTCTGTGCTTGCTGTGCACAAAGTCACCAGCCCTAGAAGTGTTCAAACGCTGTGTGGACACGACACTTGGGGACACGCTGTAGTGGTGGCCTTGGCAGTGCTGGGGAACAGTTGGACTCCATGATCTCAGAGGGTTTTTCAGCCCTAATGGTTCCATGATTCCAGCCCTGGCTCACATGTGCCCATGGCTGAGGGGGCACCAGCTCAGTGGGAGCTAATGCCCCTCAGAGGAGCTCTGACCTCGGGCCAGGAGTGCCCTTTGGAGAAGAAATGCTTTCCCAGAGGCAGAACCATAGGCAGAGCTGGCCGAGTCTCGTCCATGAGGGCTCTGAGTCTCTGCTGAATCCCTTCACACCCATCCCCTCTGTGCCTCGGCCGAGCCCGGCTGGGCCATCACTGAGCTCGCCTGCTGAGAGCCAGACCTGATTTATGGGGGCTCCAGTGGTTTGCTTTGGCTTTGTGATTATCAGCAAGGGACACATAGAAGGAAATTATTTCAACAGCTGAATACTGTGTGTGTTTATGGGACTTTCTGGCTGTGAGAAGGAAGGGCACGAAGCACAAGGGTTGTGTAGATTGGGATGAGAATGGGGCAGGGCAAGTGGTACAGACCCCAGGGCGAGCCAGAGCTGCCAGAGCCAAGGCAGAGACAGCCCAGCCTCACTGAGACCTTGGGAAATATTAATTAGGATGAGTAAACGGTGCAAATAATCCCCACCCTCCCACTCACCAGCGGGATTTGCCCACTGCATCTCCCTGTATCACCCAGCAAGCCCTATCCAAGCAGTTTGTGCCAGGCAGGTGATCCATCCCCTGCCCACGGCAGCTCTCAGGGCAGGTTCATCCAGCACTGGCTCTGTTTTCAGGAATGGGACAGCCAGGAGCTGCAGGGCCCTGGGCACTGCTCCCAGTGAGCTCTCGGAGTGCCAGGTTGTGTCCGTGTCATCTGTCCGGCCACTGACACACTCACTGCCACACGCTTTCAACTCCCTTTCAGAAGATAAATATGTGTATTTTTGTATAAAATCCTGGCCTCTGCCCAGAGCCAGGAGCACGGCAGGAGCTTTCACAGCGTGGTGACACACAAAAGCACGCGTGCAATAGGCGGGAATTGCGTGTCACCCTGGCCCTGTGACCTGGCAGCAGCGTGCAGCCAGCACAGCATCCCCAGAGCAGACACCTCTGCCTTCCCCCAGGAAAAGCAGCCGAGTCCTGTGCTGCTGTGGATCTCAAAGACACTGGCCACACAGGCAGGCTGGCTGTGGGGACAGCAGGCACAGCTGGCTTTGGGCCACATGAGGGTATGTGTCTGCCACACCTGGCTTGGGTCAGTCCTGAGCTGGGAGTTCATGAACTGCCACCAGCAGGGACCTTTGTCCGGTGCCTCCTGCTCCATCTGTCCAACCCAGCCTCCCAAACCCTCGTCCCTGACCTGCTCAGCTGTGCAGGAGAGGATCTGAAACCTTTCCCACCTTGGGGACCTGAAAGTAGAAGTGGTATTGGCAGCTGTGCAGCTGAGTTTATTCCTGTAATAGTGTGACTTGTCAAAGAGCTTTGTTTTTGGAAAACGGGGAGCAGGACACTGTCAGGAGGCCTGGTCCAGTGCTGGTGTGGATGGAAGGGGGCTCAGTGCTCCCCAGTTCCTGCCCATGGAGGATTCTCTCCCCTCCGTTCCCCTCGGGTCTGTAGGAGATGGCACTCACCGTGTTTGGGGCTGGGCTGTGGGCTGAGCTCTGCAGCCGGTTCCTGGTGCCAGAGGTGATTCCTGAGCCACAGGGCTGGAGGTGGATGTCCCCCGTGCTGGTTCAGCTCTGCCTCACTCACTGGGACCTTCCCCATCTCTGAGGAAACCACAGTTGCTGGTGCTGTGCTCAGGGATGTCCTGGGGGCTGTGGCACACGGGGACAGTTTCTCCAAGGCAGAACAGCCTCAGAATCTGGAGCTGACAGGGCAGACACAGCACAAAGTGTCCCCCTGCTCTGCAGCCCCTCGCCTGTCCCCAGCGCCAGCACCGACAGACACACACGTGGGAGATTATCCAGCCGAGTGTTAATTATCACACTCAAATTAGAACCCCTCAGCTATGATTAACTTATTCCTCAGCCCTGCAGCAGGGACAGCAGATATGGGGATCGTGGCAGAGCTCAGCAATGCCCGGCTTGGGGGGGCACAATGTCCCCGTGGGGAGCGGGCAGTGCCAGCCCTGCAGGGATGGGACCCCCTTGCCTCGTGGCTGGGATGAGCTGCAGGAGGGCAGTGGGGAGTTGTGCTGGACTCACACAAGGGCAGCAGCGCTCTCGAAAGTAACACCCTTCAGTGAGACCCTTTCCACTGTGGGGATCTGCACCCGAGCAGCTCTCTCACATCCCACCAGGCAGTCTGTCTCCCACTTGTACAGTTTTGGGTTGGTTTTCCCCTTTTACAGCCAGCTGGGTGACACACACCAGGATTCCTGAACTCCTCCTGCCTGTGTGTTGTCTCCTCAGACCACATTTATGGCTCTGCCCCAAAGTCCCAGCAGTTTATGATTAACCCTGGGCCTGGGGATGCTCAGCAGGAGCTATATCCAGCAGGAGTGATGCCACATGGGCTCAGGACATTCCTCTCACCCTCAGCCCTGGGCTGCTTTGGGGTGGGATGGGATCATGCCTGGGTCTCTACAGCACACCAGGGTGCCTATTGCCTCTGTCCCAGAGGAGTTGCTGTCCTGGTGGGCTCCATCTCTCCATCTTCTTTGTCCCCTTTGTCACTTCCCTTTGTCCCACATCCCAGCACTGCTCTCCCCTTGCACCTTGGTTCATTTGGGACTGTTTGGGCATTTTGGTCCATCCCCACACAGGAGGATCTGTTAACCCCACCTCTGCTGAAGGTGCTGAATGAACCAGGGCAGTGCTGGGGCTCACACTCGGGTGAAAGCCCTATTGGGTCTCTCCAAGTGAGGGTGGGTGCTCATGGGTTTGGGACTTGCAGGGCAAAAGGGGCTGCACCCACCCTTTGCCCCCTGCTCCCTGCAGGACCTGGCACAGCCTCAGGCCCCTGTGTTTGCCTCTCCCACAACCACCCCTGGTCTTTCCCTGCAGGCTTTGGGGGCTGGCCTGCATTCACACTTGTTCCTACAGATCTGTGTGCTCGGGGTGTTGCTCCTTCGTTTTCCAGAGGAATAGTGAGCTGGTGAAGGTATCCCGGGCCGGCATCGCTGGGTCCCGTTCCCTTTCTGTCCCCATCTGCGTGTGTGAGTGCTGGGAGCGGGTCTGTCAGCGCCTCGGCGCCTTTCAGGGTCTTCCCAACGAGCAGATTTATTTTCTGCTATGCTGAGAATTAGCTCCCCTTTCTTCCTCTTCCCTCTGCCCCCGCTGGAAAGAGAGAGAATGCAGGGAAGAAGAAAGGATTTCCATCACGGCGGTGATTGGCACAGCCCTGAATGAGAGGTCATTCCAGCCGGCTCTTTCTTTTCAGGGCCTTTTTTTCCTGCTCCCTGTATTCAGGCTGGCAGCATTCTTTCTTTTCAAAGCTCCTCTGTCTGTCTCTCTCTTCCCCCTCCTTTATTTTTCATCCCTTTTCTTTACTTTTGCTGTCTTTTCATTCTGTTTTTCTCCACCCCCTTGGGGCTCCATTTTTTTCTTTCCCTTTTCCTCTATTCAGTTCCTTTTTTTCTTCTCGCATCTCTTTTGAATAGCTCGGCTATTTTCGGAGAGGAAAGGGACTGTGCCGGGGAGAAGCCGTTACAGCAAGGAGGAACTTGAAAGTCTTTTCTTTCCCTGTTTATTTCATTTAAAAGCAAAAATTGTTTTCCAAGGCAGAGCCAGGGTTCCGTGTGGAGCCTTTGAAGCCAGGCTGGGATGGCAGCAGGGCTGAGGGCTCTCCCTGCTCCTGCATTTACTGCTGGTCCCAAACCCCTGACAAACCCCTGGAGCACCCGGGGCTCTGGGGTGGGTGCTGCCCTGCCTGGGCTCTGGGGGGGGTGCTGCCACAGGGGGTCCAGGCAGCAGCAGCCCCTCCCTCAGCTCACCCCACACCACTTACCTGATTTAAAGGCTCTTCCTGCCTCTGGGCTCAGGAGCAGCAGCGTTTTTAGGGATGGTGTGCCCATGAGCTCCAAAGGCAGATCCCCGACCTCTCCACGGCAGCAAATACCTTCATGCACGGGAATGGGAGCAGAGGGGCTGTGTTTGTTCCAAAGGGGAATGGGGGGCTCACACAGGGAGCCGTGAGGACAGGTGGGATGTGCCAGGACACAGAGCCAGGTGTGCAGGGTGTGCGTTGGTGCTGGTCACTCACTGCACTCAGACCAAGGGACACAGCGTGCCAGGGGTCAGTCCCTCAATCCCTGAGGAATGGCAGGAAGGGTCTCACACACATCCACGAGGCCACGGTGATTCCCGTGGTTCTGAGGAAACCCCTCACTGAGCAGACGAGGCTGGGCCCAGTGTCACTGCCCCAGGTGCCACCAGAGCTCTGCCCGCTGTCACCGCTCCTGGGGTGCCCTGGTGCTATGGTCCAGGAAGGGCTGGAACATCAGGGCTGAAGCATGATCAGTTTGGTCTGCCAGGGAGGAGATGTTGAGCCCTGTGGCACAGCAACAGGAGCTGCTTGGCAAGGCAGGTGGGGCCAAGCAGAATCCCCTTCCCCAAACGCTCCCTGCCTGGGCACCGCTGGGCATGAACCATTGGTGGCTTTGGTGCCATTCAGTGGAGCTTTGGTATGGTTTTGACACAACTTTGGTGAGGTTTTGGTGCAGTTTTGATGCACCTTTGGCTGACTCCAGAGCACGGGTTTTCCAGCCCCTGGCTAGAGCAGAATGCTGACTCCAGCATTTGCAGCATTTTCTCTGGCTCAGCCCAAAAAAAGCTCCCTCAGGAGACCTCCCCAGAGCAGGGGCAGTGCTGGTGGCCAGGGCCTGCTCCATTGGGCTCCTGGCTGTGCCTCAACACAGGAGTCCCCTGGAAGTGACCCCGAGTTAGAGCCAGGCTCCCTGCTCCTCCCACTGGCCCACTGTCTTCCTCCCATCTTTCCATTACCCCCATGCCCAAATGGATGCAATCGGGACTCTGATTTTCAGGAAACACCTTTTTCCCCATGAGTTTTACTCTCCCCTTGTTTTGCTGTAACACAGAATTTGAGGGGGATCCGTGGCACAGGAGCTGCTGACTCCCGTGCTGGCTGTGTTAGGATCATGGAGTCACGGAATGCCAGGTTTGGAGGGACCCCAGGGATCACCTGCTCCGATCTTTTCTGGGACAAGAGGAGCTGGAGGGCAGGGCTGTCAGGTGCTGGAGAGGGGGTGGCAGGGCATTTTCACCCCATTGTCCTTGGCCAAGAGGCACTTTGGGGTGTGGGCAGGGGTCCCGTGCCGGGCTGCAGGAGGGCGGGAGCGGGGCCAGGGCCCGGTGGTTAATTAAATAGATCATTGCTTTAAAGTGAGATTCAAATAATTGTAACCCTGAGATAGAGAAGGCATTGGAGGAGATGAAAAGGGAGAGAAAGAGAAAGGAAGCAAAGGACAGAGGTTCAGAATGGAGAGGGAGATTAGGAGAGAGATGAAAGAGAGAGGAGAAAGATAAGAGGGAGAGAGGGGACAGATCTCGGCGCGAGATGGGCGTTGCCAGGGAAACGGGAAGAATGAGGGAGCAACTGGAGGGATGGAGGAGCAGAGGATACTGGGGGTGGGGAGCGAGGGATGGAGGAACAGAGGGATGGAGGAACAGAGGGATGGAGGGGCTGGGGAGCAGAGGGATGGAGGAACAGAGGGATGGAGGGGCTGGGGAGCAGAGGGATGGAGGAACAGAGGAACAGAGGGATAGAGAAGTGAGGGATGGAGGGTTGGAGGAATGGAGGAGAGATGGAGGCTGGAGGGATAGAGCCTCAGTGTCAGAAGGAGGAAAACAGGGATTTCCAGCAGAACAGGAAGCAGGAGTGGGGTGTCATAGCCCAGCAGAGATGCTTGTGTGCATTTTGGGATGGCAGCTCTGTCCCTCTGCAGTGAGCAGCCACAGCACCTGCTGCTGTCCTCAGCCTGACCCTCTCACCCCAGTTCCCAGTGGTGGATCCCATATCCCTGACAGATAATGGAGGAACCAGGCAGCTCTGTGCTCATCACACTTTTGTTCTGCAGCGCTGGTAAGCTCTGGTTATTTGAAAGCCATTCCCTTTTCCCTCCCAGTCAGAGTTTGCTGATAACCGTACGATTTCAGAGGGGTAAATATTTACCTGTGATTGATGGACACAGAAATCAGAGCAAAAATATCCCGGTCCTGTGGAATATTTTCAGAGGAAATACCCATGGAGAGGCTGGGGAGAGTTCGACTTGCTCTGATAACACCCTCTCCTCCATGAGCCCTTGTCTCTCCCAGGGCCTCACTTTCCCCAGCTTGGTTTTCCACCTGCTCTTATTAAAAACATTATCAACATCCCTCTGCCAGTCCCAGGTTGTGTCCTTTGTTTGGTGGAGCCAAAGCCCCCAAAGGCGACCCTTCCTCCACCCAGAAGCTCTTCAGTGACACGAGTGATGTCACATCTGTCACTGATTGATTGCAGGGAGCGGCAGCTCTCTGATCCACTGACAGGGGAGGTTTCTTTTTTCCTCTTTTGTTTTAAGGAGAAGTTCTCCTTAAAACGAAAGTTTTCCTGTAAAAATGTAGTTTGTCGTTATCTAGTGTGGAGACACCGAGTGAATTTAAACAGGTGTTTGTTTTCTGTGGCAGCAGCACCTGGCCCCAGTGGTTCCTGGCCATTTCTCAGAGCTTTGGCTCGTTTTTACAGCAGTTCCTCTGCATCAGGGTCAGTTCTGGGGTAAAAAGTGCCAGTTTCAGTTCTGCCACTGTGCGTGGAGCCACTCTGTGGGTCAGCCCCTGGCACAGACCACCAACACAGAGCCAGGGCCAGGCAGTGCAGCTGAGGTGGACCCCAAATCCATGGGCTGGTGCAGGACAGACGTGCTGGGTCAGGTTTAAGAATAATTTTAGTTGTGATTTTCAGGAAAACAACATTTTTCTGTTTGGAATTGTGGGGGGTTGAGCAGCTTTATGTGAAATCTTCAGGCAAGATGAAAGCCTGTTTTTTTCCCTTTATTAAATTTAAATGAAGGCTGCTTTTGAGAAAGAAAGGAAAATAAAATCAAAGGTTTTCTCACAAATATCAGGTCCATTATCAGCCATTTTCTGGTAAAAAGTCTTGAACGGTTTTCCTGCCTCCTTCCCCAGTGAGAACCCCCCAAGCCCGGGGTCTCACTTTGTCCTGGGGCTCAGTCCTTGGGAGCTTTTCCCCCAAGGTCTGCACCCCCACATCTGTCCCCAGGGAACCTCCCAGGACCCCCAGACATGGGAGCAGAGCCTCTGCAGGAGGGTCCCACAGAGAGCCCTGCAATGGGGGTCCTGCAATGGGGGTCCTGCAATGGGGGTCCTGCAAAGGGGATAGAGGAGCAAGTCCTAAACGTCCTCTTTCCCATGGCAGCAGGCTCGTCAGGCAGCCTGGGAACCTGTGCAGGGGCTCAGGTGTCCTAAACTGCTGCTGGTGCCAGCTGGGCTCTGGCAGCTGCTCAGGTGGCTGCACTTAACCCAGAGCAGTGGCAGCAGGGTGGGTTCCTGCGTGCCTGGGGGTCACTGCTCCGAGGAAGAGCTGAGAAGCCAATCAATCCCCCAAACCATTTGGATTTGGAGTAGCTGGGTCTCCCTTCCCTGCAGGAATTTTGGGTGAGAGCTGGTGAATGCTGCTGCCTCTGGGCTGGTGAGGGGAGCTGGGAGTGGAGGCAGGTGGCAAACGGGGGTGGTGGAGACTGTCAGGGCACCAGGGCCATGTTCCCCCCCGGAGCTGCTCCTGGGGGCTGTGCCTTGGGTGGCTCTGGGGCTGTGGGCACTCCTTTGGCTCAGACCCTGTTAGGTCTCAGGTGTTACAGACAAACCCGTGGGTGCAAAGGTGAGGCTTCTGTGGGTGAGGTGGAATGTTTTCATGCTGCTCAACTGAGGGTTTTCCAGGCTCTTATCTCTAGAGTGGTGGGGCTGGCCGAGGGGCCAGGTGGGGTGGCACAAGGATTGGGCAGGTGGGTGAAACCGAGGCAGGTAAAACAGCAAAGGGAAGGGAAACGTGTCCATAGACATGACACTTAGTCTGGTGGCTGGAAAATCTCAAATCCAGCAGGGAATGTGCTGGGGAGTGGAGAACCTGTTGTGCAGATGCTGCTGCCAGAGGGACCCAGACAGAAGTGGGTATTTGTGGGGGGCTAATCATGGAGCAAGAGAGGAAAATAGAAGTAAAATAGCACAAAGAAGTGAAAGCCATGTAAAAAACCTACTCTAAGTGACCAGGTGGTGAGTGAGGAGCTGGTGGAGGTTCTGAGGGGGGGTGGGGGGCAACCAGGGCAAGGGAGGGCAGGGTCTGCAGGATGTGCCAGGGCAGAGCCTGGATCTTCCCAAATGCGTTGGGAAAGATGAGAGGAGAGATTGCACCAAAACTAAACTTCGGAGTGGGAGGAGGAATTATGAAAGAACCCCAAATTTCACAACCCCAAAGTATCAGGGACAGCAGCCACCACTGCTGGCCCCAGGTGCATCTGTCCTGCGGTATTGGAGAGGGGAAGATGG
The DNA here is from genome assembly GCA_013398615.1 of Brachypodius melanocephalos. Taxonomy (NCBI): domain Eukaryota; kingdom Metazoa; phylum Chordata; class Aves; order Passeriformes; family Pycnonotidae; genus Brachypodius; species Brachypodius melanocephalos. The sequence continues at coordinate 357,183 of VZSR01000983.1, read as the reverse complement.
ATGAGTGGGCTGATGGATGGATGAGTGAGCTGGGAGACATGAAGGAGTAGGTTGATGGATGGTTGAGTGGGCTGATGGATGGGTGAGCGGGCTGGGAGCTCGGCACATGCCACTGGCAGAGGGGACATTGGCAGGCGTGTCTGTGTCACCCCCCCACATGGAAGAAGGATGGGCGGGCGAGGGTCTGCATCGGGGAATGAGCCCAAAGGGCTGGACTTGAAAACCGCAGGTTCTTAAGGCCTGGAGGAGGGTTTGGTTCCCAGCAGCAGCAGCCGAGAGGGACCCCGATCGTGGTGGGTGAGAGGCCGTGGGTGCAGCCGCAGGTGCGGAGGCGTGTGCGGGGCAGGAGGAGCGGGAGGAGGTGCGTGTGTCCCCGCTGGGACAGGGCTCTGTCTCTGCAGTCCCCGGGGGCTCTGCGGGCCCCAGCCCGGGCAGCACCGCCCTGGGGCCGGGCTCGCTCCGTGCCCCCGATGGACCCGGAGCCTGTTGGGGCTGCTGGAGCACGGCCCGCAGCAGCTCCCCGGGGCACTGAGGGGCTGGCAGCGCTCTGCCTTCCGGCAGTTTCCTGGGGGAGCTGAAATACATGACCCCACCTCACTGCCAGGGTGTTGGGAAACGGCGTTTCCAGCTGCCCTGGCAAGTCCCGAGGCGCGAACAGGGAAGTGAGAGCGGGAAGTGAAAGAGCTGCCCCTGCCCTGTTCCTGCTTCCCGGTGCGCTGTTTGTGCAGCTGCAGCTCCGGAGCGCCGTGGCCTCGGACAGCAAATCTGCTCCAGCGTGTCCCGGGCTCGTGTGTGCGATGGAGACAAGTGCAGAGAGGTTTGTGCGGCACGAGGCTTTGGCTTTCCCGCTGAGGAGGGCCGCTCAGCGCCTTTCCCGGTGCCCAGAGCAGGAATTTACGTTTACTTTCCCCTGACAGCCTCTGGGTTTGGGTGATTGTGAGACTCCCCGGTGCTGCTCTGGGGGAGCATGTGAGTGCGTTGTTCTTGCAGCTGCCTTGTCTCGTGGTGCTGTTTTGGGGGGCAGAGCCCCAGCTCCATGCCGGGGTGCCCACCGGGCCCTCTGCCGTGCTGGGGTCGTGGGGAGAGCAGCAGGGTCTCCTCTCCCTGTCCCTTCTGCTGTGTCTGCAATGGGCAGCTCAGGGGTCCCAGCTGGCGGGCCCGGGGCTGTTGGGGCACGCCAGCAGCCGCTTCCCTGACTGATCCCTCTTCTTCCTCCCAACCCTCCTCCTCTTCCCGCCGCCGCCCTCCCCCACTCCTTGCTTTGTTTCGCTGCCTCCGCACTAGTCCTCCCCTCATCCCCTTCCTTCTCCTCCTTCTCCCACCCCCATCCTCTCCATCTCCTCCCTGCAGCCGCCCCTCCCCTCCATCCTGTCCCTGCCGCCCCTGCTCCCTGCCCGCTGGCTCTGGGGAAGGGGTGCCCGGGCAGAGGGGGGTGCTTGGCTGAGACTTTCCCCCTGGCAGCTCAAGCCTGAGCAGGGTCCCCTCAGCGGCTGTGTCTGACCCTGGGCCAGGAGTCACCAGTGCTGTGGCTCAGCAGATGGGAAGGAGGTGAGCAGGGACCCGGTCCCCAAGATGTCTGTGGGCGGCCAAGCCTCTGTGGTTGGTGTTGCTCCCCTTCTCTGTCTTTTCTCACACTGGTTCTTGACCTTCCCCATCATCCCACCCTCTTCCCCATCCCATGCCTTGTGCTGTGGCTGTGTTTGGGTGTACAGGGCACTGGAATGAGGGGACACTTTTGGGGTTGGCAGGAGCAGGCAGCACAGAGAGGCCAGTGTCCCCAGCCATGCTCAGTGTCTCTGTAGCTGCAGAGATGATGCCCAGGCACTGTGGGGTTTCCCTTCTCCAAAGTGGAGGTTCATCCCACAATCTCCTCATGCTGGGCAGGTTCTCCTGGTACTGTGACAGGATCTGGCTCAGAATTTATCCCTGTGTTACCTCCCACGCAGGATTCCTTTGTTGTAGCTGCAGGAATAATTGTATTTAGGAGCACACTCCTTCAGCAGGAGGAAGCGGCAGCTCCCAGGCGCATCCCTGCCTGTCCTCACTGCTGGGGGAGGATGCTGTGGTGGTGCTGGGACCCCCAGGGTGAGTGTGCCAGCCACCAGTGCTGAGCCCAGCACAGCCTCTGCCTGTGCCTAGGCCCACTGCTGGGCAGGCTGTGTCCTGGCGGGTCTGGGCCCCATCCCTCTTGCTCCCTGTGCCGTTGCTGCTCCTGCCAGAGCTCAGAGCCACTCTCAGCTGAGGCCAGTTTCCAAACTGTGCAGGCACTTGTTCCCTGGAGTCACTCCTAGGAGCTTGAGGGCATGCAGTCAGCCAAACCCCAGCAAACAGCCCATCCAGAGAGGCTGACAGTGGACACGGCTCCAAGCTTCCCTCCTCCTCCCAAACCTACAGTGGAAACCCATGGGGCCATTCTGTCTCCACATCCTGGGCTGTGTGGTGCTGAGGACCCATGCTGGCATCCCCGATGTCAGTCTGGGGTTCCCTGAGGAAGGGAGTGAGGGCTGGAGTGAGCCCCTGTGGCACAGTGTCAGTGCTGGGGGTGCCAGGGGCTCAGAGCCGTGTCTCTCCCTCTGCAGCCATGCCAGCGTAGGCCGGCGGCCGGAGATGGATCGGTTCAGCGAGTGCGGGACGCAGACGGACGCCGTGGTGGTACTGTCCCTGGCGCAGGCCGCCGTCCTGGGGCTGGTGTCCGACAATGAGCTGCTCGGGGCCACCGTCACCCCTGCCGGCTTCTTCCCGGGGCTGGCCGGGGAGCAGCAGGACAGTGCCACCATGGAGCCTGGGGAGCCTGAGGGCGAGGAGCAGGTGCCTGGGGATGGGCAGGATGAGGACGCCCTGGAAGCAGACTCCTCCCTGGAGAAGCATGCCCGGAGGAGGAAGAGGCCACCTGTGAGGCTGATGCCCAAGGTCAAGAGAGAGAAGGCAGAGGTGGAGGCTGAGCCACCGTACAACGTGTCCGTCCCCGGGGACGAGGAGGGCGAGGGGCAGCACGGCCACGCACCGCAGCCCCCGGAGCCCAGCCAGGACCCGGCAATGCAGAGCGGTGCCATGAAGATGATCGACCTGGGCACCTTCAGCAGGAAGCCCCGACGCCTGCGGCACCTGCGCCGGAATCGGGAGCTGGAGGGCACCGAGCGCCGGCGTAGGGGCGGAGACCCGGCCGGCGGCACCGGGGGAGCCTCGCAAACCGTGGGCGCCTTGGAGGCGGCCGCCCCATCCCCCGGTGAGGAGGAGGCCCCTGCGCCCGCATCCCCCGAGCAGGTGAAGAGCGAGCAGGGCTGTGTGTGGCAGGAGCCGGGGGAGCTGGAGGCGGCGGGCGGCACCAGCGAGCACAGCAGGAAGGCGCAGCTGGACCGGCTGGACATCAACGTGCAGATCGACGACTCCTACCTGGTGGAGGCGGGGGACCGCCAGAAGCGCTGGCAGTGCCGCATGTGCGAGAAGTCCTACACCTCCAAGTACAACCTGGTGACCCACATCCTGGGCCACAACGGCATCAAGCCCCACTCCTGCCCGCACTGCAACAAGCTGTTCAAGCAGCCCAGCCACCTGCAGACCCACCTGCTGACCCACCAGGGCACGCGGCCGCACAAGTGCGGGGTGTGCAGCAAAGCCTTCACTCAGACCAGCCACCTGAAGCGGCACATGCTGCTGCACACTGACATCAAGCCCTACAGCTGCCGCTTCTGCGGCCGCGGCTTCGCCTACCCCAGCGAGCTGAAGGCGCACGAGGTGAAGCACGAGAGCGGGCGCTGCCACGTGTGCGTGGAGTGCGGGCTGGACTTCTCCACGCTCACCCAGCTGAAGCGGCACCTGGCCACGCACCAGGGCCCCACGCTCTACCAGTGCCTGGAGTGCAGCAAGTCCTTCCACTACCGCAGCCAGCTGCAGAACCACATGCTGAAGCACCAGAACGTGCGGCCCTTTGTCTGCACCGAGTGCGGGATGGAGTTCAGCCAGATCCACCACCTCAAGCAGCACTCGCTCACGCACAAGGTAGGGGCTCGGGGTCCTCTGGGGTGCTGCCCTCATCGTGCCAGCTCTGGATGTGGGTGCTGGTGGAGAGGAGTGTCCCAGTGCCCCCAGTCTTGGGAGGGGGTGGGTGGTGCAGGTGGGCAGTAGCACCTGTGGCTGGCATTAGCTGAGGTCACTGACATGCGGTGAGGGGGTCCCTGGGACCCAGCCCCTGCCCTTCTGGGGGTTCCCTTCCTCAGGGAGGGAGTTTTAGACCTGCTGCAGAGTATCCTGGGGGTGGTCCTGTCCAGGAGCTGTCACAGCTCCTCTGGGCAGTCTTTATGTGGGTGTTTGCCCTTTTCCAGGGTCTCTTTAATGGGGAGCAATTGGGCTGAGCCCCAGAGCAGAGCTGGCACTCAGCTGCACTTACAGAGCCTGTCCAGCCCCCGTGCACAGCCCCTGCACGTTGCTGGGCTCAGGCCAGGCTCGTGTGTTCTCACTGCCTGGGGGTCTGCCCAAGCTCCCCCCCGGCCCACAGCTGTCGCACCCCCGGCAGGGCGTGAAGGAATTCAAGTGCGAGGTGTGCGGGCGGGAGTTCACCCTGCAGGCCAACATGAAGCGGCACATGCTGATCCACACCAGCGTCCGGCCCTACCAGTGCCACATCTGCTTCAAGACCTTCGTGCAGAAGCAGACCCTCAAGACCCACATGATCGTGCACTCGCCGGTGAAGCCGTTCAAGTGCAAGGTACCGGTGGGCCCGGGGGGCTGGTGGAGCTGGGGATGGGAGAGCACAGGTCCTGCTGTGCTGTGCCCCAGGAGTCTGGCCAGGCTCAGCCCTTGGGCGTGGAGGCGGCTTTGTGATGCCTCCCCTGCTCGCTTGGGCGTGGAATATCTGCTCCAAGCTGTGACGGGAGCATTGCTGCTGCTGAAATGACAACCAGTGCCTCTCTCTGACCAGTGCTGGATGCTCTGGAGCTCCCAGCAGCAGCAACACTGCATTCCCAAGCCCCCCACACAGAGCAGGAGGAGGGAGAGAGCCCCATTATTCTTGGCAAGAGCCAAGAGGGACCCCGAGGTTACTCTTGGTGGGATCCCCAGGGGACCCTGGGGGCCAGGTCTGTGCTGCAGAGCCTCTGCCAGCCCTGGGGGCTGACGGTGGGCACGCTGCCCGCAGGTCTGCGGGAAGTCCTTCAACCGCATGTACAACCTGCTGGGGCACATGCACCTGCATGCTGGCAGCAAGCCCTTCAAGTGTCCCTACTGCTCCAGCAAGTTCAACCTGAAAGGCAACCTCAGCCGGCACATGAAGGTCAAGCACGGAGTGATGGACATCAGCCTGGACAGCCAAGGTGGGTCCCCAGCACGGTCTGGGCGTGGTGACTGCCCCACAGCACTGGGAGCTGGGCTGTGCCCTGCTGGCTGCAGCAGGTTCGGGTCTTCTCACCCAAGGGCTCCCTCCACAGGAGGCCCAGATCCAGCAGGGCTGTGGATCGTGGGGAATTCTGGGCTCCAAACCCAGGGAGGGGGGAGCTGCTGGCCCCAGCCCTCCCCACAGGTCCGTGACTGCCTGTCTCTGTGCTGACTCCTAGATGCCATGATGGAGCTGGCTGGGGCTGATCACACGGAGCTGGATGGCCAGCAGGAGATGGATGACTTCGAGGAGGAGAATTCTTACGGCTACGGGGCTGTGGGCAACACCCCAGACGAGCACACGCTGGCCGAGCAGGCCATGAAGGAGATGGCCTACTACAGCATGTTGTAGCCAAGCCTGGTGGGGCTGTGGGGGCTTGGGGTTAAGAGGGGCTGCAGCACACAGCCAGGCCCCCCAGAGCTGGAGGGATGGCTTCCACTGGGCTTGGGGAACACAGGGATGTCCAGAAGACTTTGCTGGACCTGCCTTGGTCTGTTGCTGCCCCCCTGCCCCTGCCTGCACCCTGCACCTGGTGACTTGAAGCTGCAGACAGGGGAGGCATGACCCAGCAGATCACTGGATGAGTAAGGATGGAAGGGGCTGCTGTAGAGCAAGATGATGAGCATCACTAATTATTCTACCTCCTGGGTCCCCCCCCTGCTGCACAGGGGTTCCCCTGACAGGCAGAAGCCCCTGCCCACATGAGGAAGTGGGTTTGCATTTCCCACTCACCCCGGGGCTCCCTGTGTCAGGCCCTGGGACACAGAACAGAGTATTTTCATAGAAGCTCAGGGCACAGTCAGTGCCCACAGCTCCGGGTCTGGAGCTGCAGCCAGCGGTGGATCCGGGGGAGGCAAACCCAGCCCAGCCCCAGCAAATGATGGTATTTTGAAAGTAATTTATTTTTTTCAGATGTGCTGCGTGGTTGGATTTATCTTTTCACTGAGTTCAGTTCCCTTCAACCAATGTGCTTTGTAAAACTGTGTAAGCTGTGTGGTCTGTGTGGGGAGAGGGGGTTATGAGGGGCTGAGGACCAGAGCGGGGTCGTGGGCAGAGCCCCCCACTAAGGAACTGGCACGCCCTCCTTGCCCTCCAACTGCTCTGGGGCTGGAGGAAAAGGCTCTCACTGGGGCAGCCTGAGGTGGGGGTTTGCGTCCTCCCTGCCCAGGGATTTAGCAGGGAAGCAGCTGGGGCAGTGCTGAGTCTGGGACCACTCTTTGGGCTGTTCACTCTCTGCTGAGGGGCAGAGGACTTGCAGCACCCACAGCATTGCCCCCCAGAGCTGGGCTGACTCCTGGCAGGCATCAGGACCTGGGGACCAGACAGGGCACAGGGTCTGGGACACCTGTGCTGACCCCACACACACCCTGCACTTGGTGTCAGTGTTCCCTGAGGCCGAGCACCATCTGCCCCATCCCCAAAAGCCCCTGGGGTGGTTCTGGGGTGGCACCACTCAGTCCCGCACAAGGCCCTGTGCCTACTACCCCTGCCACCCACCACTGTCCCCCGCTATCAGCCAGCCTTGGGGCAGGATGGAGATGGCCCCAGCCTTGGCCAGCCCCAACCCTTCCTCAGCATGGCAGGGCTGCAGACCCCCATCTGGTACCTTCAGGCTAATGCCAAAATGCTGGAGTGCACGGCCCCCCCAGGCTGGCAAGGCTGAGCTGAGGGCTCTGGCTGCCCCCTGTGCCCACACTAAAGCTGTGCCAGATGATGTGCCATGGCTGGGGAGATATTTAATGGTGCTACATGAATCAGGGCAGAACAGACACACCCCCACACGCCCCCCCACCCCTAAGTCCCTTGCTACAAAGGCTTTAAAAACACTCCTAAGAAAACTTTAGAAAAATTATTCAACTGTTCCTGAGCTGTGCTGGGGAGCTGGGGGGGCACTGGGCCCTTCCCAGCCCCATCCATCCCAGAGATGGGGAGGCTGTCCCCTATTTCTTGCCCAGAGCCTTGTCCAGGTTGTTCTTGATGGCGTCGAGGAAGTCGGTAGTGTTCACAAAATGCTCATTCAGCTTCACACTGGGGAGACAGAGAGGGATTGGTGGGGGTCTCTGCCCACCTCCCACAGGCACCACAGCCCTGGTTCCAGGACATAGCCCCTGCCCAACTCAATCTGTTGTGAATAGCCACCCCGAGACCCTGGAGACTGTCCAGAGAGGCCAGCAGCTATCTGTGGCCACTGTGCACAGCCAGCTCCTGGTCACTTTCCTACCCTTGTGTTCACCCTACAGGGTCATTCCACCCACAGGGTCACCCGTGTAGCCCTGTTGCCCTAGTACAGGTGGCTGCCCCCCTGCTCTGCCCTGAGAACCACCCATACTTGGCAAGGCCATGGATGCAGCCAGCAAGGTCCTTGGTCATCGTCCCGCTCTCCACGGTGTCCACACAAACCTTCTCCAGCGTCTGCGCAAACCTGGGGACGGCAGCACTGAGGCTCCAGCACAGCTGATGCCACGGGCCCTGCCATCAGAGCAGCTGCTGGCAGGGACCCTCACCCAGGGGTCCCACCCCACCCTGCTCACTTGATGAGGTCAGGGTTACTGTCCAGCTTGCCGCGGTGCTCCAGGCCACGCGTCCAGGCGAAGATGCTGGCAATGGGGTTGGTGCTGGTGGGTCGGCCCTGCGCAGAGAGAGTGGTCAGCTGTGTCCACACCATGCCGTGGGCAACCTGGCACAGGCACCTGAGGGGCTCTGCTCACTGGCAGAGCGTGCCCACCTTCTGGTGCTCCCGGTAATGGCGGGTGACAGTGCCGTGGGCAGCCTCAGCCTCAATGGTCTTCCCATCCGGACACACCAGCACAGAGGTCATCAACCCCAGGGAGCCGAACCCTGCGGTGGGATAGGGGTCAGCACAGCTCCCAGGGGCGATGATGCAGAGCCCACCACACCCTACCCTGCCCCACCTTGGGCCAGGATGTCTGACTGGACATCCCCGTCGTAGTTCTTGCAGGCCCAGACGAAGCCGCCGGAGGATTTCAGCACCTGGGCAACCATATCATCGATGAGCCGGTGCTCGTACCAGATCTTCAGCTTGTCAAACTCCGTCTTGTAGTGCCTGGGAGCCCGAGCCAGAGGTCAGCCACGCTCACCCCACGAGGGTCTCACTGCCAGCACGCCCAGGACAACCCCCTCAACAGCCCAGACCCCCCAGGTCCATACTTATCAAAGATCTCCTGGAAGATGTCCTTGAAGCGCCCGTCATAGGCCTTGAGGATGGTGTTCTTAGTGCTCAGGTAGAGCGGCCACTTCTTCTGGATGGCGTACTGGAAGCAGCTGTGCGCAAAGCCGGAGATGGACTGCGAGGGAAGCGCACAAACCTCGTGGGACCCTGTCCCTCAGCCTGGCATCGCCCCCAGGGTGGCAAGGCACACCGCCCTGCAGGGAGCCCTGGAGCCCCACCAGTACCTCGTCCGTGTTGTACATGCCCATGCCCACGCCGCCGCCGGGGAAGTTGAACACCTCCCACTCCTTGGAGCCGCTGCCGTCCTTTGGCGTGAAGACCAGCTTGAATGTCCCGGACTTGTCCACCACAAAGTCAGTGGCTTTGTACTGCGGGGGCAGGCAGAGTGTCAGGCAGGGGCTGAGGGAGCTGCTGGCCAGCCACACGCCACCAGCCCCTGCGCTGGCTCACCTGGTCACCGTGGGCATGGCGGCCAATGGTGATGGGCTTGGTCCAGCCAGGCACCAGGCGAGGAATGTTCTTGCAGATGATGGGCTCCCGGAACACCGTTCCCCCGAGGATGTTTCGGATGGTGCCATTGGGGCTCTTCCACATCTTTTTCAGCTTGAACTCTGTGGGGCATGCAAATGGCACCCCTGAATGACCACCCGGGACCCCTAAAGCACATGGCTCCTGCCAGCACCCAGCTCCACAGGCTGCTGCCAGACCCTGCTGCAAGGGGAGGAACAGCCAGCATGAGATCATGACTGGCACAGGGTAGAGGTCAATGTGTCCCCAGTCCCAGGGCCATGGGGTCCCCACAGCACCCATGAGCCCCCAGGGTGGGGAGAGGTGCACAGCACTGAATATGGTGCAGCCCCCAACCCACCAGAAACGTGAGCTGGCAGTGGTTGGAGGGCACTGCTGACCCCAGGGGGTTGTGCACGGACAGGAGGCTCAGCCCCTTGCCCCTGCCCACCTTCCACCCTGGCTTCATCAGGCGTGATGGTGGCACACTTGACAGCCACACTGTACTTCTGGGTGGCCAGAGCAGAGTCAATGGTGACCTGGTCATCTGTCTTGTCCCGGTGTGGCAGCCCCAGGTCGAAGTATTTCAGCTGGACATCCACGTTGGGCAGGATGAGCTGAGGGGCCAGGAGAGTGTCAGAATGGGGGGACAGTGTGAGGTGCTTGGGGAGCAGCACCACTGCATAGCCACCCCTGGCACCCATCCCAGCCCAGCCCAGCTGCCTGCCCAAGATGGTCCTCCTGGGCAAGATGATTCTGCTGGCCTGGATCATCCCCTCTGCCTTGAATAACCCTGAGACAGCTCCTGCTGCCCAGGACTGCCTCACTGGAAGATCCTCCTGGTAGTTGCGCCGATTTTACAACCTGCTTCCCGCAGACAGAGGGACAGGGGCGGGGGGACAAACAGGGCAGCACAAGGATCACCTGTTCCTCCTCCAACCCCAGCACAGGGATCACCCGTTCTCCCTCCAACCCCCCCAGCTCTGCTTGTGGCACACCCGCCCATCCCTGGGGCAGGACCCCGTCACCTTCTCCTTAATGAAGGCCCAGATGATTCGAGTCATCTCATCCCCGTCCATCTCCACCACTGGGTTTGCCACCTTGATCCGCTTGTCAGCATCTGGAGAGCAGTGCGGGGGTGTTAGGGGTGCACCCCTGGTCCCGCAGCTCCACACCTTTGTGTGGGGCCAGGACATCCTGTGGGGACCACGCAGCTCCCTCCAGTGAGGTGAGGGTGCCACCCTGGCTGAGGGACAGGTACAGGTCAGGGGAAAGCCCTGCTCGGGTCTGGGCAAGTTTCTGGGGCCAACACTGCTGGAGTGGGGGTCAGAGTGCAAAACCCAGCATGTGAGGGGGACAGGGATAGGACACATTCCTGTCAGAGCAGCATTCTGTGCTAGCCAGCCTGTAACGCCTCAGTGAGATCAAGAACGGGACCAGAACCAGGAGCAGGTGCAGTTCCCTGGGACCAGACTCACGCACAAACTGAGGTGCAAATCCCTGTGTGGATCCTGGACTAGGACTAAACCCCTCTGGGTGCCAAACCTGTCTGTGGATCAGGCTGTAAAACCCCACACGGTACCCAGAGCAGAGGTGACCCCCCCGAGTGGGACCTGAACATTGACAGGCAACAAAACTCTGAGGAGCACCGGGACCAGGAGTGAACCCTCCTGGGGGGCAAAATCCCGCGTTGGTCCGGGACCTTGAAGGAATCCCCGCCACCAGGCTGAGATCAGGTACGAGCTGGAGTGCAAAACGCCACGTGGAACCGGGACCAAATTCCCCTGGGACTAAACTCATCTGTGAAACCCCTCGCAGAACCGGGACCAAACCCCCCGGGACCAGACCTAGCTACAAAATCCAGCGTGGGTCCGCAAAGCCCCGCGGGCCGTCGGTGAACGTGCGTCCGGATAAGATTCCAGACACCGCCCCCCTAAAGAATCCGAGCTGCCCCGCCGTGGGTCCGAGCGCAGCCCGCCCGTGGCGCGCACAGCCCCCAGAACACGGAGGGCTCCCCCACATCCCCCCGAGGTGTCCCCACTCACAGTGGCGGCGCTGCTGCACGGCGGCGGCGGGCAGCGGGCAGCGGGGCAGGCGGCGGAGCGCCGGGGCAGCGCGGAGGTAACGGGCGGCCATGGCGTGGGCGGACGCGACGGGGCGGACACGGGGGCGCGGTTCTCCCCGCCCCGGGGCGGGACACAGCCCCGGCTCCCCTCGTGGGGCCCCGCGAGAGCTCCGCAGGGGCCCGCGCAGGGTCCCGCGGTGGGGCTGGGGTCCTTGCTGAGCCCCGCCCCACTGCCAAAGCACCGGGTGGCCGCGGTCCGCAGCGGTCCCCGATCACTCCAAAGGGATGTTGCATCCCTGGGTACGTCGGGGTTACGGATAAGCGGCCGAACCGCACGTGGAACCTGGACCAAACCCACCCGGGATCAAACCCGTCTGTTAAAATGCGTGTGGAATGGGGACCAGGCCCGATTTGGCTCAGGACCAAATCTGTAGGACCAAGCTGTAAAACCCTTCGTGGGTTCTGGAGCAAACCCGCATGGAATCTGAGTCGGTTGCCAAACCCCACAGGGATCATGGACCAAACTCCCCCAGAACCTGATCCAGTTGTAAATCCCCTGCGGAACAGAGAACAAATCTCCTTGGGACCAGACCTAGCTGCAGAACCCTTCATGGCACCAGGAAGGAAACCTGGGGGTCAGACACCAGGTTTAAAATCCCTCGTGGAACTAGGAATGCCCCCACCTCCCGGGACGAGACCCATTTGCAAAACCCCTCGTGGAACCAGCATCAGACATGTTCAGGATCAAACCCAGCTGTAAAAACCCTCATAGAACTGGGACCAAACCCGACTGCAAAACGCCGTGGAAATGGTGGGGGGTACAGCGGGGCTGGGGACATGCAGACACAGCCTGACCCTACATGGAAGCCGGCGTCCCGGCTGATGGCTGGCGCGTGACTCGGCAGCTGAATCCAGCAGGACAAGGACAACTGCCACTGTTCCACCGGGGACCTTCACCTCGCCTGGCCCCGCGTGGGGAGGAAGAGGAGGACGACGGTGAGGACGACAATGACGATGACGGCGACGACGGGGGTGATGCAAACCAGGGGCACCCCGAGAAAGGTCCATGGATTGTGCCAGGGTTGCCAGGAGGCTGCTCGGGCTGGGAATTTGTTGTCCTGCTGTCCCAGCCAAGCCGATGGCTTTTTTTAGCCGCATGGGACGGGCATAGCCTGCTCCCGGAGGAAAAACAGCCCTGGAGCTGGCAGCCCCCAGCGGAGGGGCTGGAGGAGCTGCGGTACTTGTTGACGTCTGCCTGGCTTTAACATTAACCAGAGCAGGAGCCGCGGGACCGCAGCGGCGGGGCGGGGGGGGGTTCAGCAGTGCTCCGGGGTCCCGGGTGTGCCTGCTCCCACCGCCCAGCCCGTGCTGCCAGCAGCCCTGCGGCCACACACCAGCCCTGCTCAGGGGCTGCCCTTGCGCCGCCCCAGCTGCCCCCCTGGCTGCCCTTGCCCTGGCCCCGCGGCTGGAGCCGCCCAGTGACCGCAGCGCTGGCAGGACGAGGTCAGGCCAGCTCGGCAGCAGTCCCCCCGCGAGGAAAGGGCAGGAGCGGCCATGTGGCACAGGCCCACGGAAGGCCCCAAACAAAGGCACCGCCCGTTCATCCCCGTCCGCAGCCCAGACACCCTCCCTGCTGTGCCACTCCAGTGTCCCCAGAGTGGCCGCCCTGGGGACACGAGACTGCTGGCAAGGCTGGCTGTGGGGCCGAGCCCTCAGGGAGCGACAGGCCCCACGGGTTTGGAACCCAGCCAGAGCATGAACAAGGGCATGGTGTGGGGTCTCCATGTGTTCCCTGCTGACCACAGGAGCCCTGTGCCTGCCAGCTCAGGGGGCACTGAGGGGCTGACAGGGACCGTGTTTCCTTGTGCTGCCCACAAATGCAGGCACCCCAGCACTGCCCAGAGGTGCTGGCCTGCAGGCTGGAGTGGGGGCTATGTCCCCCCTTTGGCAACCATCCAACCTCCTGGGGCTGCCAGCATCACCCTCCCTGGCACCTCTCTGGGGACTCCAGCCTGCCCAGCACAGCCGGCGTTTCAGTGCCCGTGATCCCGGCAGCTCTGGGTACTGCTGACACCCAGCTGCTGCCACCAGCTCCGAGTGTTGCCACTGTGGGCCACACGCATGGCCGTGGTACCCCTGAACCCCACAGAGCCACATGTCACCCTGAGGTGCCCAGACACATGAATTACTCCAAAACTCCCTGAGCTGGCTATCGCCACACGGATCTCATCATGATGCCTGGGGCTGTGTGCACAGACATTAGGTGTCCCCATAGGCACCCCTGCTACCAAGGATCCCCAGCAAGGGCCCCCAGTGGGTGCTGCCCCCCAAATCAGGCTCCCCAATAGTCCCACGGTGCTGGAAGCCCCTCAGTGTGCTGGGGCTGAAACACGCAGTTCTGGGCACACCAGCATGACCCCTCCAGGCCCGGTGCCATCCCATCAACCGTGGGGGGCAGAGACTGGCCCCTCCAGTTCCCGCCCCCAGAAGTGGGGATGATTGCCCAGCCAGGAGCAGCCGCCCCCGGCCCTCGCTCCCCCGGGGCCCCCAGCGCGGTGGCGGGGCCGTGGCGGGGCGGGGAGGGGCGGGCCGGCCCTTTGTTGTGCTGCGGGCGGAGCCCCCCGGAGCCGCCCCCGCACCGCCCCGCACCGCCGAGGGGGGAAACACCCCGGAGCCGCCCCCGGTGCCTACGGCTCCCGCCGCGCCTCGGAGCCGCCGAGCGGGTGAGCAGCGGGGGAATCCCGGGCACGGGATGCGTGTGAGAGGAGGGAGCGTGCAAGGGGCGCGCACGGGCGGTGTACGTGTGCAAGGGGCGCGCACGGGCGGCTGCGTGCGGGTGCGCGTGCACGGGGCTGTGCAAGGGGCGGTGCGCGCACGTGCACGGAGGTCCCCGAGGGACAGACATGTGCGCGGGGGTGTGCGGAGGGGCTGGGCGCGCGTGTGAGTGTGACAATATGCGTGTGAGTGACAGTGTGTGTGCATCGCTGTGTGGCTGTGCGTGTGTGCACCTGGGTGTGCCTGTGTATGTGCAAAGTGTGCATGGGTGCGTTTGGTCTGTGTGGTGTGTGTGTTTGCGGGCTGTGTGGTGTGTGTGTGTGTGTGTTGTGTGTGTTGTGCGTGGGGGTGTGTGTTGTGTATGTGTTGTGGGTGTGTGTGTTGTGTATGTGTTGTGTGTGTGGTGTGTGTGTTTGTGTTGTGCGTGTGTGTTGTGTGTGTGTTGTGTGTGTGGTGTGTGTGTGGTGTGTGGGTGTGTTGTGCGTGTGTTGTGCGTGTGTTGTGTGTGTGGTGTGTGGTGTGTGTGTGTGCAGGGTGCAGGCACACCGGGGGCCGTTCCCACAGCCTGTTCCCAGGCGTGTGTTTGCCGCCCAGGGTGTGAAACACCCCGTGACCTCTCTGCGTGTGTTTACATGTGCTGGGTGTGCGCCGCCAGGCCGAGGGTACGGGGCTGGGGACGGGCATTACAGGCTGCTCAGGAGAGGCGTGTTAGTGCGTGCTCAGGACTCGGACTTGCGTGTGTGCAGCATGTCCCATGTGTGTGATGTGCCCTGGACACCTGTGGGGTGCACTCTGCTGTGTGTCCCAGACATGTGGCCACAGCACCTACCTGGTGCCCAGACAGCCACTGGTCTTGGAGCACAGGGAGGGTCGGGGTCCCACAGGCTTTTGGGTCATCCTTTGGGCCCTAATGCCTGCTCCGGCTGGGCCTGGGGCTGCTTGGGGGCTGGCACCCCTCTGATCCCAAGGACAGCAAGAGTAGCAAGGGTAGCTACAAGACCAAGGGTGCTGTGGGGCTGAGGAGACCAGTACTAGTTTGGGCTCTGCAGAGTCAGGACCGGCTACGGAGGGGGCACCCATCCCTGAGCCTGGACCCTCCATCCCTGCACTCCAGCGAGCTGATGTGCCTGTGCTCAGAGTCCACCACCTCGCTGCCCCCCAAGGGCGCTCACTGGCTGGGGTTCCTGCTGGCCACTCCCTGCCCTGTGCCAGGGCCGCCCAACAAGGAGTGGGGGCCCGGGGCAGCACCCATGTGTCCTGCAGCTCCCCAGGCAGGCAGTATGGGGTGCAGGCAGGTGCTGTCATCTCAGGGGACAGGTGGACTGTGGGGATACCCTGTGGTCCTCAAAAGTGGCTCTGCCATCATGCAGGAGTGATGGGAGCAATGAGACAGAAGCATGTTGTGGGGTACCCAGTGCTATGGGTGCAGATGCCCTGCCAGGGCAAGGGGGATGCAGTGTGGGGCTGGCTGTGTGCCACCATCAGACAGCATTGGTGCCCCAGCCAGGAGGTGCTGGCAGTAGGGTTTGAGCTCACGGTGTGCCAGAGAGGCAGGGGGGCAGCCCAGCTTGGCCCCATGGGAGGCCCTTGGCAGGGTGTCACAATACGGGATGCCCCGGGGCCCTGTGAGGAGCCCTGTCCGGCTAGAGGCTGCCCCAGCCCCTCGTCCTGCTTGAGGCCCGTCCCAGGAGGCTGTCAGGACGCAGCAAAGAGGGGCACCACGCTCCAGCTGCGGCCGGGTATCCCCGCTCCAGGAAGAGCCGCGGTCTGCGGGCAGGCAGCGCTGAGCAGCTGGGGCTGGAGCATCTGTGTGACTGTGCAGGGCCCGCAGCCGCGCACTGCAGGTGTGCATGCATGCGTGCTCACACACTCTGCGTGTGCACGGCTGAGAGGAGGGACTGCCGGCTGCTGTCTGGCAGCTCCCAGCAGCCAGCCGAGCCGGGGGCGTGTGTGTGAGCCCCGGAAGGTGAGGAGCGCCCGGGCGTGTGGGCTGTGTGCGAGCCGGGTGCAGGTCCCCGAGCAGGGGCCGAGCCCGTGCTGCCAGCCGTGCTGGGGCAGGCTGCAGAGGAAGGTGGGAGCTGGTGGGCAGCAGTAGCAGCAGCGTGAGGCACACACAGCCCTGTCCCTGCAGACAGCAGCAGCACCCAGCTCCATCGCCGCCTTCCCAGGCACCCACTGCCAGTGGGAACGGGGTAGCGGGCGCTGGCGTGGGAATTCGGTGCAGAAACCACTGCCCCACCTGCTTGCTGACCCCAGGCCACAGGTTTTGGTGCTGCCCAAAGCCCCGGATAAGTTTCCCCGTTGCCGGCTGTGGGCAGGGAGGGTGTCACGGCCGCCGCACTGGTGCGTGCCAATGCCTGCAGCAGGGTGTGGGGCACGCACAGGCCTGCGCCAGGGCAGAGTGGGGCAGGGTGCTGCGGGTGCCCCCGGCGCTGCCCCGCTGGCAGCTGCGTGGGCAGGACGGAGATAAATGGGAGTTTGGCGTAAACAGCCCTGGCTGCCAGCAGCGCTGGAGTGGTGCTTAAAGGCACAGGCTCTGGCCTGGTTGTGCTGCCTGTTCCTGCCTTCCCTGCCTGCCTGCTCTGCCCTCCTTTTCCTCCCTCCCTGCCCCTTCCCTTCCCTCCCACTCCTGCCCTCCCTGCTCACCCCAGAGCAGCTGCCCTCCCCACAGGAGCTCCCATCCTCACTGCGTGCCACCACACCGGGGTGTTGACACAACACTGCTGCGGCCATGCACAGGTGACAGCCAGGTCCCTGGAGCCCCCCAAGATGCCGTGAGGTGGCATGGGGCAGGGGGCCATGGCTGCAGGATGAGTGCCTGCTCCCACCCCATTCAATGGCTGAGTGACGTAGAGTCAGTCCTGTCCGTCTGTGCCACTTCCCGGGCAAAGGGTGCTGATAAGGCTGGGGTGGAGCTGTGGGGCTGTCCCGGGCCGGGAAGGAACATCGGGCTCCAGCAGGAGAAGTGGGACAGGAAGGAGGGAGCAAGGTCGACTTGGGGCAGAGGGGCACACCACAGCCCCAGCCCCTGGACATCAGGTATGACCTGTGAGCGGGCACTGTCCGGCAGTGCCAAGTGGGCAGAGTGTGGGAGTGTGGGCACAGGCATCCAAGGAGTGTGGATACAGTTGTCCCGGGAGTGTGGGGAGCATTTCTCCTGTGCAGGGGGCTCACAGTGGGTCCCACCATTGCGGTCCAGGGCTGGGACTGGCCAAGCAGGTCATGGGAAGCTCTGCCCCACACTGGGAGGGCAGCGCTGGGTACCCTGGCTTCAGGAGAGCTGCCTACTGCAGGGGAACCTCCGGACCCCAACCCTCTGTCCCCCCGTCCCCGTTGCCATGGCGATATAAGGAGTTGTCATTAATAGCAGTTGCGTGGGAGCTGCTGGCCAGGCGGGCAGTGCTCTGGGGGCTGTGAGCCCTCCCCACACCCCAGCCAGGGTCAGAGGCCCCTGAGGGCCAGGCAGAGGATCTTGCCCAGCACTGCCTGCTCGGCGGCATGGCCATCCCGGGACCCCCGGGACGAGCACAGGGGCTGGAAGGGATGTGTCGCCTGTGCCGAGGGCTACCTGTGAGGACACCGGTGCCGACCAGGTCTTCCCGTTGTGGGGCTGGCTCAGGCACCCCGTGGTACCCCATGGCTCCCGAGGGAGGGCAGGGAGCGGTGGGCTGTGCCGGCCAGAGCCCCCATCCCCAGCAGAGTGGCCGTGAAGCACAGCTGAGGGGCAAGGGGGCGGCTCTGGTAGCAGCCATGGGGCCGAGCTGTTCCCAGGACAGTAGGACACTCCCGGGACAGCTTTTCCGGGAACAGCGAAATACACTCCCAGCCAGCCCCTCCTGGGAGGGAGGGGATCCCCGGCCCACCGGGATCCTGCCGCTGCGATGGAGGAGGTTGCAGGGAGCCCCCAGCTGCCGCTAGCGCCGGGGACAAAGCCCCGTCCCCTCCGGACCGTGACGGCCGCGGGGCGGGGGCCGGGTCCCACTGGGGCGGTGTGGGGGCGGTACCGGCGGCGACCCGCCCGCCTCCTCTTCCGAGCGGCCCACCCCGCCCGGGGCACCGGCGGGGCTGGGGGCTGGAGCGGATCGGTACGGCCGGGAGGGGCTGGGTACGGCTCGGGGACACATCAGTAAGGCTCGGGCGGGGCCGGTTCTGTCCGGCCCGGGCGGGGCTTCCACCCTACCGATCGGCGGGCGGGCAGCCCCGGGGCGGGCGGGGCGGAGCGGGGTGGTGGGGGGCCGGGCCGTGCCGAACCAAGCCGCTGAGCCCCTTCTGTCCCCGCAGGTCTGCAGCGCCCGGGCGGCTTCGCGGTCGCGGCGGAGCCCCGCGGCTCGGCCCGGGATGGCGGCGCGGCCGGTGCTGCCGGTCCTGGCGGCGCTGCTGCTCTCGGCGGCTCCGGAGCCTGTCCCGCGGGTCAGCCTGCCCTACGGTGAGTGTCCGCTGACCTTCGGTGGATGGGGGTCCGCCGGCACCGGGGAAGGGAATCGGCCCCCACCGAGGGCTCCGGCTGGCGTCTCCCCCGGGGCGGCGGAGCGTCCCGCGTCCCCCCAGTCTGGAAACGCCGTGTGACAGCCCGACGAGCTCCCCAGGACACGGGGAACCCTCTGTCAGTAGGACACGGAGAGAAGGCTGGGGCAGAGCCCGGGGATGCTGCGGGGTGTAGGGACAGGCACCCCTGTGTCCAGACCCGCACCGAGGGTGGGTGTGTCTGGGGCACCCAGGGAACTTGTGCCTCCGCAAGCAGGGCAGTGGTGGCGGCCGTGTTCTGCACCGGCTGGGGTGGGCTGAGCCGGCCGGGGGACTCTGCCCGTGGGCTCCCTCGCTGCTGACTATGTCCCTGGGTTGGGGGACACGCCACAGCCCCTTACTGTGCAGTGTTCAGCTCTGGACACTCTGAACCCCACCGCAGGCACTTGTCAGCTGCACGGCCCCAGAGTGCTGGGGGCTGCGCTGGTCAGGGGCCAGGGAAGGACATCTGGGAGGGTGCTAGGCCAGGCAGAACCGTAACAAGCGGGGGACCTGGTTGCAGCCCCCTCCTGCCCTGCAGAGCCCCCCCAGCAGCTGGCACAGTCTGGGCGAGCCATGGGGCGTGCTGCTTGGGCTCAGCCCTGGCAGCTGTGCCGTGTGGGGGAGCCACCCACGGCTGTGCTGCCAGAAGGTGGCTGGATCCAGCTGCTGCCGGCCAGCAAAGCCCATCCCGTCCTGTGCTGGCTGGTCTGGGAGGGTGCCGTGGTTTGGGCAGCTGCGAGCCTCCCTGGCTCAGCACACTGCAGCTCACTGGTGTAGATGTGGCCTCACCACGTGCTCCCATGACCACTGGCCACGGCCGTGGTGGCTCCAGCAGATGTGGGACCTGCTGAGCTGGACAGGAGGCTGGGACTCAGAGAGACAACCAGCTCAGCGTCGTGCCATGCCGTGCTGTGCCATGTTGAGCCATGCTGCCTGGCCCTGCCTGCACAGACCGGTTCTGCCCTGTGCTCTGCACACCTGTAAGGCTGTGGGAGCTGTGGGGCTGCAGCCACGGGCAGTGCTTGGGGACCCCGGCCTGGACCCCAGCGATGCGGGAGGAGATGGGCAGGGAGCACAGGCCAGTGGCCAGTGTGTGCCCAGTGGTGGCACCCATGGAGCGTGGCCACGTGGGGCTGCGGTCGGTGGGAGGGAGGAGCTGGGAGCTGCTCCCCTGGGAGCACTGGATGTGCCTGCAGCAGGTTTGTCTGGAAGAAGCAGGTCTTGTCCTGACAGGTCCCTGGCAGCCACACCAGCAGCTAGCTCCCCATGCCGGCACAGCTCTGCAAGGCATAGGGGCCCTGCTGCCTCTCTGCTGCTGTGGCCACTATGGGTGGCATCACCTCGCCGCTAGGGTACAGGCCCCTCACAGGGAGATGCCCTGGGGCATCAGCTTCCTCCTCTCTGCACCACTGTGGGACAGCGGGGCTGGTGCTGGGGCCAGCTGAGCTCCCCAGAATGGGGGAGATGCTGCCCCATCTAGAGGCACCTGGGGTTTGTGGAGCAATGGGAGGTGAGAGCCACGGGGTCTCACCCCCCAGCACCATTGCTCCACAGCTCCTTGAACCCTCACACTGACTCTCACCAGGCAGGGCCTGGCAGGAGCTCTGGGGTTATCCTGGTGGGCCTCTGGGAGCAGGCAGGGGTTTGGGGGAGGTGAGGGAGTCCCCGGAGTGTCAGGGGTCAGGGAGTTGGCAGCGTGAGTCAGCCCGACGTGTCCCGCTCACACAGCCAGGCCCATCTGATTCAGAGCGGCGGGAGGAGAGGAAGGGCTTCCGGGGCCAGGCCACCCACGCGGGACAGGACGGGACGGGACAGGATGGGATGGGACAGGACGAGCGCTCCCTGACTCAGCACGGCCACTGGCCCGTGTCCGGCACGGGCTGAGCCCCACACGCAGCACCCACAGCAGGGAGCTAAGCCCTGTGTGTGGCTGGGGAGGGAAACGCTCCCAGCACTCATCTCCCCCTGCTGTGGGGTTGGGGTCCCCGTGGCGCTGGGCTGGGCTCAGCCTCTCGTGCTGCAGGGCTGAGCTCCAAGGCTGGACACGGCTTGGCAGCTGCCCCAGTGCTAGGCAGGGCTGTTGTGGCATCCTCAGGGCCAGGGTGGGTGGGTGCCCTTGGGCACTATCACAGTCCTGCACAGCTCACTGCAGTGTGTGGTGCCACATGTCTGGCAATGTGGGCAGAGCCGGATCTGGCCCTGGCTGCTCCGGGTGGGTGGCATGGCCAAGGGGGGCCAGGCACAGGGGCCAGGAGCAGCAGTGGTGCAGGGCCCTGGGGGTCAGGTGCCAGCACAAGGCTGATGCCTGTCACTCTTGCCCCGCAGACTCTGCCGAGAGAGTAGTGCAGCGCTTTGAGGCACCTGGTGTGTCCAACTACACGGCCCTCCTGCTGAGCCCGGACCATGGGACCCTCTACCTGGGAGCACGAGAACTGCTCCTCACCCTCAACACCAGCAACTTTCAGCCCAGCTCCCCAGTTCGTAGGGTGAGCCCAGGGATGGGCTGAGTGGCCCTTGGGGAGGGAGGGGGCACCCACCTAGCTGGAGTGCAGGGGATCCCCTCCCCAGTAGCATTTTGGGTCTGTGTGAACCATCATGCATTCAGGAACAACTGCCCCAGAGCAGGATGTTGGAGGTGGGGAGGATGTGGTTGCTATGAACAAGCCCAAGGAGGGGGTGTGTGGACCAGCCAGGGATGGGGCGGGCTCCCAGTGACTGTCCCTTCTCCACAGCTGCTGTGGAGTGCAGATGAGGAGAAGAAGAGGCAGTGTGTGTTCAAGGGCAAGGACCCCCAGGTGAGCCTCACTGCCAGCAGGCATTGGGGGCTGTGGTGGGTGTGGGCAGTGCCCTGTGCAGGATGGGTGTGAGACAGCTGAGCTAAGGGCTGAGTTGGTTCCTCTGACCCCCACAGAGGGACTGTCACAACTACATCAAGCTGCTGCTGCAGCTGAACAGCACCCACCTGTACACCTGTGGGACCTGCGCCTTTAGCCCAGCCTGCGCCTACATTGTGAGTACAGGAACAGGATCCCCCGCAGGTCCCCCTGTGCCATCAGGGCCCTGCAGCGGGGTCCTTGGCACTGGGAGAAGTGCTGCTGGCTCACAGCCTCATCCTGCTGCAGAATGTGCAGCGCTTCAGCTTGGAGAGGGACCTGTCAGGGAAGGTGATCTTGGAGGACGGGAAGGGACGCTGCCCCTTTGACCCTGAGTACCGCTCCACAGCTGTCATGGTCGGTAAGGCACGACACCCTGGGACCCTCGCCCTTCCTCCCTGCACTGCCTCGGGACCCTTGCCCTCCCTGTGCCACCCTGGAGCCCTCACCCTCCCTGCAGTGCCCTGGGACCTTTGTCCTCCTCCCTGTGCCTCCCCACTCCCTGCATCTGCCTGGCCAAGCTGAGGCAAGGCCAGGCTGTCACACACCCCAGCAGGAAGCAGGGCCGTGCTGGTGGCGGGTCCCAGCAGGAACATGTCTTTGGCAGACGGCGAGCTCTACGCTGGGACTGTCAGCAACTTCCAGGGCAATGAGCCGACCATCTCCCGCAGCCAGGAGAGCCGCATCACCCTCAAGACCGAGAACTCCCTCAACTGGCTGCAGGGTGAGTGCTGGGGCTGGCACGGCTGCTCGAGGTCCCTCTCCCCCGCAGTGTGGGAGGCAAGGGATGGGGCCAGCAGTGCTGAGGGTGCTTGTGCCCCTAGACCCAGCGTTTGTGGGCTCAGCCTACCTGCGGGAGAGCCTCCCTGCCGGCAACCCTGAGGGTGACGACGACAAGGTCTACTTCTTCTTCAGTGAGACCGGGAAGGAGTTTGACTATTTTGAGAACACCATCGTCTCCCGCATCGCACGTGTGTGCAAGGTGGGCGTAGGGCAGCAGGGGCGTGTGGGGGCTGTGCCTGGGCTGTGACTCACTGCTGGGTTGGGGGGGATGTGGCACCATCCTGCATATCTCTGAGCCTCAGTGCCTGGACCCAGCGTGTGGGGTTCCCTGGGGCCATGGCCACGGCATGGCACCCTGACACGCTGTGCCCTGCAGGGGGACCAGGGCGGGGAGCGCGTGCTGCAGCGGCGCTGGACAACCTTCCTCAAGGCGCAGCTGCTCTGCTCACACCCTGAGGATGGGTTCCCCTTCAACGTGCTGCAGGACATCTTTGTGCTCACCCCGGGTGAGCTGCGCTGGAGGGAGACGCTCTTCTACGGTGTCTTCACCTCGCAGTGGTGAGTGGTGGGGAGCCAGGGCAGCACAGGAGGCTTGGCGGAGCCAGGGCCTGATCTTGCCGTGGGCTCTGCATCTCCTCACCAGGAACAAGGGTGGGCTGGGCAGCTCGGCCGTCTGCGCCTTCCCCATGCACAGCGTGCAGCGTGCCTTCGGCGGGCTCTACAAGGAAGTGAACCGTGAAACGCAGCAGTGGTACACCGACACCAGCCCCGTGCCAGAGCCCCGGCCAGGCATGGTAGGTAGGCAGGCCCCTGGGCACCTGCCCGAGCACAGGATGCAGCACTGTCCCATTGGATGCTCTCCTGGTCCCAATGGCTGCTACAACATTGTACCAACCCACTTCCCCAAGCCCTTCTGAGCCCTTTCCTTTCCTTACAGTGCATCACCAGCCACACACGGCACCTGAAGATCAATTCGTCGCTGCAGATGCCAGATCGGGTGCTGAACTTTATCAAGGACCACTTCCTGATGGACAGCCCGGTGCGCAGCCAGCCGCTGCTGCTGCAGAGCCAGCGGCGCTACCAGCGGATCGGCGTGCACCGCGCGCAGGGCCTGCACGGCACCTACGACGTCCTCTTCCTGGGCACGGGTGGGTGCAGGCGGGCTCTGGCTGGGCAGGCTGTGTCTGGGCACCCCAGCCCTGCTCAGCACAGCCCCTCTGTCTGCAGACGACGGGCGGCTGCACAAGGCTGTGCGGGTGAACCGCGGCGTGCACATCATTGAGGAGATCCGCCTCTTCCCTGACGGGCAGCCTATTCTGCAGCTGCTGCTGGACCAGCACAAGGCAGGAGCCAGGGCAAGCGGGGCACTGGGGGATCAGCCTGCTTGGGGCAGGTCCTGTTTGTGGGCTGGGAGACAGAGATGTGGGAAGGCAGGGGTGTGCAGGAGCCCACCCCACTGACCCCAGCGTGTTCTCTCCCTCAGGGCCTCGTCTATGCAGCCACCTACACGGCAGTGGCCCAGGTGCCCTTTGCCAACTGCAGCCTATACCGCAGCTGTGGGGAATGTGTGCTGGCACGGGACCCCTTCTGCGCCTGGAACCGGCGTGTCTGCCGCAGGGTCACCCCGCATCCCCTGGCAGAGTAAGTGCTGCACCCTCTGCCATCCCCCTACACCCCACGGCACCCCACTGCCCTGCCCTCACTCTGTTCCCAGGTTCTGGGCACAGGACATTGAGAACGCCGACACGGAGCGGCTCTGCCCGGTGGCCAATGCCTCCCAGCCCCGTCCCCGCATCCTCCTGCACCCAGGTGAGCTCCCTCTGGTGCTGTTGTGTGGGTGCATGTCCCAGGGGCTCCCACACATCCCAGACTCCTGCTCCACCACACTCCCATCAGCCCCCTGCCCACAGCTGGGGTCCCCTCCCTGATGTTCCCGTGTTCCATGCAGGCTCAGGCGCCCCATGCCAGCAGATCCAGCTCCCTCCCAATGCCGTACAGCCGCTGCCGTGCCGGCTGCTCTCCAACCTGGCCTCACGGCGCTGGCTGCACAACGGGGCACCCGTCAATGCCTCCTACCTGGTGCTGCCCGACGGGGCCCTCATTCTGGTGGGCAGCCCAGAGCGTGCAGGCACCTACGAGTGCTGGTCTCTGGAGGAGGGATTCCGCAAGCTGATGGCCAGCTACTGCGTGGGCGTGCAGGAGCCAGCCCTTGGGCCAGCAAACTCTGGCAGGAAGGTGTCTGCTGGCCACGACACCCTGGAGACGGTCAGCACATCCCGGAGCACCTCAGCGGTGGGCAGTGCTGCGGCACGGCTGGAGGGCAAGACCTACTGGACCGAGTTCCTGGTGATGAGTGTGCTCTTTGCTGCAGCCGTAGTCGTGCTGGCCTTCTTTGTCCTGCACCGGCACCGTGACGGCATGAAGGCCCTCCTGGAGCCCGGTGATCCCACCAGGCACCAGAAGCCGCCCCGCAAGCCAGTGGAGAGCCTGCCCCTGAATGGCAGCAACCTGCCCAGCACAGCTCCTGAGCACAAGGGCTACCAGGCCCTGCAGGACAACTACATTGTCAGTACCCCCGTGCATGAGCCCCCAGGACCCCCACGCACCTTCTCTGAGTCAGAGAAGAGGCCTCTCCACGTCCACGACAGCTTTGTGGAGGTGTCTCCTGCCTGCCAAAGACCCCGGGTGCGCCTGGGCTCCGAGATCCAGGACTCGGTGGTGTGATGGGGACGAGAGCCAAGCCCTCAGCCACGACTGCCTCTGCTCTGCTGAGCCTCGCCGGGCCGTGCACCGCTGCCAGGTGTTGTCTGTGTGTGCATGCCCAGAGCCTGGCACTCGCACTCTGCAGCAGCACCCACCAGCCAGTGGGGTCTAGACCCTCGCAGGCTCCCTGGGCATCACCTTCGTACTTGTGGGTGTGAGGGGTGCCACATGCCTGCCAGGGACCTGCGGGACGGTTCAGCCCAGCGTCCCTGCTGCAGGCAGGGATAGACGTGGTTCCTGGCTCAGGCTGCTGCTGCGGCCCCGGCTCTGCCAGCCTCTGTCCCCCTCTATGCCGAGGGCAGGAGGGGGCGGCTGCAGACCCCTCGTGCCCCGACTCACTGTGACGTCCCGCTGTGGGACCCAGGGCCACGCGGGAGGCTGGGCGGTGCCAGCCCCGCGGCATGTGCTGTGTGTCTGTGCTTGGTTCGTTTTTAATACGTGGAAAATGTGAATTGTGTCCGGGGAAGGGGAGCTGGGAACAGCTTCCCCTGCGCTGGGTGGGCAGGGACACCCCCGCGGCCCCATGTGCGTGTGCAGATGTCTGCTGTTTTTATATAAAGTCCTTCAGACACGTGTGGGTGCGGCAGGGCTGAGTGCCTTCCTAGCCCAGAACCATCCCAGCTGGCCCCACAGAGAGGAGCCATGTCTAGCTCTCACTGCAGTCAGAGGAAGAGCTGCCCATGGC
Source organism: Brachypodius melanocephalos (assembly GCA_013398615.1). NCBI lineage: Eukaryota > Metazoa > Chordata > Aves > Passeriformes > Pycnonotidae > Brachypodius > Brachypodius melanocephalos. The sequence continues at coordinate 331,665 of VZSR01000983.1, read as the reverse complement.
TTCAAAGGGGACTGTGCTGGCCATCAGATCTGTGGAGTCCCCTCCTCCTGTGCTTGGCTGAGCATTGGGACAGGGCACACGGGGCCCTGCAGGGACAGTGGCACTGTGCCTGTGGAGGGACACTGCCCCAGGCTGTGCCAGCGATCCCTGTGACCTACTGGCATGCTGTCACTTGGGCTGTCCTGAGGCTGTGCCTGGAGGCTCGTGCTGTGGCAGTGTGGTGTAGACAGAGCAGGGAGTCCCTGTGGTAGGGGAGTGCAGACCAATGGGCTGATGCCATCCTGGCACCATGAGAAACAGGAGGAGGCAGAGGTGACCAGGAGTAAAAAATTTTGGTGCCAGGAGCTGGGAGGAGGGCAGCTCCCAGCAGGAGAGAGGCTGTGACAGCCCCTTTCCCAGGACACAGTGTTGTGCTGCATGTGGGACCCACCGCCTGCCCAGGGAGCACCAGGTCTTTGTCCCCATCCCCACTTGCTGTGGGCAGACCTTGGACGCTTTGCCAGCAGGACCTGACTCTGGTGGCCGAGGGCAAGGCCTGGGAGGTGCAGTGCTGCTTTTGAGCCCTCACACAACTGGGAAGCACCAGCAGTGCCAGGACAGGGCTGGGGGAAGTGGTGAGCTCTGCACAGAACTGGCGTGTCCAGGCACGATTCCCCTGAGGGACCAGCACTGCCTTGCTCCCAGCTGGACCCGTGCACTGAACTTCCTGCACAGCCTGTTCTGGGACATCAAAAAAGCCACTGGAGGCGTTGGCGGGTGAGCTGCCAGCAGACACAGCCCTGGGGCTGTAGGGGCACAGGTCTCGGCGGGCAGATAGTGTCAGCACCACGGGGCAGCGGGCTGGAAGGGCTGGCAGCACCAGGAGCAGGAGCCACCGTGTGAGAAACTGCTGTGCCAGGGCCCTGAGAGCCATCAGCTGCTTTGCCCTGGCATGGGGGCTCTGCAGGGCCAGCTGGGCCCCAGACCCCACACCAGTCCCTGCAGGCCCCCTGGCTGCAGGGCAGGGCAGAGATGCTGCCTGAACAAGGACAAAGGACCCCGGTGATCACTGCCCGCGGTGATGGCACCACTCGCCTGCCCGGGATTCCCCTGAGTGCCTCTGGCCTGAGCCTTGAGCTCTCTGTGCTGCCCAGAAGGATCCCCGTGTGGAGGAGGGAGGGAAGGAGGTGGCCCCTGGAAAGGGCTGTTGTGGAGCAGGACATGGAGCCTGTCCCCTGGAGTGGCGGCTGGCACGCAAGCAGAGAGGCCTGGCAGGAGCCCATGTCCCCAACACCCTCGTGGCACCCATCCCACAGCCGGACAAAGGCAGCAAAGAGCAAGGGTGAAACCGGAGCCCTTTAATTGTGTCCTCACAGGACTGGGGGAGGAAGAGGCCAGGGTGGCAGAGCAGCTGCTGCACTGGAGCCAGAAGAGGGCAAAGAGAGAAGGGGAGGACAAAGAGGAGGAGTGCAGGCTCTGAGCACAGCCGTGGGGGGACAGCTCTGCTGTGGGGTGGCACCTGTACAGTGACACTTGGGTGTCTGCTCAGAGAAAGCACCCCCATTTGGGTTATTGCTTGCAGAAAATGATTCACATTTTGATTATTGCTCAGAGGATCCACGTTTGAGTTATTGCTCAGAGAAATGGATCCATGTGGCAGCAGGGAAGACCCCAGAAATACAGGAGAGGCAGGAAGAGGCTGGCAGGGGAGGCAGCTCCCTGCCTGCTGCTGGAAGGCACAATGTAGGAATTGGTCCTCAGGGCAGAGAGGGGCTGTGCTGCTGCAGAGTGGCCCCAGGCAGGAGCAGCTCTTCCTCCCTCACCCGAAGAGCTGCCCTTGGAATGCACAATGATTCAAATTGTAATGCTAGGACAGCAGAGAGGCAGCAGGAGAGGCAGATTCCTGGGACCCCCTGCTGTCAAGCAGGCACCTGAGAGGGGAGCAGGAGGGTTCCTGCATTGCAGCACAGCCAGGCCATTGAGGGGCCAGGCCTGTGCTCCCTGAAAGAGGAAATGGTTGAGCCCACAAAGAGCTGCAGGAACTGGAGGAGTGCTGGAGGAGTGCTGCTGGACAGCCATGGGGCTCACAGGACAATTTTGAAGGAGCTGCAAGAGATACAACAGCATCTGCACCTACTTGCTCGGTCACACAAAGGGTTTACAAGCACCCAGCACTGCAGGGACCAGAATCCCCCTGCGAGACAGGCTCTGCAGAGCCAGCCTGGGATGCAGTTCCCTCTGCCATTATGGCAGCCTTGGCACAGAGCAGCCCTGCCCTCCTGCCACCACTAGCTCTGCCCCAGTGCCAGCTGAGCCCCAGGCAGCCTCTGGAGACCACCGCACCTGGCAAAGTCTGGGGAGCGAGAGACAACATGCTGGAACTCAGAGAGGTTGATGGTGCCGTCCTTGTCGATGTCGGACTCCTCCAGGATCTGTGGGGGAAGATGAGCACTGAGCTCTCTGCCTGGGGCCGTGCAGTGCCTGTGCCCTGGCACACGGCCTCACGTTTTGGATGAGCTGCTCCATCTCTGCACTGCTCAGCCGGGACTCCTCGCCTTGCCCTGTCAGGCAGTTCACCAGTTGTTCCAGGTCCTTCCTGTCCAGAGTCCCATCGTCATCAAAGTCTGTGGAGAGAGACAAGGTAGGTTTTGGAGGGCTGCAGTGACCCCAGAGAGTCACAGGCATTGGCACTGCACCACTCCATGCACCTCACCATGCCAAACCAGCTGTTCCCACAGGGAGCTCCTAAAGCCACCATCCCCATGGGTGCTCCAAGGACAGTGCCAGCCCTCCTGAACATCAGTTCATCACCCTGCTTCCTCAAGGTGCAGGGATCCCAGAACACAGCACCTGTCCCCAGCCTTACCAAAGATGCGGAAGGCATAGTGGGATTTGATGTCAGAGGTGGCAGAATCGCTGAAGACACTCAACATATCAAGGAAGTCTTCAAAGGACATGCTGTCATCCCTGGTCTCTGAGGTTGAGAACACGTGGCAGATCCGGTGCTGGAAGGGGTTTGCCTGTAGACATGGGAATGGCTCAGGCAGGGCTGGGCTGTGCTCGCTCCATCAGGCACACATTGGCTGTGGCTGCTGCTGTGGCAGGTGAGCAGGTGCCCTGCTCTGCCACTGCTTCATCACCCATGGCATGCTCAAACCTGTCCTGTGCCTCTTCTGGGATGCAGCCCCCTAGAGCAGGGATGAGCAAGATCTCTTGTGGCACTGCAGGAATCACCAGGATCCTGCACAGCACGGAACCTTGGGATCCTCTGTGGCACAGCAGGTATCCCTGGGATCCTCAGTTGCTCAGTGGGGACAAGGAAGCTCTTTGTTGGTACTGGTACAGCTGAGGGCAGAGCACTGGCAGAGCGAGGCCGTGGTGGGTGCAGGGGGCCCTAACCCGGGAGCAGCAGTGTCCCATGTCTGCCAGGCACCATACCCGCAGCTCAGGCAGCATCAGGATCTGGCTCTTGGGAACCCGTGCGGAGCAGGCGTTCTCCCTCTCCTCCTTTGGCAGCAGTTCACTGAACCTCTTGTAGGCACTTTAAGAGGCAAGAGAAAGAGCGGCTCTGTGGTGCGAGCGGGGTGGCAGCAGCCCGTCTGGGCACCGGCAGCGCTTCCCAGGGCGGGGTGGCCCGTTCCCACAGCTCCTGCCAGCACTGCCGGGCGGGAGCGTGTCAGCCGGGGGTCCCGCAGCTGCTCCCGGGGCCAGGGAGAGGAGCTGCTCTGTCTGCTGCCCACCCGGGCTCCAGGGCTCCAGAAGGGTCACGGCGGGCTCGGGCCGGCCCCCAGCCCCTACCCCGCTGATCAGGGCGTCACCGGCCCTGCCCGCGCCACCAGCAGCACCCGCGGACCTTTGCCCCATAACAACCGGCTTTCAGGGAGTGCCGCCGGCACCTCCCGGCTCGGCTGGGCGCCTCGGCGGAACGGGAGCCCCGGGGCAGCGCCGGAGCTCTCCGTGCCCCGCGGCAGAGGCTGCACCCTGCGGGACCGGGCTGGCGCCGGGGGGCACGGGGGGGCCAGGGTTCGCGCCTCCATCCCGCCCCACTTACGGTATTCCGGCCGGCGGTACTTACAGCAAGATCTCCTGCTTGCTTAGGAACGTCAGCTCCTGCGGGGACAGCACGGGTCAGCACCGGTACGGGGGCCAAGGCCTGACCCAGGGCATCCCAGCCATGGGTTCCTTGGCCTCTGGGCACTTCCCGGGACCGCGCCGCCCTGCCGTGCCCGCCACGGCAGCCGGCCCTCTGCCCGGTGCCGGTGTCGGTACCTGGTACTCGCCCAGCAAGTCCCGGGGGATCAGACTGGCCGAGCCGCCCATGGCGCCGCTTCCCTCCGCACGTCACTCGCCCGCTCCCGCGGCAGCTGCCCGCCCCGGGCGGGGCAAACACACCCACACGGACGGCCAGCCCCGCCCGCCCGGCCACACGGCGGGGCCCGGGGCCGGCAATCGCGAACATGACGGCGATGGCGGAAGGGGAGCCGGGCGAGCCGAACCCCGAGGCGTTCGTGTACGGCGAGGAGGACTTCGTACTGCAGGCAGCCGGCTGGGGCGACCCGGCCTCCGCGCCCTCCCGGTTCGACCGGCTGCTGCTGGCGGCCTGGAGCGACCGTATGGATCGGGGGCTGTTCCGGTACCGGCTGAGACCGCTGCCCACCCGCGTCCTGCCGGGTCCCGTCCGCATCGTGGCGCAGCTGAACGAGCAGCGCAGCGCGGAGCGCCGCCCGCCGCAGCCCGTCCAGAGCCTCCGAGATCCCTTCGACCCCGGCGCCTTCAACTTCACCCGGCTGCGCCCCGCCGAGCTGCTGTTCCGCCTGCGCCGCGCCGGAGGCCCGGGTCCGCCGCCCGACCCGCTGCTGGTGGCCATCAACGCCAGCCCGCTGGAGCGGGGACACGTCCTGCTGCTGCCGGAGCCGGCGCGGCGGCTGCCGCAGGTGCTGACGGCCCCGGCGCTGCGCGGGGCGCTGGAGGCGGCGCTGCTCAGCGGCCACCCCGGATTCCGCGTGGGCTTCAACGGGCTGGGCGGCGGCGCCTCAGTGAACCACCTGCACCTGCACGGGCTCTACCTGGACTGCCCGCTGCCGCTGGAGGAGGCGCCGGCCGAGCCGCTGGGGCCGCGCCTGGGGCTGCTCCGCGCCGGACCGGCCCCCGCCTTCCTCTTCTTCGTCCCCGGCCCCGCGGCGCTGGAGCCGGTGTCGCGGGCCGTGTGCCGGGCGGCGGAGCACCTGGGCACTGCCGGGCTGGCCTGCAACGTGCTGGCCACGCGGGGCGCCCCGCCGGCGGGGCCCGGGGCCGAGGGCGGCCGGGGGCTGCGGGTGCTGCTGTGGGCGCGCCGACCCCTCTTCGGCCCCAAGGCGGGTGAGCCTTTCGCCGTGGCGTTGTGCGAGCTGGCAGGGCTGCTGCCGCTGCCTACCGAGCCGCTCTACCGGGACATCACCGAGGTGCAGGCCCTGAGCGCCATCCGCCAGCATCTGCTGCCCGAGCCCGAACTGCTGCACCTGGGCGGGGAGCTGGCGCGGCTGCTGGAGAACTGAACCCATGGCACGGGCAGCGGCTGCAGAGCTGAACCCATGGCAAGGACAGCGGTCGGAGAGCTGAACCCATGGCACGGGCAGCGGCTGCAGAGCTGAACCCATGGCGCGGGCAGCGGCTGCAGAGCTGAACCCATGGCACGGGCAGCGGCGGGGCTGCTGCAGAGCGCACGGCACCGGGACCGGCAGGGTCCGCTGCGGGTGGAGGACGCGGAAGTGACTGTCACGTGACCGCGCGGGGCCGCTCTGCCCGCAGTGCCCGCGTCTCTATGGTGCGGTCGCCATGGGAACGCGGCGTACCCGGGCGCGGTGCGATGGCGGCGGCAGGTGGCGGCGGCGGCGAGGGGAACGTGGGCCCGGGCCCATCCCCGGGTCCGGGCGGGAAGGCGGCCGTCGCCGCGGCACCCCCGGACCGTCCCCCTGCCCCCGCCGGACCCGAGCCGCGGAGAAAGCGCAGGCGAGTGCGGGGCCACAGCCCCCCGGCAGCGTCCGGCTGGAGCCCATCCAGCCGCTCCCAGAGGCGCCTCCCGCCGCCTCACTCGCGCTCGGTCCCGGCCCCATCCCAGCCGTGCCCAGCCCCGCTGCTCCCTGTGGGACAGTGCCCAGCCGGTGCCCGGCCCTCCCCAGCCCCCGGGAGCCGGTTCAGGGTCCCGCTGACCCAAAATAAATAGTGTTCCCCTGGAATTGCCCCAACGATCCCGTGTGACACGGCCAGGCACGGCTCCGTGCCAGGACCAGCCTGCCCGTCTCCTCAGGGCTGTACCCAACCAGGGCCGGCTCGGTCAGACCGCCCGGTGTGCTGTGTGTGTGAGTGGGGGTAGGGGCTGTGTCCCCTCTGCTCGGTGCCTCGCTGAGCTACTGTCATCTCCTCTCTATTGCAGTGTCCCCTCCATCAACCTGAGCGGCTGCAAGTACGAGAGTGGTAAGTCAGAGGGGTGGGGGCTCCCTGCAGGCTTCCAGCCCACCCCTGCCGGCTCTCCAGGTGCCTGCCCACCCAGGAGCAGTGCTGGCACCCAGTTCCCACTGCTTTATTTACTGCTGCCAGTGACTGGCACAGGGCCCCTGTATTAGTGGGGAGTTTGTCAGGCTTTGGATTGAGATTTCTCCTGATTTAAAATGTGCAACAGCAGCACAAGCCCTCAACATTCCACATACTTGCATTTGCCAGCTGTCTGCTAAAATGGGCAAGAGGGGTTCCATCAGGTACAGTGCAAGGGATTACCTGGGCTTGGAGACAGAACCTGAGTGCTGTCAACTGTTTAAGGTGAAGTTGGTAGTGAGCAGGCAGTATCTGTACCTAGAACCTCTCCCTGTGCAGTTCCTCCTTGGTGACTCCAGGGAGCTGGTCCACTCTCCCCTCCCACTCCTCTCTCCTTCCACAAGCTGTACCTTGAAAGAACAAACTCCTGGTCCTTGAGGGGAGTTACTAATCTACTTTGCTAAGGGATCTAGGTGTGCGTGGATCCCCATCACCTCCCCAGCCCTGCCAAATTCATACTTGGCACTAGCATAAACCATCCCAGCAGAGGCCTTTTCCTGCTGAGCTGTGTTCTGCTGCTGAAAGACCTTTCATTTGGGAGATTAAATTCACACCTTCACAAGGCTTGTATCTGCCTGTGAGGTGTAAGATCCATGAGAAGTTCAGCCCTGCTGCTGAGGGGCCTTGGCACCTCAAGACAGGTGGAATTAGAGGGTTAAGAGCTCCCAGAACACTTGCAGCCAGAGGCTTGGGGGGTTGGCCAGATAAAACTGATGTTCCTGACACCTTCCAAGGGGTCATGCCTTATACCTCTGAGAGGGGAGCTGCAGCCTGGAGAGCTGCATACTCCATCCCTTGTTATTCTGGGGGGGTGTCAGCCCCTGTATGTGGCTCCTCAGCCAGCCATTTGTTTCACATTCCATCCCTGGTTATTCTGGGGGTTTATCAGTCCCTGTACATGGCTCCCCTGCCATGCCCTGTCACTGCTTGCCTTGGCACAGTGCGGCGAGCGGCGCAGCACTGCGGGCTGAAGGAAGCAGGAGAAAACGAGGAGTGGACAGTGTTCTGGACGGACAGCACAGTCGCTTTGGAGCGCCTCATGGAAATGAAGCGCTTCCAGGTAAACAGAACAGCTGCTCGGCAGGCACTGCTCAGGAAGGAGGGGGACACGAGGCTGTCTGTGGAACAGCATGTGGCAGGGTGCAACTGAAGCACCCAATGCGGTGCCGTGTGCCATCTGTGCCTCAGCTCCAGGGCACAGGGTCAGATGCCTTTGCTTGTGCCAGGTCCCTGGTTGGTGTAACGGCATTCAGCAGCTGTGGTGGGAGCAGGAGCGTTGCAGCCCTGTGATGTGCTGTGAGATAAACAGTCGTTAATGATAAACAGCTCTTGTGCTGCTCCAGGGCTAAGATGAAGTAGGCAGATAAATCACTAGTGAAGCTCGGATAAAGCAGCTGTAGCAAGTCTCAGCCCCTAGCAGTAGTTCAAGGCAGCCACAGGCCTGGCTTCCCTCTCGCTGCTGGTTCTCCATGCACAGGCTCTCCTCGGGGCCAGGAGAATCCCTCCCCGCAGGGCCTCCACTGATCAGGGTTTTTCTGCCCCACTTTCAGAAAATCAACCACTTCCCAGGGATGATCGAGCTGTGCCGCAAGGACCTGCTGGCTCGCAACCTGAACCGCATGCTCCGCCTCTTCCCCAAGGAGTACAACATCTTCCCCCGCACGTGGTGCCTGCCAGCCGAGTGAGTGCCGTGACAGCGCCGCGGGGACAGCGTGACACAGCGAGGGGGAGGGCTGCTCGCCTGCTCTTTCTGGGCACCAGAGCCCAAACCTTAACCTGCTTTGGCACACACCGTGGTGACTCCCCCAGACCTCTCAGTATAGACGGAGATGTGTACAAGGAAAAGGTGGGATGTGGAGAGCTGGGTCAGGTCATGCAGGGACCAATCTGTGACTCCTGCAGATTAGGAATGGGGGTTCGATTCATCCCCTGTGGAAGTTCAGTGTGTGCTGGCCTACAGCACCATGGTTTCAGTACCCAGCTGTTGGGAGAGAGTTCAGAGGGGTGTTTTTTCAGCTGGTGATAGTCACCCCTTCCTTGCACAGCTATGGAGATTTCCATGCCTATACATCCACGAGGAAAGCAAAAACATTCATCTGCAAGCCTGACAACAGCTGCCAGGGCAGAGGGATCTTCATAACCCACCATCCAGATGAGATCAAGCACGGGGAACGCATGATCTGTCAGCAGTACATCTCTGAGGTACTGGGACAGTCCGGGAACACTGGGGTAGAATTCCAGCCTCCTCACTCTGCCAGCATCCCCGAGGCTCCCCAGGTCTCTTCAGGTCTGCTGGAGGTGTTGGTGTGGCTGCAGCACATCAGGGACACAGACAAAGCTTGCCCCTCTGCTGAGCAGCACAGGCAGACAGAGCAGTTCTTCACCTCACCCTTGCTCCTGCCTCTTTTCTCACAGCCCTTCCTCATCGATGGCTTCAAGTTTGACATGCGCATCTACGTGCTGGTCACATCCTGTGACCCACTCAGGATTTTTCTCTACAAGGAGGGCCTGGCCCGGTTTGCCACCATGAGGTACATCGATCACAGCACGAGAAACCTGGTAAAAAGGAAGTTTCCAAAAAACTCATATAGTATCTGTAGGTGTCAGTCCTTAACTTGTCCTGGGGACATTCCAGACCTTGAAAATGCAGGTATTGGGGGTTGCAGGAGTCCCAGCTTGATGCTTTCCTGTTCTTCCTCTATACTCCTTCTTCCTCCTCACAGGAGATATTTCAGGAGGGGTAGTAGATCTACTCTAAGGCCCCACATTTGGGCTGTTTACTGCCATTACCACAGAATCATGGAGTTGTTTGCTTGGATGGAACCTTGGAAGGTCTCCAACCTCATGCTCAAAACTTGGTCAACAAATTTGTATCTGGTTTCTCGGGGTCTCACTCTATCAGGTTTTGAAAACCTGCAGAATGAAGCCCCCGCTGGTGTCTCTGGGCAGCATGTTCTGCTTCTGGCCCTGATAAGCGTGCTCAATTCCACACCATTCCTACTCCGCCCATGCTTCCGGCAGAAGAGAACATGGGAGTATCTGGTGGGGCTGTTCCTGTTCTTGCTCAGTGGTTCAGAGTGAATGTCTCTTGTGGTTCCCTGCCAGGGTGACATCTGCATGCACCTGACCAATTATGCAATCAACAAACACAATGAGAACTTTGTCACGGATGACACAGTGGGCAGCAAGAGGTACTGGCATGTGTGAGCACTGAAGAACACTGCCTGGGGACACTGGTGTACCTCAGCTTTCCTGAGGTGACACAGCTGAGCCCTTACCACCTCCTGTTCCCCACACAGGAAGCTGTCCACCCTGAACGCCTGGATGGCAGAGCACAGCTATGACACATCAAAGCTCTGGGCAGATATTGATGACATTGTTATAAAGACGCTGATTTCTGCTCACCCTGTGCTGAAACACCATTACCAGAGCTGCTTCTCCAACCACACTACTGGCTGTGCCTGCTTTGAAATCCTGGGCTTTGACATTTTGCTGGATAGAAGGCTGAAGCCATGGCTGCTGGAGGTGAGGAAGAAGTGGAGAGCTCAGAGCTGGGGGACTAGGACAGGGGGTTGGGATGGACAGGGCTTGTTTCATTCAAAAGGGCTACCTTGCCCACAAAATTAACCAGGCTGTGAAGCCAAACAACCTGCTGTGAGCAGGATCCAAAGAACCCATTTCCTGCACACCATCTAGTAACACAGAGTTTCCCAAGCCTTCAGACCCCTTGTCCTGTGAGCACCCTGAATTTGTGACAGCTGCCTCCTGCCTGCATCCTTTGGGGTGGGATCGAGGTGACCTGTGGCACAAGTGGCAACACACTGCAGGAGAGAGTGCTGTGTGTGCCTTCCTGCTTCCTGTCTGTGACACGGAAGAGCATCCATGGGCAGTGTGGGCAGTGTCTGGGGCTATGGGCTGGGACCTGGGCTACCAGGTTACGTTACCTGCTTGTCTTGCCAGGTGAACCACTCTCCCAGCTTCAACACAGATTCTCAGCTAGACCACGAGGTGAAGGATGCCCTTCTGTGTGACACCTTCAACCTGATCAATGTGCATGCCTGCGACAGAAAGAAGGTGCTGGAGGAAGACAAGCGGCGGGTAAAGGAACGGCTCCTTCAGCCCAACCAGACTCCCCGTGAGTCCAGGTATTGCTGTTCCCCCACAGTGCTGCAGGTCCCCAGTGAGCAAAGACAGGGCATGACAGAGCAGGATAACAGCAGGGCTGGCTCCTGGAAGCTCCCAGAGCCCATGGCATTGTGCAGCCTCTGAGCTCTCCCAAGCCATCTGCATCCTGCAAAAAGGAGGCAGGGTATCAGGAGATCTGTGACACCTTGTGCTCTGGGCCCTGATAGAGCTCTCCTCAAGCTGCACCTCCTTGTCATCTCTTTTACTGGGGATGGACAGTGCCAGCATCCTAGGCTAGCAGGGATGTTCACATGAGGAACCACAGCCTTGCCTCAGGAACTGGGGGTAGCCTGGGCATGGCCCCTTCTCCAGGGCAGGAGTCCTTTCCAGGGCTGAGGGTTTCCCCTTCCTCTGTCTGCATGTCCTTTCACAAGCCCGTGTTCAGTGAGCCTGCTGCCTTGCGTGGCTCTCTCCAGCTGCTGTTTCCATCAGGAGTCCTGGGATAATCCTGGGACATGCTGAGCATGTCAGCCTTGTGCTCTGCCTGCCCCAGAGCCTCCCTCCACAGCTCCCTGTCCTCCCTCCTGCTGCAGGCGCAGGGAGCAGGAAAGCAGTCAGGCTGCCTGGCTGGCACAGGCTGAAACCTACGAGAACGAGCACCTGGGGGGGTTCCGACGCATCTACCCAGCACCCGGGACAGAGAAGTACGAGCCATTCTTCCAGCAGAGCAGGTCCCTCTTCCAGGAAACAGCATCATCCAAGGCACGAGAAGAGCATGCCAGGTACACGGCTCCTGTGGAAACCCACTGCTCACAGGTGGCATGGAGACCACTTGCTCCTGATCCCTCCTGCTCCAACTCTGCTGCTTGGCAGGTGTAAAGAAGCAGGGAGAGTGGGAAGGGAAAGGAAGGAGCCTGCAGGTGCTGTGGCACCACAGCAAAGTGGCTCCTTTTAGATGGACTCCAAAGGCAAGGGCAGTATTCCATTGACCTTTGGACCCTGGAGACACTATTTCCCAAATGTCCCGCTCCCTTTTGGCAGGCACAGCCTAATCCAAGGGCATTTCTCTTTTAAAAAGTCTCTTTACAACCATTCCATCCCATCTCTTGGCACACTTCTATTATGGGCTGTTCATACAGAGCTCTGGCCTGCAGTAAATGTCCTCAGGTCACAGTCTGCCCCACAGCCTTTTGCTATTGTGGCTCTGAGCCAGTGAGTCACTCTGCTGTTCTGTGGCAGGCATCAGCTGGAGGTCATGCGCATGAGAAATGAAAAGCTGGAAGCTGTCACCAGGAAGAAGAAAACAGACAAGACCCAGAACAAAAGCACAGCTCCTAAAACTCACCTCAGCTACAAAAGCACCAAGGCATGGGATAGAAAGGTACCTCAGTGTGAGCATTGTCCATGGGCTCTCCAAGTCAGTAACATGGCTATGGAAGCCATTGGTGCACCCATGGAACAGAAATTCCAGATTTGACTCCCTGCATGAAGTTCAGAGTCAACAACTTGTGTTGGCAGTACTTGCAAGCACCAGTGTTGTGCCTTTCTACTTTGGCTCTCACTGGGATCTCTGTCCCACCCTGAGACTGTAACTGTCCCCAGGGTTGGAGCAGCTCATGGCTTTGTCTCACCTGTGTGTTATCCCAGCTTCAGCTTTGCCACAGCTCAGGTGTTTCTCTGCCAAGGTGCAGCGTGTGCAGTACAACTCCATGCAGCCCCAGGACATCGTGGAACATGAAGAGAAGAGGAGAGCGAATGCTCTGCGGCAGCGTAAGAAGCTGATCCGAGACCTGGGCATCACCGACCAGCTTTCTCGGCTGCTCCCCCCACCTGACACTCAGGGATCCTGTGCCCTCCCAAGCCAGGTAATGGCATTGCCCAGAGCCACCCCACACAAAGTGAATGGGGCAGGATGAGGGCCCGCTGCAGGCAGATCAGCTGCTTGCCTTCAGGATGATATGAGTCTGGAATGGTGGTGGGGGCATACCTGGGGACAAAGTGCAGGGTGATGCTTTAGTGAGCACCTGGGTGTGACTAGAGAAGACTCTTCCTTCCCATCTCCTGCCAAGGCCTACAGAAGTAAGCCGTGGCCATTTCCCTTCCTTCCTTCCAGGTCCAGTTTCCTTGGGATGTCATCGGGGACCACAATGCCGGCGATTTAATGGTGCTTTTCTCCTTCCTGGGAGTCCCCGCTCCGCCCTTGGGACACAGGCTCATACAGAGCCGAAGAGCCCAGGCCCTGCTGCGGCACATGCCAGGCCCAGATGCCAATGCCATGCAGCCCCTCTGCATTCGAGGCCGGAGTGTCCCGTACCACGTGCGGCACGAGGGCCCCCGGGTGCTGGGCGGGGGCTGGCTGCAGGGCCAGGCCGCGGGGACAGCGGTCACACAGCCCTGTGTCCACACCAAGGGGCTGCAGCTGAGACACCGGCAGCTCCCTGCCACCAAAACCCAGGCTGAAGGCTGTAAGTACACGTTCTTGTGGATGCTCATGGCCTTGCCAGGGTGGGAGGAATGGGTGGGCTCAGTGGAGCTCTCAGGGGTGCTGGGACATTGCAAAAGGGTCACCATCCTCTGCTTGGGGCACTGGTAACTACTGGAAGTCTCTGTCTGAGGCTTGGAGCATCCCATTTGGAGGGACAAGGAAGAACCATGGGTGGTTTCCCAGGATTAAGGATTGATGTGCATGCATGGGGGGAGTGTGAGAAGCCAGGAAAGTCAAAGGGGTGCATTAGCTCTTGGGGGGCAGAGGGGACATGGTGGCACAGCACAGCCCCCAGTCTCTTCCCAGGCCTCCCTCCCACCACACTGCTCCCTGTCCATGGTCTCAACTTCCATCCCTGCCCAGCCCTTCCTGGCTCCCCAGCATTGGCTTCATCCAGTTTGCAGCCCTAGGACCAAGGGAGCAGGGGCAGAGGAGGGGCTGCCAGGACCAAGCCCCACGGGGAAGGGTAGTGGGAGCTGCTGACCTGCAGAGCTACTGGCTCTGCACAGCCCCACATCTATCTGTGCTGTTTCAGGTGACGCTGGCAGTCTGTCATCCTCCGATGAAGGCAGCTGTCCTCCGGCTTCCCCAGCTAGCCCAGAGCAGGCCACAGGTGATGGAATCTTCAGCTGTGCTGTGGTCCAGGAGCTTCCCATCACCACTGCCGTTCACATGCAGCACACACGTGCCTCACACCATGGCAGAGCCTTGCCGTGCCAGTATGTCACACCATGCCGGCACCTTGCCCCGTGCCGGTGCTTCACACATTCACAGCATGAAAAGCTCAGGTAACATGGCCGAGGGCTCAGCCTTCCTCCCATGTGTGCTGGCATGAGAACCAGGACTTACTGGATAGGCTGGCTGCCTCCATCAACTCTGGGGTCAGCTGCTGAGCCCCCTGGCCAGAGCCTGGGCCCATCTTAGCTCCAGCCACCCGCCCTGGCTAGCTTCACCTCTGCCAGGATCGGAGGCTGGTGCTTGTGCCCCTGTCCGTGCCTTGCCCGCTACACTCGTGTCCGTGACCCACAGCCGCCTGCAGTGAAGCCCTCCAGAGGCCAGCCTCCTCGCTCTGGACCCGTCGGAACCTCGCTCTCCCCGCCGGGGCCGCTTCCCCCGCGGGCCCCGCCCGTTCCTGGGTCTGTGTCCGGCCATGGCGGCGCTGCTCCAGCGCGGCCTGCGGGCGCTGCCGCGCCTCGCCTGGGCCCCGCGGCGGGCGGCGGCGGCGTGGCCCGGGGACCCGGAGCCCCCGGACCCGGCCCTGGAGGAGACGGAGAGGTGCGGAGCGCTCGGCCTGCCCGCGGTCGGGGCCTGTGCCGGCCCGGGCGCTCACGCGTGTTCCCGCAGGGCGCGGCGGCGGCGGGCGGCGGCGCGGATGGAGCGGCTGCGGCGGGAGCTGGGCGGGGGGCGCGGAGCCCCCGATCGCACCCTGACCTGGCAGGCGATGGAGCAGCTGCGGTGAGCGCGGGGCCGGGCGGGCCGCGCCGCGCCGTGCCCGGTGCCGCCCCGGTGACCGTGCCCGTGCCCGCAGGTTCCTGCGGCGGGAGCTGCCCGAGGAGTGGCCTTTGGAGCGCCTGGCCCAGGGGTTTGGCGTCAGCACCGACGTGGTGCGGCGGGTGCTGCGGAGCCGCGGCTGCCCCTCACCGCGCCGCCGCCTGCGGCAGGACCAGCGGGCGCTGAGCGCCGCCGCGACGGCACCGGCACCGGGAGCGGGGCACGGGCGCGAGGTGCGCGCCCCCGACGGGACGCTGCTGTATCGGCTGCCGCGGGGCTGGGGCGGGCCGGGGGCCAGCGCGCAATAAACGGAGTTGGGACCCGCCTCTGCCTGTGTCGCTTCCGTCGCGCCGGGCGCGGGCTCCGAGCCCGCGAGGATGAGCTCCGAGGCGCCGGCCCTGGGCTCTGCGGCGGGGGGGATGAGCTCCGAGGCCGCGGGGATGGGCTCCGAGGCCGCGGGGATGAGCTCCGAGGCCGCGGGGATGGGCTCCGAAGTGGCGCGGCTGCTGGAGGCGGTGGACTTTGCAGCCAGGAAACACAAGGACCAGCGGCGGAAGGATCCCGAGGGCACCCCCTACATCAACCACCCCATCGGTGCGGAAACCCCCCGGCACCGCGTCCCGTTCCCGGGAGACCCCCGCGGCTCCTCCCTCCCACAGCACTGCTCACCCCTGGGAGCGCTGCCGACCCCCGGGAGCCCCTCACCCTGGTCCCTGGAGAGAACCGTGTCCCTTTTCCTATACCATGCCCTTCAGCCCGATGGGGGCAGAGCTGACGAAGCACTGCAGCCCTGGCCCCTGCCCCAGCCCTGTATCTGCATGTGGTTGCCACCATACCGTTGTCCTGCTGTGGATGGGGCCCACGGGAGCTACTGAGGAACCCCTGTGCCACAATTGCACCTGCCAGGCCTGGGGACAGCACCCACCTTGGGGGCAGTGCCAGCCCCTGAGACCTTCCTGCCTGCTCAGCCAAAAGATTCATCGTGCAGGATGTGCCCGTGGGGTTCCCCTGCCTAAGGGTGATCTTGGGGAAACTTTACTGCTCACCGTGCAGCGCAGCCCCTGTGTCACCCACGGCAGCCACTGTCCTGGCCCGGAGCTGCCTGTTCCCCGGTGCCTCCTGTCACCTTTCCGTTCTCGCTGCAGGCGTCGCCAGGATCCTGGCGCATGAGGCCGGCGTGACAGACATAGTGGTGCTGCAGGTAACGCCCTGCCCTGCCCTGCCCGTTCCCCTTGCTCGGCCCGGAGCCCTGCAGTCTCCCTCGTCTCCTCCTCGCCGCAGGCCGCCCTCCTGCACGACACAGTGGAGGACACGGACACCACGTTCTCCGAGATCGAGGAGTGTTTCGGGGCAGAGGTGCGGCGCGTGGTGGAGGAGGTGACGGACGACAAGACCTTGCCCAAGATGGAGCGGAAGCGGCTGCAGATCGAGCACGCTCCCGTTTGCAGCCGCCGGGCCAAGCTGGTCAAACTGGCGGACAAGCTGTACAACCTGCGGGACCTGAACCGCTGTACCCCGCAAGGTACCGCCCGCACCGGCGGCAGCGGCACCGCGGGGACGGGGACGAGCCCGGCTGGTGGCAGCCAGCAGCATGGCCAGTGCTGTTGGCTGTGCCGAGGGACGGAGGAGCCCCGGGGCTGCCCTGGGCCTGGAGCGGGAGGCGGGGGCAGCGTGGCTGTGGCTGTGTCTCCGTGTGTGTGGGCCCGGGGCAGGCACTCGGTGTCGGGGCCTCCGCCGGTGTGGCGGGGCCGGAAATGACGTCACGTGTGTCTCCGCAGGGTGGTCGGCGGAGCGCGTGCAGGAGTACTTCCGGTGGGCGGCGCGCGTGGTGTCGGGGCTGCGCGGGACCAGCGCTGCCCTGGAGGGGGCGCTGCAGCGCCTGTTCGAGGAGCGCGGCGTGCCCACGTGACCGGGAGGCCGCGGCCGCCTCGGCCAATAAACGTGCGCAGAGCTCGGCGTCTCCGCGTTGCCATGGTATCGCGCGCTTCCGCCGCCGCGGAGTTCCGGCCGCGCCGCGCCCGCGCTTGGGCGCTCCCGGTGCCGGCCCGGCCCCGCCATGGCCCTCGCCGGGCGGCGAGACGCGCCCGAGCCGCCGGACTTCGGGATCCTGAAGCGGCTGGCGCGAGACCAGCTCGTCTACCTGCTGGAGCAGGTGCGGAGGCCACCCGGGGCAGGGATCCCGCACCGGGGCGGGCGTAGGGAGTCGGCGGGATCGGTTCTGGGCTTGGGCTTGGGGGTCGGTAGTTGAGGCCGGCGCGGGAGGGACCCGGCACGGGGCAGCCGCCGGGTGTCGGCCCATGCCCGCCTGCCCGCAGCTCCCCGGGAAGAAGGACCTGTTCATCGAGGCCGACCTGATGAGCCCCCTGGACCGCATCGCCAACGTTTCCATCCTGAAGGTACCGCGGGGTCCGGTCGGGCCGCCCCGCCCGCCGCCACCGCCTGCGCCGAACCCGCGCCCTGTCCCCACAGCAGCACGACGTGGACAAGCTGTACAAGGTGGAGACCCGGCCGGCCCCCGGCGCCAGCGACCAGTGAGTGCCCCGCGCCGGGGCTGCCGCGGCCGGGCTGTCCGTCCTGTCCTGCTCAGAGCGCGGCTCTGCTGGGGCCCGAGCAGAGCTCTGGAGAGAAGGGTTCCTGAGACACGCACGGGTACGAGCAGCCCCTCGCTCCCCTCTGGTGCAGGTTCTGCTTCCTGGTGCGGCCGCGGGTCAGGACCATGAGGTTCATCGCCGGTGAGTGCGGCCCCAGAGGCGGCTGCCCCTCGGCTGGGGCCGGTGCTCTGGGCCTGAGGGGCTCTCGGCGAGCCCTGCTCCCGGGGTTTCACTTGTGCTGGGGTGATCGGGCTCTGGGAGCCGGGAGGAGCTGTGCCTGGCAGGGTGGGCAGCTGTGCAGGGGCTATGTGGGGTCTCCGCAGATATTATCAACGCTGACAAGATGTCAGGGAGGAGCAGGAAGTACAAAATCATCTTCAGCCCCCAGAAGGTCAGTGGGACATCCATAGTGCTGCCCATTTCCCTGTCACTCTCTGCCTGCCAAATATTTGCACCTTCCACCCCTTCTATAGGCACGAAAAATTGCTTTTCCTAACCCAGAAATGTTTAAGTAAACCCAAATGTTGTGACACCTGGGAAGGCCCTGGGCCCTTCCAGAGCTTTTCCTGCTCAGACCCTGCCTGGCCCTGAGGGTCTCCCCTTCCCTTCCAGTTCTATGCTTGCGAGATGGTGCTGGAGGAAGAGGGGGTCTTTGGTGGTGAGTGGGGCTGCAGTGCTGGCTCGGGGTAGCTGACACCACAGGATCACAGTTAAATCCCAGCGCTGGGATCTCGGTGTGGGCAGGGAACACGGGTTCTCTCGAGGCTGGCTGCTGGCCTGCAGGCAGACATGTGCCCACACAGCATCAGCCCCTCTCTTCTGCCTGGGGAGAGAAGACAGGGTCCTGCCACCCGTCCTGTCTGAAGCTCCACAGGCCTTGTTTTGGGGCTGCTGTGATTCTTGGGGCTCTTCATGCCCAGGGCTGCATAACTGTCCCCTATCCTTGTCCCGAACACAGATGTCACCTGTGATGAATGGTCCTTCTACCTGCTACCCCTGGATGAGGACATCATCAGCATGGAGCTGCCTGAGTTCTTCCGTGATTATTTTCTGGTCAGTGGGACACTGTGGTGGGGTGACAGCACCATCCTGTCCCCTGTGCCTCACTGGGAACAAGGTGCTGTTCAGAGAGGAGGTGTGTGCTGTCCTGCTCAGCCCCTCAGTCTGCACCACAGGCCTCATCTACTCCCCATGGGCAGCTTTTATTGGGGAGTGGTAATTGGGCCCCTCTGCCCCTGGCCAAGCAGCTAGGAGACATCCCGTTGTGTTCCTGGGATGAACTCCCAGCTCCATGTCCAGCCCAATCCCCTGCCCTGGCAGTCCTTCCCAGCCAGCTGCCCACACCCACTCCCTCGTCCCGCAGGAGGGAGATCACCGCTGGATCAACCCCGTCGCCAGAGCCCTGCAGCTGCTGAGCTCCCTCTATGGCCCCTTTGGGAAGACTTATGGCATTGGCCGCTGTGCCAAGGTGGGGCTGGCACCAGGGCTCCCTTGGGGCCCCATCAGGGGTGCAGCTTACGTGGCAGCACGTCACCACAGAGGTGTCACTGCACCATGCCTCCTCCTTGGCAGGTTTTTGGGTGCTCCCATATGCCAAGGTGGGCAGCAGAGGGGCAGCTGCTGCTCGCTGGGGTGGGGGGCAGCCCCCTGTGCCCCGAGTTGGGGAGCATTTGTGCCTGACCTTGGTTGTCAGCCCCACTGTGTGCCAGGGCCCTGGGTGTGAGCCTGGGGCTGCTCCCCCGCCCTGGCACCCTCTGCCCCTCACAGATGAGCTATGAACTGTGGCGGGACTTGGAGGAAGAGAGCGAGAGTGAAGGCCAGGGCAGGAAGCCTGAGATTGGACACGTCTTCCTCATGGACAGAGGTGGGCTGAGGCAAGGGCAGCGGCTGAGGAGGGAGCAGTTTGGGCATCAGGTTTTCCAGAGGAGCAGAGAAAGCCTGTGTGGGGTGGCAGGAGGAGCGAGAGGGCAGCCTGGCTCCTGCTCTCCTTGCAGACATGGACTATGTGACAGCACTCTGCTCCCAGGTGGTCTACGAGGGGCTCGTGGATGACACCTTCCGCATCAAGTGTGGTAGGTGTCATGAGAACAGGGCAGAACGGGGCTCTGCACTCACCGTGGGGCAGAACAGGGCTCTGCACTCACTGTGGGGCAGAACAGGGCTCTGCACTCACTGTGGGGCAGAACGAGGCTCTGCACTCACCTGACCAGCATCTGCAGGGTTTGTGCCTGGCATTGTGCTGTTCCCATAGGGACAGTCCCAATTGAGGTGCTGCTGGAGCAGGGACAGTCTTCACTTTGACCAAGAGACTGGGCTGGCATCCCCTGTCTCTGCTGCCTCTTACATCAAGGCTCATGCATGTGGAAATGTTGCTACGTCTGGGACAAAGCAGCTCTTCACTTTTCCCTGCAGGCAGTGTGGATTTTGGGCCAGATGTCACCTCTTCTGACAAGAGTATTAAGGTGCTGCTCAATTCCCAGGACAAAGTGAGTCCTCACAAGCCTTGGGGGAGTCCCCTTGGTGGGAGGAGGCAGAGTGGACCATTCCCTCCCCTCAGCTTGAGCAGGAGTGGCTGGGGGCTGCTGGGCCCCCAGAGCATGGGTTCAGGCACAGAGAACAGAGAAACCTGGTGTGCAGGTGCAGCTCCCCTTCTGAACCTGTCAGAGCTCCTGCATGCAGGGCTGTGTCACAAATTCAAGGTTTTAAGGTCACTAAAGGAATCACCAGCAAAGGTATCCGCAAAAACGGGTTTAATATAAAAGCTGCAGCATGACAAAATTCGTTGCCAAAGTTCTGAATGGCTAAAGCCCACAGATGAAAAGCAAAAAAAAAAATTATAAATCAATCCAAAGCAAAATCAACCCAAAAATATTTATGTGGAGGTGGGGAGTGAGGGGGAAATCAAAAGGACAGGAAAAGGTAAGGGTAGAAAAAAATACAGAAGACCCAAGGTTCACAATTTTGCATCCTGGCCACAATTCAGGTTGGTATTTAACTATGGAATTTGACAATGAAAATATTATTCCACTTGGGTTTTTATTCAGGTTACAAGAATAAGTTCCTCAGGCTGTTCATTAAAAAACAGGAGCTGGTTAGAGAGTATTAGTTCCTAGGAAGAGAGTGTGTTTCTGCTAAGCTGGGGAGGAGCTCAACCCAGCTCAGCTACTCATCAAGGCTGATGCCTGAGAAGCATTTCTCATATCATGGTGTAGCCTGGCTCAGAGGGACGCACCAACCCAGGCTGCTGTGCTGCCAGCCAGGTTTTGGGGCACAGGGAGTCAGTGGCCAGCGTGCTGTGCAGGTTGCTGGGGAGCCCTGGGGTCCGTGTCTCCAGGGTTGCAGCTGGCTGTGCCCTGGTAGCTGCAGTGCTTCCACAGGTGTTCAGCGAGATTCGGAATGAGCACTTCTCTAACGTGTTTGGCTTCCTGAGCCAGAAGTCCCGGAGCCTGCAGGCGCAGTACGACGTGAGTGTCACCCTGGGGTGCAGGATGCCTGTGGCACTGTCCCTCACAGCCAGCCCTCCACCCCCATGCTCTCCCTCCCGCAGCGGCGTCGGGGCATGGACATCAAACAGATGAAGGACTTTGTGTCCCAGGAGCTGAAGGGACTGAAGCAGGAGCATCGCCTGCTGAGCCTGCGTAGGAACCCGAGGGGAGGGAGGGGCCCTCGGCTGTACTGCAAGTGCTGGAGCTCTGGGGGAAGCAGGAGCTCGGGAGCCCTGGGTGTGCCCAGAAGGGGCAGGGCAGGGGCTGTTGGCATGTGCTAACAGTGCCTGCAGAGCCCTTTCCCCTCTCTTGGCTGTGTAGACATTGGTGCCTGTGAATCTATCATGAAAAAGAAAACCAAGCAGGACTTCCAAGAGACCATCAAGGCTGAACACTGTGAGTGCTGCTCCAAGCCCTGTTTGTGCCTGCCCCTGCCCCAGTCTGACCCATGGCCTCACTTGCCCCAGGCCCAGGCAGCCTCATGCCTGGGTGTTCCCTGAGAGGCCACCGTCCTCCCAGGCCCTTGTTTTGGGGGTGTCTCAAGATCTAAGTAGGGTCAGGCTGCACTCTCTGAGCGGGAATGTGTGGTGGGGTGGGGTGTTGGAAGGGCAGCTGAGCCCAGAGCCCAGCCCACTGGGCTAGCAAGAGCCCTGGGGTGATGCTGCCTGTGCCCCTGCCACAGCACTGCTGGAGGGCTTTGACATCCGTGAGAGCACCAGCTTCATCGAGGAGCACATTGACCGGCAGGTGAGACCAGGGGGATGCCAGCCCCAGCTGCCCTGCCCCGCCCCTGCTAACCCCACTCCACACAGGTGTCCCCCATCGAGAGCCTGCGCCTCATGTGCCTCCTGTCCATCACGGAAAACGGTGAGTGCCCCGCTGTGCTGGGCCACAGCAGTGGCATCGAGCCCAGCCCTGGCACGGAGCTCACCCGGTGCTCCCCACAGGTCTCATCCCCAAGGACTACCGCTCCCTGAAAACGCAGTACCTGCAGGTGAGGGGCCCAGGGGGACACTGCAGAGCAAGAGCTGGGTCGGATGGGGGTTCACCTCCCTGTGGTCTGGCCACAAGGCACTGGGCAGCAGCACTCCTGGGGATGGGCCCTGCCTCCACTGGCCCTCCATGAGCCCCAGCATGCCCAGGCTATCTCTGCAGGGCAGACTCTGCTGCCCTAGGCTCCAGCTGCCCCTGCCCTGTGCTTGCTGGGGGCTCTGAGCAACCTGTGCCTCGCTGCAGAGGGGACACTCTGTGCTCACAGATGGGGCTCCACACTGATCTGGCTGCCCCATTCACAGAGCTATGGGCCCGAGCACCTGCTGACCTTCCACAACCTCAAGCGCATCGGGCTGCTGACAGAGCAATCAGCTGGGGACACCCTGACAGCCGTGGAGAGCAAAGTCAGCAAGCTGGTGACAGACCGTGCTGCAGGTGAGCCAGGCCCTGCCCCGTGTCCCTGTGAGCCTGGGATGGGGAGCTGCCGCTGCAGATCTGGCTGGAAGCATGTGGAAAAGGTGTGGGCTAGAAGCACCAAGTGTGTCTCCAGCAATGTCTGCAGGCAGGGCTCTGCTGTGGGGGCACCGGGGCTGGCAGCCACCATGGCCATTCTCCAGAGCACACAGCTCTGCACACCTCTACCAGCCTGGTATGGGATCCAGACAGAGCCTCTAAAGATGTTTCTCCTTGTCATGTTTTCCAGGAAAGATCACAGATGCATTTAATTCTTTGGCCAGGAAGAGTAATTTCCGAGCCATAAGCAAGAAGCTGGGTTTGGTATGTCCTCAAGGGGTGCTGGCTGGCCACAGAGCCCACAGAGCAGAGCTCAGCTTAGCCTGTGCCCGTGCCCAGGATGCAGGCTTGGCACCTCAGGGGGACACAGCTCAGGGCCAGAGCTGCTGCGGCTGCTCCAGGCAGCCTGTGGGCTTCTCCTTGGGGCTGGGGGCTACTGCCAGCTTCCCACTCTGCCCTGACCCTGCCCTGTGAGTGTGGTGCAGCTCTGGGGCTTTCCTTGCCCCTTTTCAGACACAGCAGTGGCACTGGGCAGGCAGCTCTGTGTCATCCATCCTGAGGCAGAGGTCCTGAGGTGCTGGCAGGGTGATGTTTCTGTCCCTGGCCCCTGCTGCATGGCCCACCCAGGCTATGTGATGCTGGCTCTGGCATGGTGGGGACAGAGCCGTGCTCCAAGTGTCTGTTCCTCCTCACCCCTGCACCTCTGAGTTGGCCTGCTCCTGTACCCTTGGTGTCACCTGTCACTGCAGATCCCTCGGCTGGATGGCGAGTATGACCTCAAAATGCCTCGGGACATGGCGTATGTTTTTGGTGGGGCCTATGTGCCCCTGAGCTGCAAGATCATCGAGCAGGTGAGCTCACCTGCTGCTGGAGAGAACAGGGCACATCCCCCTGAGCCGCTGCCTCCTTGTGGGGAGTGCAGCAGGGCTCTCTGTGCCCAGGGCTAGGGCTGATGGTGGTCATCTACTGCTCCAAGCTCCTGAGCAGTGCCCAGCAGCCAGCCTAACCCCCTGCCCGTCCCTCAGGTGCTGGAGCGCCGGGGCTGGCAGGGCCTTGAGGAGGTGGTGCGGCTGCTCAATGGCAACGAGTTCTGTGTCTCAGGTACTGGGGGGGCTGGGGGCAGCGGGGCTGGCAGCCGCCAAATCTTACAGCACTCTTCCCTATCCAGACAGCGCCGTGGAGGACAACCCTGCCTGGGAGTCCCAACGCGTTGTCCTCGCTGTCTTCCTGGGGGGCTGCACCTTCTCTGAAATCGCGGCCCTCCGCTTCCTGGGCAAGGAGAGAGGTAGGAGCGGCCGGGGAAGGCTGGGGGGCAGGCAGCAGCCCGGGGATCCCGCGGAGCACATGCAGCCAAGCAGGCTCTGTGTGCTGGGACCAGCACCGGCTGAAGCCGTGGGGAGGGGGTGGCAGTGAGGGACACGGCTGTCCGGGAAAATGGGCGGCGACGGCGCTGGCAGTGTCGGTGCTGCCCCACGGCACTGCCGGGGCACCGACGGGCCTTTCCTACAGGGTGCAAGTTCATCTTCCTGACCACGGCCATCACCAACAGCGCCCGCATGATGGAGGCCATGATTGAGGCAAAGGCCTGAGCCTCTCAGCGGGCCGAGGGAAGGCTGCCAGTAAACATCTCTGCTGACAACGACCCGGCCCAGGGCTCTGTGTGTGAGGGTGGGCACTGGCGGGAGCGCGACCCGGCAGAAACCGGTGCGGCGTTGAGGCCGGGGCCGCTGTGGGACGGGCGGGCCCGGTGGAAGCCGCGCCGCGGGCGCGGGGGCGCGCAGGAGCCGCCCGGGGCGCGGGGGCGC
>VZSR01000983.1:291256-307528 GCA_013398615.1 Brachypodius melanocephalos | reverse complement strand
GACCCCCGTACCTGCTGCTCAACAGCGGGGCCCGGGAGCCGAGCAGCTCGGAGTGAGCGCACCCAGCCCGGTCAGATCTGCTGGGAGCACCGGGGGTCCCTGCCCGGCTGTTACCGCGCCTCTGCTCGCCCTGTGCAGCCCTGTCCGACTGGGCTCCCCACACTGCCCACACCTCACTCGTGCCCAGCCGTGGGTCTCCAGCGGTGCTCCCCACGCTGCCCTACCCGCTCTCCATTTCCACCCCCTGCCTCTAACCACACCTGTGCTGCAGAGTCTCCTGGATATGATGGTGGCGGAGGAGGAAAGCCTGAGGGAGCGTCTGCTCAAGAGCATTGTCCTGTGTCGGAAGGAGCGGGACACCCTGTGCAGAGAGCTCCAGCTGGGCTCCTTTGAGGTGAGGTGTGGGATCCTGTGGTCCTTCTGGCAGCAGTGCTGCCGTGTGGCCTCTGCCTGGGTGTCTGCAGAGGCCACAGCTTACAAGGCAAATATCTATTCAAAACTGCTTCTGCGGGTGCTTGGTAGAGCTGAAGGCTTTGTGGCTGCTCACAGGCCAGGCATTGGTAGGTGATTGCGTGGTGTTCTCCAGCACCTTGTTTTGCTGGTGTTCCTGGGGAGCATCTTGTTCAGACCCAGGCCTGGTGGCCCTGGTCTTTGTATAAAAACCTAAAGCATGAGCCAGGTGCGGGAGAAGTGTGGAACAGAGCTGATTTCTGGCCTCTTGCAGACAGAGGAGGACTGTACCATCCTGCAGCTGGAGAAAAACCTGCGCACACAAGTGGAGGTGCTACAGAAGCAGAAGCGGGATCGGAAGCAGGAGCTGAAGTCCTTGAGAGAGCAGGACCAAGACCTTCATGACACCCTGTGCACAGCTCTGTTCAGCATCGACACTGAGAGTGTGCCCAGCCTGGACGACCTGGACCGCTACCGGCGCCATGTGGCCTCCCTCAACACCCTGAAGGTGAGCCTGGAGGGTGAGGGGGTTGCTGAGGGGCCCACAAGGAGCCCCTGTTCCTGACACTGCCCTCACCCCCAGGAGCAAAGGCGGGAAGAATTTGTCACCAGCAAGCATCAGATCATTGTGCTCATGGAGGAGCTGGAGCACACCCCGGACACCAGCTTCGAGCGGGACGTGGTGTGTGAGGATGAGGAGGTGTTCTGCCTGTCCAAGGACAACATCGTGGCCCTCCAGAACCTGCTGCAGCAGGTATGTGGTGCTCTGAGGCAGTGTTGGGGGCTGCTGTGTGTGCTGGCAGCAGCTGCCACCGTGAGGAAAGAGCAACTGCTAGGTTTTGGCAAGGCTGCTGTTTGTTAGAACACCCTTTTCAGGGGTTTGAGGAGATCTCCCGTGCCCAGTGTGTGGCTTTGCGGGTGCAGCAGAGCCAAAGGCTGTGCTGATCCCCTGCTGCCCCTCCCTGCAGCTGGAATGCCAGCGGGCCCTGAACGAGGCTGTGTGCGAGCAGCTGCGCGCCAGGATCATCGCGCTCTGGGAGAGGCTGAAGATCCCCCAGGAGGAGAGAGAGTCCTCAGCCGTGCACCTGGCTGGCTCCACAGTCAAAACCAGGAGAGCTGTAAGAGCCCTGCTGTGCTCAAGCTGGGAGGGCTGGGGGCAGCAGCTCTGGGGGTCTCATGCTCCTGGCTGCTCAGTGAGGGATGAGGGGAGCCAGGCCAAATTCTGCCTTCATGGAGGGAGGAGCTGGAGGTTAGTGCTGGCAGCTGCCTGGTTCTAGAGAGCAGCTCACTCAGAAGATGAGCCCTGTTCTCCCCCTCTTCCTCCCTGACCTGTGCTCTGATCCTGGGGACAGTTGCAGCAGGAAGTGGACCGTCTGGAGGAGCTGAAGGTGCAGAACATGAAATCCGTCATCCAGGCAATCCGGGCAGAACTGACTGAATATTGGGAGAAATGCTTCTACAGCCACGAGCAGAGGGAAAGCTTCAGCCCCTATTATGATGGTGGGTGTTGGCTGGCCAGGCGGTTTTGGGGAGGGATCCCAGGGGTTCCAGCAGCCCCCTGACCTGGCTGTTGTGCTCTTCCAGAGGATTATACAGAGACCCTGCTCGAGCTGCATGAAGCTGAGATGGGCAAAGTGAAGGTCTACTATGAAACACACAAAGATCTGTTTGAGGCTGTGCAGAAGTGGGAGGAGAACTGGAGGCTGTTCCTGGAGCTGGAGGTATTGTCCAGGCAGGAGCAGGCTGGGGCAGTGTGTACCTCTGCTCCCACAGGAAAGTGCTCTGCAAAGGAGCAGGGAGGCACTGGGAAGTCGTGCTGGGCCAGTGCAGGGATGAGGTGCTGTGTTTCAAACATTGGGATGTTTGTGCAGGGCTGGCCCCTCTGGGGCCTTTACCATGTGAGCTTGAGGGGATTGGGTGGTGTGTTTGTGTCTCTCCTGAGCACCCTTCTCTACCAGAGTAAAGCAACTGACCCCAGTCGCTTCACCAATCGTGGGGGAAACCTTCTGAAGGAGGAGAAGCAGCGAGCAAAGCTGCAGAAGACACTGTCTAGGGTAGGTCCAGGCCTGCAGAAGGACCTGTGGTCCCACTGACAGGAAAAGGGATCCTTGGGTGTGAGGACACCTGCATTCAAGACAGCCCCTACACTGCCCTCATGTCCTGATCAGCTGCAGGAGGAGTTGGAGAGAAAGGTCCAGACCTGGGAGCAGGAGTTCAAGGGACCTTTCCTGGTGAAGGGGCAGCAGTTCATGGACTATGTGTCAGAGCAGTGGCAGCTGTTCCATCTAGAGAAGGAGAAGGAGAAGCAGGAGCGGGTGAGTACAGAGCTGAGCCTGTTGGCTTCTGCCTGGGACTGTCCCTGGCTCCTGCCTAGGAATGCCAGCCTAGAGGTGTCCCTGCTGGGCCCCAGCCACCACCCTGGGCTCATTCCCAGCTTGGGGAGTGGCAGGCAGTGGGGCTGGTGCCCATTGCTGTCATGTCTGCGTGAGCCCAGCCCCTTTCTGGGCCCAGCTGTGCCAGAGGTGACACCTGGCTCTGGATACCTGTAAATCTCTGATGCAGTTCCAGGCTGTGCCAGGCTGGCAGCAGCGCAGTGGCCACTGGCAGTGTCACACAGATGCACCAGCTCCGTGGTGCTCAGGTGTGTAAGCGCAGGTGTCTCCCACAGCACCTGAAGAAGAGCCAGCAAACAGAGACAGAGATGCGGTACGGCAGCACCCCACGGACACCCCTGAAGCGGCGCATGCTCAGCCCCCACGCCCCTGCCAAAGTAAGCAAGGTAAAATGACCCTGCAGAGCAGTGTGGTGGGCTGGGGTCCTGCCTGGAGCTGAGCTCTCCCTGGGCTGGAGCACAGCCTTGGGCTGGCCTCGGCCCCATTGGGAGGTGTGGGGAGGGGTCAGGGTGCCGCAGCCCCACGGGAAGCTGTCCTGGTGACGTGTGCTCTGCTTTCTCCCCAGCTCCATGGCACCTCCAGCATCAGCATCACCCCCAACAGCACTGTTCGCTCAGCCTTTGGGGCAGCCATCTCCCACTCGCCCTCAGCTCGGCTGCCACCCTCTGGGAAGAAGGTGAGGGCCCTTGGGGGAGTCCCTGCCCAGGGCTGGGCTGGAAGGGACAGAGGAGCTGAGGTGGTGCAGCTCTTCTCGCTGTCACCCCATGGTTCACTGCCTCCCCTCTGAGCTCGTGGGGGGCAGAAGCCCCTGTTTATCTGCAATCTGCTCTGTGGGGCTACTGCCATCCTGCTGGGGTGTTCCTGGGACCTGAGGAAGGAGGAGGAGGGTAGCAGAAAATCTTTCTCCAGCCCGGATTTCTAGTACACCTGGTCCATAGTGCTGAGCCTGCAGCTTTGGGGACCTTCAAAATGTGTGTGTACTGCAGGACAGGGCCCAAGCATCCTTGTCTAGTGAGTGGCATCCCTGCCTATGGCAGGGGGGTGGAACGAGGTGGGCTCTAAAGTCTCTTCCTAACCAAATCATTGCAGGATTCTGTGATTCTGTGCTGTATGTCTCAGGGGCCAGAATCGGACCCCAGAGTCCAGAACGCTCCTAGAACTTGATACTGCTCTGGCTCCTCAGAGTGATGGGCACTGAAGCTGCCTCTGCTCAGTTCTTACATCCCATAATTGTCATCTCTTCCCACAGTTTGGCCAGGCCCGGACCCCCACCCACACGGCAGCAAAGCCCCCCCGGCCCAGGCTGAGGGAGCGGAACAAGGAGAATGTGCCCCAGGTGGATGGAAACCCCCTGAGCGGTGGGTGCACCCCCAGGGCCCCTGCCCAGCGTAACCACAGCGTTAGTTCTGTTGCCAGCACCTATTCTGAGTTTGCGGTAATTCACCTCTTCTATCCCCACCCCCTCACTGCACAGCACAGGGCTTTTGCTCCCTCCTGCGTCCCCTCGGTGTCCCCCCACAGCCCCCTCTGTCCTCCTGCCCCTGCCTGTGGCTCCTCATGGAGAACTTCAAACAGAGTTGGTGGCAGAGGCCCCTGAGCAGCCACTGGGGACAGGCCACCAGCCCAGAGGACAGGCTGTGATCGGGGACAAACCTGTGCAGAGACAGATCCAAACGCCCCTGAGGGTGTAGTGAGCAGAGGCTGGAAGGGGCTGCTTTCCTGTCTCTGGTGTGGGGGAACCCTGGAAAGCCTTGGGGGGCCCTGTCCTCCCATCTCTGAGCCAGAGATTTACCATTGCGTGACACTACCAAAAGTTTTTTATTCTTTCTACATTTTAGTAAAGAAAGGCATTAATGTTCATTGGCTACGAGTTACAGAGGTCCCATGTTAATTTGTATTTCATCTCCTTTTGGCAACCTGGCCTGCCTCTCTCTGTCCCTACTGAAGTGTGAGGCAGGAGCCCCCTCCCTTCCCTCATCCCTCTCTCTCACTTCTTGTTTCCACAGCGCGGACTTTCAAAGGCTTCCAGCTCTGAAAACACGGCTAACGTTCTCAACTCCACCACCAACAATGCTGCGTGATGAACAGCTGCTCTGGCAGCAATGCAGGGCCTGCAGCATCTCCTGCTCCACGATAACCCTCCCCTCAGCGACTGCTTTAGAAATGTGCTTTTATTTAAAAAAAATTTTTAGATGTTGTAAATAAAGTCTTTGTACAGCCCCAGCTCTGTGTCTGCGAGGGTCCCTGGAGGGCGGGGCCGCTGGAAGGGGCGGGGCAACCCAGAGCCGTGGGGCGGGGCAACCCAGAGCCGTGGGGCGTGGCAGGGGAGCCTCAGCCAATCGGAAACCGTGCTCAGGCTGCAGGTTGATTGGCCAGCCCCGTGCAGCGGCTCCAATCCGTGCCCGGACTGCAGCTCACACAGAGCGCGCACCCCAGGACGGCTCCACCGGCACACCCCACACACCGACACTGCGCACCTTATGGAAAAGCGAAATTAATACATTTAATAAATTTGACCAACACACCTAGCCTGTCCCAGGCTGTCCCTGGGCCTGATGCAGCTGCAGCCCCACTCCAGGCTGTGAATCAAGTCACTGTGGGCTAAACTCAGCCCCATCCTGTGCTGCAGGGGGGCTGCCTGCCCTGGCAGCAAGGACAGGGTGGTTCTGGAGCTGGTCCTGCAGAGTAGAACCTGCCTTCATCCCCCACCTGGCAGCACCCACGGGTCGCAGGCTTTGGGGCCCTCACGGCTCCCGCACACGTACATAGGTGGTCCAGGGCCCACACACCACCTCCTCCACGCGCAACCCCTTGGCCACCAGGTACTCAACGCGGCGTGCCTGGTCACAGCTGATGTTGTTCCCGTGTCCCAGCTGTCCATATTTACCTGCAGACACACAGTCATGACATAACGTGGCCCTGGGGCCTCACAGGGCAACTGCTGCTGGTGTTTGTGGGGAGGGAGGCTCCCCCAGCATAGATGGAACTCACAGAGTGACAAAAGAGCCAAGGGTGAGAGAACAAGAATCAAAAGCTGCTCCTGGGGAGGTTGTACAGTCCCAAAGCAGAGATGCCACTTACCCCAGCCCCACGTGTAGAGCTCTCCACCTCCTGCAACAGGGACAGCACTGTCAGAGAGCACCCACTGAGCTCCGTCCCCGTGCTCCAGGGGACACTGCCCACCCTGGCACCCCCCAGTGCCCTTGCCCCTGAAGATGCTGCCCCTCACTCACGTGTGATGGCGGCTGTGTGTCGGGACCCACAGCTGACCGTGCTGACCTCCAGCTCCTGGGGCAGATCCAGCAGTGCCGGGAACGCCTGGATGGAGATGAATGCAGCCTCCTCGGCATCCAACTGCTCCCGGCAGGGCATCAGCTCGGTGTTCCCTGCAGAAGAGGTAACAGCAGCAGTGCTCGCAGGCTCCAACCACACCGGCCCTGCACTGAGCTGCTGGGGCTGTGCAGGAGCCTGGCCCGCCCTGCCCTCAGCCTGGCCAGCAGCACTCACCTGAGCCCGTGTCCCCAGCCTGCGCTCGCTCCTCTGCCAGCGCTTTGGAGGGCAGAGCCAGCTGCCCTGACTCATTCCAGCCCCACACATACAGGTCTCCTGCCTCTGCGGGGTGGGGGGAAAAACGCATCAGGCAGAGCTTAGCCCTGAGCCCCACTCGCTGGCAGCACGGGGTGCTCCAGGGACACCAACCGCCCATATTCCCCAGGCCAGGTCCCCTCAGGGCCACAGGCTGCCACCAGCACCTCCACTAGCCGTGCCCAGCCCAGCCCCTTACCGCTGACGCTGGCTGAGTGCCACCCGCCCGCCGCCACCGCCTGCATGGGCACCCCGCCCAGCGCCTCCACCAGCCGCGGCTGCAGCTCCGACTCCAGCAGCCCGTGGCCCAGCTGCCCGTGCCTGTAAGGACACAGAGGGACACACAGACGCGCCCACAGTCCACTGCCTCCAGCTCCCCTGCCTCCTGCCCACGGTCCCCACCAAGCCCTTCCTGCTGCTGCCAACCCAGCTCCGGGCTGGCAGAGCCTGAGCAGCTGAGGGAACAACCACAGCTGAGCAGAAAAATCAACCCCAGGGAAAAGCTAAGCGCCAGTGGGAGAGTGATGCCCAGCACCAGACCAGCACAGTTACAGCCAGGGCTCCGGTGGGCAGCAGTGGGACACAGCACCAGGGGCTTTAGCTGTCCAAGATGGGGCAGAAGCAGAAGCTGGCAGGAGCTGTAGGGGTGAGAGGAGCGGTTCGGCTGCAGAGTGGTGCCTGTTTGGTCTGGGGAGCTTCAGTGTGACAGCTCGGGATGTCAACAGCAGTGCACAGCAGTAAAAAGCTGACACACAGCACTGGAAAGGCTTTTCACATTCCATATGGGAAACCTGCAGAGGACTGAGGCAAAGAGACACTGAGAGCTAAGGGGTAGGGAAGGGCATGCTGCGACAGGAAAGTGGCTCTGGGCTCTCCATCACAAGAGGGCAACGGTGGCCACAGCCAGCAGTAAGAGAGGGGCTACAAAGGGGTGAGCTGGGCCAGCACCTGGCTACCACACAGCACATGTGTCACAGTGGGGGACACAGCCGGCACACACATGCGTGAGAGGATTCTCAGCTGCGCTGAACAACCAAATTCCAAATCCTCAAGTACACATCCCCACATGCAGAAACCCTTCCTCTGAAGGGAAGGCAAGAAGGACCAAATAATGCAGTGTCTGCAAAACAACAACTGCTGATGTAAACTGAGTGTTGTGTTTGCCATGAGCTGTGTTTGCTAGCATCTAGCCCAGAGCCAGCGACCGAGGAGCAGGGACTGGGGAGTGAAACGCTCCTGAGAGACAAGGAACAGGAAGGGCACTGGGCCAGGGCATGCAGCTCTGTGACAGTGACTGATGATCACTGCTGGGTTTGTCTTCCATAAGTAGCAAAGAGGAACACGGCAACTGTTCCACTCTACGGATGAGAACAGCTAGTTCCTCTGACCAAGCCTCATCATGCCCCAGCAGAACTCAGGGATCCAGGGCAGGGGGACCTGTGGCTGGGCTCTCCAGCACCTTCTGGGAAAACCTGACTGGGGCAGCAAATTCACAGACAACCCCCTAATGAGCAACTGTCCCAGAGTGACTTTATCACGCTTGTATCCCCAATTGTCTGTTCTGTTTATGCTGCATATTAAGTTTTGCACCTTTAAGATTTGTTCTGAGAGTGAAGGAGGGAAAAAGAAGCGCCCAGTCAGTTTTCAGAAACTGCTCTCACTCCCCACATCCTTCTCCTAGACTGTTTTCTGCAGCACAAACAGACAGCAGGAGAGAGCTCTCCTTTGCTTTTTAGTTAGATTTTTTTAGCTAGCTGAGGCAGTGATGTTCCTTGGACTATGATTTTTCTTTTCCTTAGAACTGTTCCAAACTATTCTAAACTGAAAACCCAAAAGAATATCAAAAGCTCACACACCTATAACCCACCAAAACCTAGGATGCTGCATTCCAGCACTGGAAAGACTAATAGAAGACTAAGCAAGCCAACCTACACGTCACAAAAACCAAAAACAAACAAACAAACAAACAAACAACTTTCCCAAAATTTATCCTAAACCAAAACAAATAAAACAACAAAAGCTTTTGTGAGAATAAACTGAGTGGTACCACCAGCTGTTAAATGCACCCAAGTTCAGCTGCTGGCAGGGCACTGGGGCTGGAGGCTTTTCCCAAGAGCTTCACTCCCCTCCCACAGGCTGTACCAGAAGGACCTGGCACTGAACTGTCACCGGCTGATGGAATCAACCTCCAGTTCAGAAACACAAGAGCTCTGCTGCCAGCTGCTGCTTGTGTGGCAAGTTACAGAGGAGGAAGGACAGAGCAGAGACCTTGATGGTCATACAGAGACTCAAGTGTCCTTGAAGACTGCCCTAAGGGAGCCAAAAGTCCAGAGCGGAGGCCAGAGTCAGCAGCCAGAGACCCAGCATCCAGAGAGGATACAGGGCTGCCCATGGGGCCAGCGAGGGTGGACTCAGTGGGAAAAGGGGCATGGCCAGGCCAGCGCTCTCCAAGAAAAGCCATGAGTTGGGATGCCTGTGCTGGGGGAACCTGGCTCAGGTGAGAGACACATCCCATCAGCATGTGGGTGAGCACTGGGCACCAGTAGCTGGTACCCCAATACTTCTCTCAGCTGCAACCTCGTATCATTCCAAAGTCCACCCCCACAGGAAAGTCAGGAGGCATATCCCGGCCTCAGGCACTGTGCGCAAGCTAATGGGGGCTCAGCCCCCGAGATGAGCCCCATTCCGACATCCTCTCACCTGCACTCCCCTCAAAGACTCCCTGTATCCCCCACATCCCTTCCACACTCTGATGCCTCTTCTGCATCCCCATCATTCTCTCTGCATCCCACCAGCATGGTGCTTGTCCTGGAGCTCCTGAACGCCCACCCGCCGCCGTCCCTCTCCTGCACCCCTGTGCCCCCACAGCCCCCGCTCACCTGCCGCCGCCCCAGGTAAAGACCTCCCCGGCGGCGCCCAGCGCTAGGGCGTGCTCCGTGCCCAGAACCAGCCGCCGGGCCCGCACTCCTGCCGGCAGCGCGGTAAAGAACGGCGGCCGCGGCGAGGCGAAGCCGCCGGGCAGGAGCGGCAGCGGCAGGCGGGGCCCCGGCGGCAGCGCCCGGCTCCAGGCGGGCTCGTCCCTCAGCGCTCCCCGCAGCGCCTCCTCCCGCCGCCAGGCGCGGGCCGCCGCCGGGCCCCGCAGCACCAGGTGCGTCTCGGACGGCAGCGCCTCGGCCCAGCCCGGCAGCGGCCGCCGCAGCCCCGCGCTCCGCACCTCCAGCCCCGCGCCTGCCGCAGCGGCATCTCAGCGACCGACGCTGAGGACGGCCCGGGGGCGGGACGGGGACAGCACGGGGGCCTGGGGGACGGGACGGGACGGGAACGTCACCGGGGCACCAGCGGGGAGATCCCGGGGAAACCGGCGCGGTGGGAGGGCTGGGGGGACCCATCCCGGGGTAAGCGGTGTCGGGGGAAGGGGCGGACAGGACGAACCGAGGGGACCGGCGCGGCGGCGCACGGTGGGAAGGGGACCCGCCCTCCCGGGGAGAGGCAATGGGAAGCGGGCACACGGCGGCCAAGGGCCGCACGGGAGAGACGGGGAGCGGGGCTCCGGGCGGGCCGGGGGCGCTCACCGGTGTCCACGACCATGTAGCTCCAGGCGGGCCACACGCGGGAGATCCCCTCGGGGCCCGCCTCCAGCCGCCACGGGCCCGGGCCCGGGCCCGGCTCCCCGGCCGCCTCCTCGGGACTGAACCCGAACGCGAGCCAAACGCAAGCGCCCGCCGCCATGCTCGGGGCGGCACCGGCAGAGGCGGGACCGGACGTGACGGCGGAAGGGCGGGCGGACAGACGGACAGAGGCCGGGCCGTGGTCCAAGAGTAGCTTTAGTGTTACCGGTGGGCCTAGCTCCGCCGCGCCGGTCCCGCCCCGGGCCGGCCCTTCCCGCTAAGGCAGACGGTGGCAAAGGTAGCGGCAAGCCCCATCCTCCCCCTCGTCCCGGGGCACCGGGCGGGCGCCGCCGGGGGCAGCCCGGCCCCAGCCCCGGCAGTGCTGCGCCAGCTCCGCGGGCAGCCAGAGCCCGCCAGGGCTGCCCTGAGAGCAGCGTGTGGTGTGAGCACCGGCCTGGCAGCGTGTGCAGGGTGTGTGCGAGCCCCGCGGGCCCTCAGGCGTGATCAGGGTTAGGCTTGATGAGGCCGTAAGACACTGCGTGTGCCAGGCTCTCCTGGGCCGCCTGGGCCACCCGCGGCTTGTCCTTGTCCTTGGCAAGCACGGAGAGGATCTCCAGCATCTCGCTGGCGATGAGCTGTTCGGCCACCTCCCGAGCAGCTGCCATCATGTTCATCACCACCACGGCGCCACGGTGCTGCAGCTCCACACTGGGGCTCAGCAGCAGGGCCTGCAGGATCTCCAGCCAGTGCACTGTCTGCAGGGGAGCGGGGCCAACATCATCAGTGTTGGGACCCAAGAGAAGGGTCCCAGCTCCCCCCGCTGCAGCCCCATCTCAGAGTCAGGCCCAAGTCGTGACAGGTTGCCCTGTTTTCTGGGGCCAGAGCTCCAAGCCACCATGGGGAGGGAATATGGGACACAGGGTGCTGTCCCAGAGTCTTGAGTGCCCCCAGCCCACCCTGGGCACTCACCACCTGGGGAATCCGTTTGCAGATGGGGGGATGCAGGGCAGTCAGCATGGCCAAGGTGCCCGAGGCTGCCCGCCGCAGCTTCTCATCCTCTTCCCCACTGTACAGGACCATCAGCTTCAGCCGGTCACTACCCTCAGCCAGGAACATCTCCTGCACCTGCAGAGGGGAAAGAGGAGGGATTGGATGGGGGTGTGGTGGTCCAGCAGCCCAGCACAGACCCCAGCCCATCCGGCCTTCACCTCCTTGCTCATGGCCATGTTGCACATGCACTCAGTTGCGGCTAGCCGGATCAGCTCGTGCTCCTCAAACATGTACCCCTCAATCATGGGCACAGCCCGCTCTTTCAGGATCTTCTGCCTGGGAGGCAAGCAGGCAGTGAGCACTCCCTGCAGGGGCAGCCTGCCAGGCCCAAGGGGGCAGCCAGCCCCCCTCTTCCCCCGTCCCTACCGCAGCCTCTCGCTGATGCCAGCCAGGTTGGTCAAAGCCATCAGCCCCTCAAAATTCTCCAGGCCTGTGCGCTGCAGGTGCAGGAGGCTGACCAGGGGCCGCACCACCTCATAGATCTGTGGAGACAGAACACATGGGACTGAGTCAATGCCCACTGCTGCTCCCACATGAGCCCCTGCCTGTTGCCAACCCCCAGGGCCAGCACTCACCCGCTCCCCGGGGAACGCCATCTCTGGGTTGGAGGTGATGGTAATCTTTGCTAGGGCCTGCGCTGCCTTGGTCTGCCCCACCTCAGTGCCCTCCAGGGACAGTGGGATCAGAGCCTGGGGGCAGAAACAGCAGCTTGTCTTGCACCCACGGCCACAGCACTCAGGGCAGCCACAGCTTTCCCCAGCCATGTCCAAGGGAGCCAGTGCAGCCCCTGCTAAACCACAGAGCCCCAACTCCCCCAGGCTCCAGCACACCCTGGAGCAGTGCAGGGCAGAAACACAGCGGAGTATATGCTCTCACCTTGCCTCCTCCCTGAGCAACCACACCACCTCGGTCTTCTGCCTCCTCCACCAGCGCCAGGAACACTCTAGGGACCAAGTGTGACTAGTTGCAGCAGTTGGATAGTCACAGTAGGCCCAGGCTGCACCAGATTCCTGGACATTCCCCCTACTATCCAGGAGCTGGCCTTCACCACCAGCAGGATGCTGGGAACTCAGCTCCCTCCACACCTGGAGATCAGCTCCCGACAGGAATTGGTGAGTGCTGGGTTCTCGCTCTTCACCATGCAAGCCAGGGCTGACACCACTCCGGCCACCAGCAGCTTCCGCACCCGCCGCCTCACAAACTCCGGCTTGTCCTGTCCCGCAGGCAGGGTCACACTTGGCTCAGGAGCACCCTGGTGAGGTGCCCCACCTTGCCCCTGTGGGCCTCAAGGACACCCTGTCCACACCTGGGACCCCAGGCTGTGTCCCACTCCCCTCCCAGGCATAGCCATGCCCTGCTCACCTTGGGGTGCTGCTCCGGAATGTGCTGCTTGGCATATTTGGCCAGCTCCAGCATCTGCGGGTCTGGCTCCTCGTGATCATAGCTGTTGGTGCAGTTCACCAGCGTGGAGGCAACAGCATAGAGCACACTCCTGTCCTCTGACTGTGGTGACAGTGGGCACCTGTCACACTCACAGCAGGGAAGAGCAGCAAGGACTGGAGCTCACCCAGCTTCTCCCACACATCCCACCCCAGGGCATGAGCCAGCCTCACACCCGCTCCAGCACATTTCCCTGGTGCCAGGGTGCCCACCCCACAGCTCTTGGTATGCACCTTGGCCAGCTGGAACATGGCCTGCATTGCTGCCTTGTCCTCCACGAACTCCTCCTTGACATCTGCATCGAAGGTGAGGTATGCCAGGCCCTCTACAGCCCAGCGCCGCGTGCCCGCGTCGATCGCCTCGTTGCAGAGCCACCTGTGAGAGCGGTCCCTGAGCCAGGCTGTGGGCAGCCCAGCAGCTGCAGGGAGCCCTGCTGTGGGGCGCCCTGCCCTACCCCCCACACCTGGCCCTGCTCACTTGCGGCACTGCTTGGCCAGCTTCATGGTGGATCCCTCGGCAAACTGCTTCATGCTGAAGTCCGTGCCTCCAGCGGATCCCAGCTTGCAGAGCCCCTGCAGCCAGGAACAGAGTATGGGAGCAGGAATGGACGGAGGCAACCTGATGTGTCTCCTGGACCCCCAGCAGGGGGGAGCAGTGCACCCACAGCCCACCCTAGGGCTCACCCCCGCACACCCCGTCCCACCACGCT
Organism: Brachypodius melanocephalos; assembly: GCA_013398615.1. Classification (NCBI taxonomy): domain Eukaryota; kingdom Metazoa; phylum Chordata; class Aves; order Passeriformes; family Pycnonotidae; genus Brachypodius; species Brachypodius melanocephalos. The sequence goes on along the minus strand of VZSR01000983.1, from coordinate 294,293 downwards.
CACCACGAGCGCACGGATGCGGATGCTGTCCCTCTCGCTGTGCTTGTAGATCTCCTTGAGCAGGTTGACGCCGTTGGCCGTGATGAAGGAGGCACGCTTGGCCTTGTCGGCTGCGTGGATCAGCGCCTCCACCGCTACCAGCTGGTGGGCCTCACAGACAGAGGCACAGAGGGACAGCACGCTGTCCATGATCCCCTCCAGCTCTAGCGCCCTGTTCCCTGCGTCTGAGGGGCCCTGCAGCAGGCACGACACTGTCTGAATGGCCCGCAGCTTTCCCGGCAGCCCATGCCCGTCGAACCAGCTCCTTCAGGGAAAGACCACCAGAAAGGGTCAGGATGATCCACCTGCCTCTTCCTGCCCCACCTGCTGAACCTCCCCCACAGCAGGTCCCCACTGGGTCTGCAGTCAGCTTTAGCACTGAGGGCGACAGGTGCTGCCAGGCTGCAGGTGACAAAACCCCCGTCACCCCCAGGACATCCTGTCTCACCTCACATAGTCCTCACACAGGTGGTGGAAGTTTTCTCTCTCAGCATCACACTTCAGGTCCTCATACAGTTTGCTCAGCAGAACAGAGGTGCTCATTCGGCTGTTCTCTGTCACAGGCAGGCTGCCCAAGCTGCCGCACACTGTGCTGCCCACCTCCAGGATTTTCTTCAGGCCTGGGAAAGGTCAGACAACCCAGTGAGGGGCACAGTGGCACATGCAGACCTGGGCCAGAGGAGCACAATGCCTCAGCAGGACATTGCTAGCCATTCCACTAACCCTGGTCAATCACCCAGAGGCTCAGGCTGTTGTTGGTCTCCTTTGGTGACTTCCTGGGCACCACTTTGATGAGCAGATTGAGGGCATTGTCACGGCCGTGTGCTGAGGCCCCTTCCAGTACTAGAAGCTCCAGGAGGTGCTTGATCAGCAGTTTCAGGTCCCTGGAGGAATCTTCCAAAAAAAACCAGTGCCCAGTAGTCAGCATCCCGGGCATGGCCTCACCCCCACCGTGGTACAGCTGGCAGAGATGCTGCCATGACCAGGGGCTTCTGCCTCCTGTTAACTCTGGATCAGAGCTCAGCTTTGCTGCAGGGAGCAGTGACAGGGCACCAGCAAAAAACCCCATGGCATCCCTGCACCTACCTGGGGCTCTTCCCATCCAACAGCCAGCCAGGGCAGCCCACACTCACCCAGCACCATTGCATCCTCCTTCCCACGGAAGTCCTTCTGCAGCCCCTCCTTCAGGGAATCGAACATCACGTGCAGCAGGTTGCAGGCAGCCAGGGACACCTGCTCATGCTCCACGCCCAGCACTGCTGCAAGACGCGGTGCCCCCAGTTCCGCCAAGATGGCCGCGGTCTGCAGGTACAAGCACACCTGTCTTCTGGAGCCCTTGGGGAAGCCTTGGCGTTTCCCAGCCCCTTATCAGCATGGTTTCCTCTCACAAGTTCAGGCCTGGCGTGTAACAGCTCAGAACTCCCCAGTCTGACACTCTGCAGCCTCCCCAGCATGGCTTTCCCCAGGGCCCAGCCGTGGGGTATGGTGGGACCTACACGAGAGCGGTGGCCGGAGCACAGCCCCACCAGTGTGCGCAGGGCCGCCAGCATCAGGTCAGCCTTGGCCGTGTCCAGCAGCTGCATCAGCAGCCGCACACCGTCACTCTGGAAGATTTTCTCTGCTCCAGCCTCTTCTCGTGCCAGCACGATCAAGTTCTGCGCAGCCTGGGGAAGGAGAGTTCTGTCTGGGTCACAGCAGCACACTGTGCACAAGGAACTGCTGGCAGCTGCAGGCACCCACCCTCCACCCCTGTCTTGGACAGTGTTCTGTGGGGAGCAAGCCTGGCCTGCCCAGGCAGCACCACTCAGCCACTGCTGGCCCAGGAGCAACAATCCTCCCCTCCTCTCCTCCCAGCCACAGCACTGCGCCCCGCTCCCCGAGCTCAGACTTTCTGCTTCTTGTCCGCATCCTTTTCATCAAGATCCAGCAAAATCTGGAACATCTGCTCTACTTTGGAGTCCATGCAAGACATGGCCTTCATCTGCAACAGAGCAAGAAAGAGTGGCTCAGTCCTCCTCACCTTCTCCTGCTACCCACAGCCACAGCAGGCCGGCAGCCCCCCACTGCACCCCTACCGACCTTCTCGTGCATGCTGCTGCCCAGGGCACGCAGGGCCTCGTGGAAGGCTTTGTTCCTGGGCTCCAGGCTGACGCAGCGCTGCAAGTCACTGACAGCCTGGTCCAGGCGGCCCAGCTGCTGCAGCGCCTGGCTGCGGCGGAACAGCGCCTTCACATCCCGGCCGTCGGCTTCGATGGCTGTGCACAAGGGAGTCTATGGCAGAGCCCACGGCCTGCCCCAGCCTGCCCCGACGGGTAGCTCAGAGCCTGGTCTCCCCCAGCCCCCACTGACAGTACCTTTAGTGGCATCAGCCTCTGCCTTAGCGTAATCCTCCTGTGGAGAGAGAGGAGAGGGACATGCCTGAGCACTGCCGGCACAAGCCCCACGCAGCCTACACCCTAACTTAGGAGACTGGGGACAGGATGGGAACAGCATCACTGGAGGCAGTGAGCCAGCACAGTGGGACACCCTGTCTTTCCCAGAATACAACCCTCAGAGGGTGTCCTGGGAGTCCTACGGCCCCCGGTGCTTTTCAGGCACTTGTGGTCTAACTCAAGCCCCTAAAGTTCCTTGTGTTCATCCCCTGCCCCAGACACAGATCCTCTGCAAGAGATCAGAAACTGCTTGGGAACAGCCCCAGCCAGCCGGGCAGGTTCCTGCAGCGCCGCGGTGACGCACCCGCCCAGCGCTCACCAGCTTCAGGTAACACGCGGCCCGGTTCCGGTGCAGCACGGCGCGCTCCGACGCGGCATCGCTCAGGCTCAAAGCTTCCGTGTAGGCAGCGAGGGCGGCTCCGTGATCCCCCGCCTGGAACAGCGCGTTACCCCGCGCCCGAAGCTGCTCCGCCGTCACCTGCCGATGGGCACCGGTTGGGACACGGCCCTGGGCCCGCACAGGGGGCTGCCCAGGGATGGACCCAGGACAGGGACCCCCCGGGACA
>VZSR01000983.1:281135-291156 GCA_013398615.1 Brachypodius melanocephalos | reverse complement strand
GGTGCCGGCCAGGTGCCCCCCCGGGGGTCCACGGGGCACGCGACAGGCACGGGGCAGCAGGTGGCGGAGGTGGCACCGCCGGGTCCAGTAGAAGTGGCAGAGGTCGATGGCCATAAGCAGGAAGACAAGGAGCCCATAGAGCGTCACGAAAGGCAGGGCCAGCGGGTTCCTGCGGGGTGGGGCGCTTCAGGAGGGGGCAACCATGACCCTCCCATAGGACAGTGGTGCTGAGGAGGGCCACCAGGGCCCACTGTGGGCTCCAAAGGACACCACAGCCCTTGTCCCAGCAACCATGAGAAGCCCCTGGGGATGTGCCAGGAGCCCAAGAGCTCTCCATCCTCAGAAGCATAGCCGGTCGCAGCCCTGCTCACCGGAGTAGACCAGGGCTTGCCAGGCTGGAAAGGTTCACTCCAGTGAGGGCTTCCAGGGCCAGTTGAGAGCAGCAGGACTTGAGAGCGTCCCGGCTGGGCTGGCAGCAGTAGCGGTGGTCGGGGGGGTCCCTCAGCAGCGGGCAGTAGAAGCCGGGGTGGGAGCGGCCATCAGGGCCCACGTAGCCCTCGCAGAGGTGCAGGTTCTGCACCAAGACTGCAGCGGGGAGCAGGGGATTGGAGAGGGCCGGGAACAAGCCCCTGCTGCAGGGACCACGGAAACTGTGCAGTGCCTGTAAGACAGGCTGCCAGCTCCAGCCAGATTGTCTTTGCCGTGATGCAGCAGAGCAGAGCCCTCCTGGTCCCAGCAGGGCTGGGCTGGCCCGGGCTGAGGGCTCACGAGTCCCAAGGAGCCTGGCTAATGTGGCACAGGGGGCCCTGGCTCAGCTCTCAGTGGGCTACACCCCACTCAGCAGCAGTGGCTGAGCAGAGCCCCCCCCGGCACTGCCTTCTGGCGGCCACAGCCCTGTGTATGCCGTGACCTCCAGTGCTCACCGAGGCCTTGGCAAGGGCAAATATGGGCAAGGGCGGTGATGGTGGCAGAGAGGAGGGGAAAGCCCCCAGGACATCAGGGCAGCCCCCATCCCCCATGCTAAACGCCCTCCCTATTCCCCATCACCCCATAAGGACAACACTTAGACTCCACGGATGTGGACCCCAGCACCACCACACCTGGGCCACCATCCCCAGTACGGACCACACCCTCTCACTGCAGATCACTGACTCCCAGCACAGTCCCCCCCAACCTCTGTTCTGGGCTGTTGGGAAGCAACCCCCAAGGGACAAGGCCCCATCAGGGATGGGTTCAGGGAACAAGAGGGGCAGGAATGGGGCTGTACCTGTGCCAAGGATGCTGGGGAACAGAGCTGTGATAAGGAGCAGCTGAAGCAGGTGCCCATCCAGCATCTTCCCGGTCAGCCCTGGGCAGAGGCAGTTCTGTCTCCAGTGGAGGCAGAAACCACAGCCCCTCCTGCTCCCGCCTCCATCGCAGCCTCCACCAGGAGCCGCTCAGAGCCATTAGAGCCTCCTGCACTCGCTCTGTCCACAGGGATTGGGGTGGAGGCGGGAGCATCAGTAATGAGTTTCTGGGGCCAGGAGTAGGACAGCAGGCTCCTTTCCCAGCAAGGCACCAGCTGCTGCATCCAGGGCCTCAGGTAACAGCTGGGCACCTGAGCCCATCCTGGGAGTCCCTGAAAGGGCAGGGGACAAGGCCAGGGCACAGAGCAAGCACTGCCAGGTGCGGAGCTTCCAGAGGCCAAGCCCATGGGATGTGGGTGTACTGGGCCTAGTGCAGGAATTGTGGACTCACAGAATCACTTAGGTTGGAAAAGACCTGTAAGCTCATCCAATCCAACCCAACCAAGCCAGAGCTGAGGCAGTTCCCCACCTCACCCAGTCCTTCCCAATGCCCTCCCTGCTGGCATCCGTTGGCAATAAGTAGCCCCAGGGGTCCAGGAAGCATGGCATGTGGTTCCCACAGAAACCAGGAGGATGCTCTGGTGACATGGTGTAATTAGCTGGGACTCAGCCACTGCAGCTCCAGCAGAGTGGACTGCCAGGCTCACTCTGCAAAGGGGCTTAATGCTCTGGATTTGGGGGAGGCACTCCCACACTTCACCCAGGCATTGCTGCCTGCACAAGGAACTGACTCCCGTCCCACTGGCTCCTGCCCAGCACCAGGCACTGCCTGCCTCAAGCATAGCTGGGCCTGGCCATGCCACCAGCCTCTCACAGGTGCCTGGGTCTCCTGGCCAGATCTTCAAGCTGGCCTCCACCTGCCTCAGAGCACTGCCCTGTCTCCCCACAGTGCGTCGTTTCCGCTCCCCTGAGTGAGAGCCACAAACCACACGCAGACCAGGGCCCTTGGAAACAGCCTTGTGTTTCCTATGAGCTCCAGGAGAGCTCAGTCCCAAGTCCACAGCACTTCCTCAGGCAGCTGCCCAACACCACCAGTGCTCCTGGCCTCCCCTTGCTGCCCTGCATGGGCCCCTGCCCCGGCCATCAGGGTGGCCACACTCCAGGGCAGCCTGCCTGTGACAGGGCAGCAGTGTCTGTCCCACCAGCAGCCATGCTCAGCCCATCCGGCACCGCGTCCAGTAGTGTCTGGTCCAGCCCTGCCACAGCAGTTCATTCCAAAAGCTATCTGAGAACATGGAACTAATAAATTAGAAAGTGACAGCAGCAGCCTGGCCCCTCCTGCCCGTGCCCGCTGCAATACTGCTGGCCTCGCTCCACTGCTGCACTGGTGCTGCTCCTGTGCTGTCCAGCCACTCCACTCCTTTCCTGCTCAACACTACCCCAGGCGGATGCGGAACGTGGCGATTTCCATGGAGTCCAGATGGATGTTGGTGCTGTTGGAGGCTGTTCCCAGCGGGTACATCAGCGTCAGTGAAGTGGGCTGCAGAGAGCCCAGCTCCAGCCCCTGAAACAGCCCTCCCAGAGCCAGCTGGGGAGAGAAGAGAAACAAGCAGGGAGGCCTGGGTGAGGATGTGATGCCTGGGGCAGCACTATGCCCAGGACAGCCTGACATGTTCCATGACTGCCATGCCGAGGTCCCAGCCCAGCTCTGACCCAGTGGAGGTGTGGGGGCAGCCTGGCCCTACCTTGCCCTGGCTGGTGGTGCAGTTGAAGCCCAGGTTCTTGGCCTCCAGGCTGCAGTCAAAGCCTTTGCGGTGCAGAATCAGTGCTGCCTCAGCCGATGGTAGCGAGTCATCCTGCAGGGAGCCGGAGCGTGAGGCACAGCTCTGGGGAGAGCAGGGGCAAGATCCCCACCAGAGTCCCACTGCCCCTGGGTCCTAGCTCACCTCTGCCTGCAGCATCCGCAGGTTGAGGATGTGGAAGTCACAAGGAAGGGTGGTGGCAAGGGGCACAAAGGAGCGCAGGGCTGGCAGGGCTGGCTTCTCCAGCGCCACTGGCATGACCAAGGTCTCAGCATTCAGGTGCATGGAGGTGATGTGGCTCAGCAGGGAGGGGAAGCTGATGGGGCGCTCGTCCTGCACCTGCCAAGCAGCACATGGGTCAAGTGTGGGCCAGGCAGAGCCTGGGCAAGGCCCACAGAACCCCCATTCCAGCAGTGCCTCCAGATCGGGCACCTGCCAGCACAGTGCACGCAGAGCTGCCCCTACCCAGGCAGGTCCCCTCTCCCCAGCACTCAAACAGGACCCTGGCTGGCTGATGGTCAGGCTACAGACCTGCTACAAGCCTGGCTAGACTAGTGGCTAGCAGCTAGTGCACAAGACAGGGAGAGAGAGCAGGGCCAGGCCGGCCATTACCTCAGGGCTGCCAGTCCTGGTGCCAGGGAAGCTCAAGGCTTTAAACATGGAGACCAGTTTGGAAAAGAAGCTGGAGCTCTGAATGGGTGGCACAGCACACGCGGAGGGCAGCAAGGGGATGGGACAAGAACACTGTGATTATGAGGGCAATGTGGCTCCACAAGGACAGACCCCACTGCAGATCCTGCTCTCCCCATGCCCCTTGCTCCAGGCCCATCCCTGCCCAGTGCCAGCACAATGGGATAAGAGGGGAGAGGACACTGCATCCCATCACGCGTGGCTTTCTGCAAATGCCTCCACCCTGCTCCATCCCAAGGCAGGGCTGGGCTCTCCCGTCCTGCTGCCTCACAGCCAGCACCTTGTTGGCAGTGCTGCGGCGCTCCAGGAGCAGCCGGAACCGGTTGCAGGTGAGCTTGTTGTCCTTCAGCCCCTGGCCCAGGCCCCGGTTGTCATCCTGCATGAGGCGCCGGTCCAGGATCACCTCCAGCTGGCCTGTGAAGAGCGAGTCCCTGCAGCCCAGGCTTTACCAGGCATCAGCCACACCCCACAGCACAGAGCCCCCAGAGACAGCAGGACCAGGGCACCCTGCCCAGCCTGCAGCACCCTCCTCCCCTGCTTCCCTTGAGAAGGACAGCTCTAGCTCCACAGCAGGTCCCCAAGGCACAGACCCCAGCTCACCACTGTGGAGGCTAGAGACCCCCAGGGCCTGGGCTGTGAGCAGTGTCAGGCGGCTCTGCATGTCCTGGATGTAGGCCATGGCAGGCATTGGGTAGAAATTGGCCTGCAGTGGCAGCTTCCGCTGGTACCTGCGGGGCTGGATCTGCCAAGGAACAGAGATCAGTGGCCAGAAGTGGCTCTCACACGGCCTGGTGCCAGAGCACTGTCCCCCCGTGGGGCAGCTGCTGCTCCTCCCCAGCCTACTGCATACCTGGAAGCCATTGAGGTCTGTGAAGAAGGTGTCATCACTCTCAATGTCAGTGCTGAAGCGCAGGGCCAGCTCCTTGTTGATGTGGTCACGGATGTCCACCAGGCAGGACACATCCAGGGACAGGCCCTCCACCCCTGTGGATAAGCAGTGAGAGGTTGAGCCCCACGGGCAGCATTGCCCAGTTCCCTGGGCCAGTGACACCTGGCACAGCCTCAAGATCTCACCTGGCACGTTGTACAGCCGCACCACCGTCTGTACATGCTGGTAGCAGCTGGCAACCTCTGAGAAGAGGGGTCCCTCCATCACCCGCACCACTGGGGGGTCCTTGGGAGCATAGGGCTGGGGGGAGGAATAGCTGTGCTGAGGCTGCTGCCTGAGGACAGTCCTGTGGGCACAGCTGTCAGCTGGCTTCCAGGGCTGGACCCTGTACCTTGGCCTCGCCATCAGGCAGGAAGAGATAGGCCCCACTTTTGTCCTTGGAGGTCCTGGTGCCGTAGATGAGAAATTCGCTGCTCACCCTGTGGCCCTGCTCCTCCCCAGCTTGGCGCAGGCTCTGCAGGCGTGGGCCGGCACAGCAGTAAGCGCATGAAGCGGCGAGACATACCCCTCCCCTCCTCCACCCCACGCCCTGTCAGAGCCCTGCACTCACCTGCAGCAGGCCTGTGCGCCCCAGGAAGCAGGCCTGCAGGTGCTGGTTCTCCAGGCAGAAGTCGTCAGCAGCAGCTGGGAAGATGTGCAGGGGCACGGCCTTGGGCTTACGCACGGGCACATCCTGGCCATGGAGGTACAGTCGCGTGGAGGACCTTGGCGTGGCGTGGCCATCCAAGGACTTGTGCAGCTGCAGCACACGCAGCCCCAGTGCAGGCAGGCGGGCCAGGACAGACACCTGCAGGCAGCATGGGGACCTGAGCCAGCCCCCCAAGTCTGGGGAATGGCTGGGGGTCAGTGGGGCAAAGACTCTGCTCTGCACTAAGAGGCCTCTGCTGAGGAGGGACAGCATGGAGACCCTGGGATTCGACAGCTGTGGGACCTCGTGTTGTGGGGCAGGGATAGAGCAGGGCAGCTGGTGTGTCCTGGTACTGTGTAGGATGGGAGGCTGGCACACATGAGCTGTGCATGTGAGGTACCCCGTACCTGGTAGACATCGGGCACCGCATCAGTGGCCGAGTTCCACACTGCACTGAGCTGGGAGGGCAGGGGCTGCCCCTCCTCAGAGAGCACATGCACGTGCGGGGAGTCCACCAGCACTGGCACCACGCTTAGGCGCTCCTGCTCCAGTGGGTTGAACACCACCAGGAACCTGTGGAGGGTAACACAGGGATGGCATCCCTACCTCACAGCATCTCAGATGTCCCATGCTGCCCACTACCTACAGATCCACTGCACCTACCCACAGCTTCACATGTATTCCCTCACTGCCTCCCCACAGTCCCATAAGTCCTCAGAGCAAGCCAGGAGGCCCTACCGAGGTGAAGTGTCCAGTTTGATCACTGTCCTCTCCGGGAGAGAGTCCTGGCTGGAGCGTGTCTCATCCTGGGGAGGAGTAGTAAAGAGCTGGGGTGCACCCAACCCTCCTGCCAGCTGGGGCCAGGGACATGGGCACAAGCTGGGGCCCTTTTCCTGGCCTCTGCAGCACGGAGTTGCTTCCGGGGGAACGGGGACAGCATGCCAGAGTGCAGGGAGCCAGGGGCTGGCGCTGCTCACCATGCCAAGGAATGGTGCAGCTGGGTCATGGTGGTATGTGTCCTTGTCCCCCAGCACGAGGTAGTGGGCAGCATTGATGATGACATGCTTGAGGTTGGTGAGGGAGTGGAGCAGCCTGGGCAGAGGCAGAGTGAGAGAGACCATCACCCCCATCTGCCCCAGGACTGCCCCAACACCACCTACATCTCCTCATGAGAGGGAGGACCACCCCACAGCATCCCATACCTAGCCATTCTCCCAGCCCTGAGCCCACCAGCCCCACCCTGAGACAGGCTCTGAGGGCGCCCTGGCCCCCACACGCACCGGACTCCGTAGTCCACAGCCACAGCCTCCTTGGCGGTGCCGGCGATGGCATCGTGGTGCTGGAAGAGGCCCAGGTTGCGGCGAGCGTTGCTCAGCAGGGCGTAGTCAGAGAGCGGGTACCTGCCATCAGCACTGGCACGGCGGGCGTGGGCGAGTGCCAGGCTATACAGGATCTCTGCCCCCCTGCACAGGGACAGAGTCACTGAGGGTCCCTGCCCTGGTGATACAATACTGGGGGGGCTGGCCTGGGAGGGGGGCAGCCAAGGCACTCACTGCCCTGAGACTGGGTGAGGGTTTGGCACTGCGTGCACCAGTCCAGTGTGTTGGCAGCTGGTGCAGGCCAGGAGCTGTTGAGCTCCTGGATACTGCCCGGCCACCCCTCACCCATGCCCCCTGCACACCTCCTGTGCCCCATGGAGCAGCCCACTGCCCCTCACCGGAGGTGGGCCTCCAGCACCCGGTCCAGGCTCTTGTAGAAAGGCCGGGAGGTGAAGTATCCTGTCCAGTAGTGATCTTCCCGGTCCGCATATGAGAAGAAATCCCCAGTCAAAACTGGGAACCCAGGTGGCCTCATCCCCGGCACAATGCCCACTTTCTTGTACAGGGCATCAAAGTAGTCAGAGAGCGTGCCAAACTGTGCCTGCAAGATAGCACATGCAGCCCTGAGCCAGGGCTCCTGCAGTGGGGGCTCTCACCACCCCTCACAGGACTGTTCGCCCCTCCAACTGTGCTCTGCCGTGGCCTCCTGCTGCCCCCTGCCCCACAGAGCTCTCCACACGTACCTGGACATGGAGGTCGGGCCGGGAGTTGAGAAAGTCAAAGATGCGCTGGTAGTTGAGGAACTGGGCATCCCACTCCTGTGGTTTGTCATAGCGGAAGTCATCTCCCAGGGGCACCAGCAGCACCTTGCTGCGGTACAGCTTGGACTTCTTGCGGTACTGGTCCAGCAGCAGCTGGGCTCTGTGTGGGGGCCAGGGCATGAGGCTGGCCCCTGACAGCCCACAAGGCTGGGATTCACGTGCCCCTGCCGCACTCACCGCTCTGCCACGTTTGCATCAGTGATGGCGCGGGGAGGCACCTTCCAGGGGCAGTTGATCCGGCCTCCAGGCAAGCGCTTGAAGTCAAACTGGCAGCAGATCTTGGGGTCCGGGCCACAGGTGTGGGGCACATCGTAGCTGTAGAAGGGCATCATGTGGCAGAAGATGTCGGTGCTGGTGTCTGGATCTGTGGGACCAAGGACAGGTGAGCATCAGCAATGGCTCTCCCTTGCCTGTCCCTGAGCAAGGGGCCCCAAAGACAGCAAGACCGACAGGTCTGACAGAGCAGACCTCGGAGCTCAGAGGGCATAGCAGCCTCCCCCAGTGTTGCTGGACATGGGAGCAGGTGGAAAGGCCTCACCCTGAGGCTGTCCCACAGGGCAGAGACATTGCCTCCCAGTGCTTGGCTCATCTGCACACAAAAGCGGCTGGTAGCATTCTCTGCTGACACCTGCCCCACAGGGCCCCCTCTGCAGTCCCCTCCCGGCAATCCCTCACCCCACGTCTGTCTCCACATGAACTCCAGGTTCTGGGTGGCAGCAAAGTGCTTCTTGATGGCGTAGTGCACGCGCTGGATGAGCATGCCCGTCAGGTTGGAGCGCTTCAGCAGATAGGGCATGGTGGAGCTGTACCCAAAGGGGTCTACGGCCCAGCCCGACCGCGGTGTCACACCTGGGGGCACAGAGACCTGTCAGCCCCACGCTGGGCCAGCAGCCCTTCCTGTAAGGAGGGTCCTGTCAGGACCTGGAGGCCTGCAGCGCCTTAGGCAGGCCCCCAGCTAGCATTTGCCTAGCTCTCACCGATGTTCTTCTCCAGCCACTGGTGCCCCTCGATCAGCTGGTCAATCATGGCAAAGTAGTGGGAATTAGCCTCATCAGCCATCACCCAGCCGCCTGTCACCATCTCCAGCTGCCCATTACCCACCAGCCTGTGAGGAGAACACCAAAGATGTGACCAGAGCCCTGCAGAGCCACATACCCATTGCAGAGTCCCCCTGCCTGAGCCACCTACAGTCTATCTGCAGCCCCCACAGCCACCACTGCTATTCCTCCCTTGTCATGCTGTCCCCACACAGAGTCATCCCTCCACAGCCCAATGCCAGCCAGAGCCCATTCCCACACACCTTCCAATGTGTCCTCCATCCCCAGTGCTCTCGGGGTAGGGGGCAGACAAGGGGGCCTTGTCTCACCACACAATCCTGTTCTCCAGGTCTCCCACCCTTCCATGGGTGCTGAGCCTTTAACACAAGTTCCCCAGCCCAGTCAGCATAGGGAGGGGCCCAGGGCAAGATCTGTTTCCCCCACCTCTTACCCCACATGGCAGTGGCTCTGTCATCTGATGGCACTGGGAGGCTGCTGGCAGTTTGAGGGCACCCCATGCTAAGTAGTGCAGGGCCCATGGGCACTACACTGCAGCCCAGCCAGGCTTCCAGTCCCTAGGGCGCTTCCCTCACATACCCTATGCTCTCAGCCTGTCTGGGAGCTAGGTGGGCAGTGGGCCCAGGCGGACAGCCCTACCTGCGCACAGCAGCCCGCTTCTGGGCACTGATGTTGTCCCACCACTTGGAAAAGAAGGAGATCTCGGACCAGATGAAGCGCCGGCGCGGGTCCTCCTGCAACTTCAGCACCATGCTGTTGAGGATGTGCTGCGTCTGGTCATAGTAGTACTTGTCGAAAGTCTTGATCCAGCCTGGCAGCACAGGTGGGGGTCACTGTGGGGGGCCCAGGTTTCCCTGCCAGCACTGCAGGGTAGCAGGGGCTGGGCCAAGCCCTGCTTCTCACCTGGGTCATTGTGGGAGTGCGGCACCACAAACACCTGTAGGGGCTCTGTGTCCCACTCATTGGGCTCGTAGGTGATGTCGAAGCCCTGCTTCCAGACACCGCCATCCTGGTTGTCAAACGGCAGCAGGGAGTACACAGCCAGCATCTGTAGGTAGGAGAGAGGGCTGAGAGACCCCTGAAAGAGTAGAGCCAGGACCCCATGGATGCCCAGGTATGGATCCCTCACACTAGCAGAGCCACCAGTCCCTCACCTGCAGGTCTGGGCTCTGTCCTTTGCCCCCTAGGGCAAACTGGCAGTCTTGCGGGGACACAGAGAGGAAACTTGGGCGACTCTCAGGGGGGAGCACCCAGGAGCTGTTCAGGGGGTGCTGGGGCAATGCTGGCTGCCCCTCCGCATGGGCTGTCAGCTCCAGCACTGAGTCCTTAATGTGGCTGATGATCTCATGGTTCTCCTCCAGCAGCTGCTCCAGCTGCTCGATCCGGTTCTGTAGCACCGAGATCTGGCTCTGGGGGCACAGAGGGCACAGCGAGGGGCGGGAGGTCACCCACAGCTGTGGGGAGCCAGTCT
>VZSR01000983.1:259457-281035 GCA_013398615.1 Brachypodius melanocephalos | reverse complement strand
GTAACGGAGCGGGGCCGGGCCGGGGAGGGGCGCGACAGGCCGGGCCAGCACCGACGGTGACACCGCCCCCACCCCGCTCTTAGCCCGGGCGGCTCGGCAGCCCGGCCCAGGTCCGCACTTGGCCCGCCGGGGCCCGCCGGGATGGGCCAGGCCAGGCCAGGCTCCGCCCAGCGCTCCGCCCGCGGGGCCGGGCCTCGAGGAGGCGGCACCGGCCGCGCCGGGCACGGCGCTGTGTGAGCGGGCCGGCACCGCCACACCCGGCAAACAACGGCAACAGCCGAGCCGAGATCACGGTACCCTGTCCCAGTGTGCCCCGTCCCGGCTGTGCCCCATCCGGCTGTCCTATCCCGGTACCCTGTCCGTGATCCCGGTGCCCTGTCCCAGGATCCCGTCCCAGCCCTCTGTCCCAGTGCCCTGCCTGTCACCTCCATATCTAAGTGCCCCCCATCCTGGTGCTTCATCTTGGTACCCCATGCCGGTGCACCGTGTGCCTTGTCACAGTATCCTGTCACGGTCCATCATTACAGTGCCCCATCTCAGTGTCTCGTCCCAGTGCCATGTCCCCGTGCCGTGTCCCGGTGCCCCATCCCAGTGCGATAGAAGTCCACGTCTCCTCACAGCTCGTGGATGCACAGCGGCAGAACTCGTGTGTTTATTGTACAAGATGAAGCTGGGCAGGAGCTGTGGGTGTCATGTCCCACCCTGGGGCATGCAGGAGCCTCTGCTCTGGGGCTCAAGCACACATAGCCACCCTGCAGTACCCGCTGCCCAGACAGGGCTCTGCTGTGCCCCCAAGCACTGCCATGGGATGGATCCAGCACCCATGGTGCTCCCTGTCACCGATGCCTCTTGCGGATGGCAATGAGATCCTGGTGGATGGTGCTGAAGCTGGGCCGCTTGTGGGGGTCATACTCCCAGCAGCGCTGCATCAGCTGGTACACCTCCTCAGGGCACTGCTCGGGGGGGTCCAGCCGCATACCTGGGGCAACAGGGATGGGGACATGAATCACTGGCCCCTCACCCCCCACAGCCCTGCCTGGCCCATCCCATGGGCACAGCTCCACAGTGCTGGACCCACAGCTCATAGTCACTCTCAGGAGCCAGCCCCAGCCGTGTCCCCTACCATGCTCCACTGCTTCCCGTGTCTGCTGATTGCTGAGGTTGGCATAGGGGACGGCACCCAGGCTGAAGGCTTCCCACAGCAGGATCCCAAAGCTCCAGACATCACTCTCTGAGCTGTATCGGCCTGGGGACACGGGACAGGATGAATGGCATTGGCAAGGGACACCCATGTCATCACTGTCCAGCTGTTCCCATGCTCCTGAGGGCTGAGGTGCACAGTGTCTCTGCCTCCGTCCCCAGGACCAGGTGTGTGGGGAGTGGGATAGTGACAGACTCCTGGCTCCCAGATAAGCTGTGAGGTGCCAGGCCATACCCAGCTCCATCCTGTACCATAATTGAGCGCTTCAGGGGCCGTCCACTTGACAGGGATTTGCTTCATCCCCCCTGTGGAGGCATAGATGCCATCCTCCTCTTCGCGTGACATCCCAAAATCACTGATCTTCAGGGTGTTCCTCTCCGTCACCAGGCAGTTGCGAGCAGCCAGGTCCCTGAGACAGCCCCAAGCAATCAACCCAGCTGACCCTGGGGCTCCACCTGGCACAGGGTGGGGTGGTGAGGATTCCAAGGCTCCCCCTGTCCTGCTAGGGCCCACCTGTGGATGCAGTGCTTGCTCTCCAAGTACTCCATGCCAGCGGCAGCATTCTCTGTCATCTTGACCAGCTCCTTCACCCGGAGGTGAGGCCCCTCGCTGCGCAGGAAGGTCAGGAAGTCCCCCCCTGTGCCCAGATTGCAGAGGCAGTGGGTGCCCAGGCACACTTGACAGGCTCACCCATGTGGGCGTGGGGACGGCGGGGATGGGGCCACTCACCCTGCACCAGCTCCATGACAATGTAAATGGGCTGTTTCTGTGTGCACACGCCGATGAGCCGCACAATGTTCGGGTGCCTGTACTGCTTGAGAATCCTGCGGGGACAAGGACGGGCACCGTGAGTGCAGGGGGGCCCAGCTGCCCTAGGCACAAGCCATCCCCAGGGCACTCTGCCCAGCCAGCCTGGAGACACAGCTCGCAGCACGAGGGTGCTGCAGTCCCAGCAGGGTCAAACAGCTCCAAGAATGGACAGAAGTGACAGGAGAAGCCCAACAGCCACACAGACCTGGCTTCCTGCAGGAACTTGGCCTTGAGCTCAGGTGGAAGGGTTTCCCGGCAGGATTTCACAGCAACAGGGGTGTTGTCAGCACGCAGGCGTCCACTGAACACCTCCCCAAAATTACCCTTCCGAGACACAGGTGCACCAGGCTTAGCTCACCATATGGTCCAAGGCAACCCCTGTCCTCCTGCAGACCCTGTGGGAGCAGCCCTGCCCTCCTGCAGACCCCACGGTACCCCATCTCACCCGACCAATGCATTCCCCCAGCAGCACGTCCTCGTGGTTGAGCACCCATTTGTCCTGCAGCAAACAGATATCAGTGAGCTACCCCTGGCCCACATAACCCTGCAGCCCCCTCTCAGGCAGAGCCCCAGGTCCACGTCCCCCTGTCTAGCTGGAGGAGCGTTTCTGTGGCTCTCAGCTCAGCCATTGACAGGAGAAGGGGCCAGGCAGCGCTGCCCCTGTGCAGGGGGGCCCATCCTCCTCCCCACTGCCTGCATCACCTTGGGCACAGCCCTGGCCAGGATAATGCCACTCTTGCGGGTGATGGGCTGCTGGCTCTGCAGGAGGTGCTGGATGAGCAGTGGAACAGTGGGGAAGCTGTCACCCTCCAGCCGAAACATGTTCTGCGGGGAGTGAGGCCGAGAGGTTGTGATGGCCAGGAACCTGTGCGTGCCCATGCAAGGCCACCCCAGCCATCCCCCCTGCTTCTGGTCACTCACATTGACAGCCTGGATGATGAAGTGCCGGAGCTGCCCATCCCACAGCACGCTGAGCACATACTCCTGCTTGCCCTGGCTCTCCCTCACCAGGAAGTCCCCACTGCAGGTCAGCAGCTCCTGTACCTCTGAGCGTGGGATGGCCCCGTGGTACCAGACCTGCTGGCATAGCGGCTTCTGCACGTCTGGGATTAGGGGCACGGGGGGTGGCAGCTGGAAGGAGACAAGGTGAGCCCAGCCATGCACACTCCTGAGTTGTGCTGAAGGTGGGGCAGCAGCAGCGCCAGGAAGCTGTGACCAGGGCAGGTGGGAGCAGAATCTGGAGGTACTGAAGCATGGGGGGCTGTGTAGCTAGAAAGGAGAGGACAGGCTCAGCAAGGCAGCTGGGTGAAGAGCAGGGTAGCTGGAGGCACCCAGGGTCTCACCGAGTATTTTGGGCTGAAGATCCCCGTGATGTGGTTCTTGAGGGTCTCCAGCGCACTGGCCCCACTCCGCTCCTGCTCCTGGAAGGAGGCATGGGCTGTGCATCAGCTGTGCGCCCCATCCCTGCGGCTTTCGGAGCACAGGAGGCAAGAGTGACTCACCGTGGAGGAGATGGACTGCCGATCCTCTGGCAAAGGCAGGGCGGGCAGGGCATCCCTGGCGCCCAGCTCTGCCAACTTCCTGGCCAGCAGATCCCGCTGCACCTGCAGCTTGGCCTGGGCACAGAGGCAGCCCTCGAGCTGCTGCTGTGCCTCATGCAGCCCCTGCCTCCTGCCCAACAAGTGCACCCTGGGGAGGGGACAGGGCAGTCAGCACCCGCTGCTCTGGCCCCTCACCCCCCTCTGCTGCACCTCACCGCTCCCCAGGGCTCCGGTGCCGCTCCTCATCATGGATCTCTGCCTTCAGCTCCCGCATCTGCTGCTCCTTGATACTCACAGCCTCTGTGGCGGCCACCAACTCCTCCTCAACCGATGTCAGGCTGCAAGACACGTGCCAGCAGGGACCTTAGCCCCTGCCCCTCACCTGTCCCTGCCCACGGCTAGTCCCACTCACCAGTGCTGGACACTTTCAAGGGTCAGTTCATTCAGCTGCAGCTCCCCTGGCACCAGGTTTTCTGTGTCCTCCAGCAGGCTCTCATCAAAGGACACAGATGGTGGCACCTCAGATTCGTACCTGTGGGCACCCAGCACAGCTCTGCCTCCACTTGCCCCATGCCGGCCACTGCCACCCAATGGCAGCAGGGCCGTACCTGGCAGAGAGGCTGCGGCTGTGTGGAGCCATACTGGTGGTTCTGGATGAAGCTGCTGTATTCAGTGGCAGGGTCGATGGCCTGGATGGCACTGGCAATCTCCTGGTGCATGGCCAACATATCCTCCTGTACCAGGCTGCTAATGCTGCAGTACTCCCTGAGGATCTCCTTTCTGTGGGGGCACTGCTGGTTCTGGGGGGCCATGGGGGTGCCCAAGGGTTGGAAGTGGGGTGGCAGCAGGGCACAGGATGGGCAGTGGGGTAAGGAGTGGGCAGCGGGGCAGGCAGGGCTCTTACAGGACAAGGACCATCTCCCGCTGCAGACCATAGAGGGACTGATGCAGGCTGGGCAGCACCCGCTGGTAGTGGTGCTGGTGGTGCAATGCAGCCGCCTGTACAGCCAGCACATACTGGTTGTGCAGGGCATGGAGCTTCCAGAGGCTGCGCACATACTTCTCCTTTGCCTTGTCCCGCTCCTTGTCTGTGAAGAGAGGCTGTGGAAAACCCCAACTGCCGGCACATCACCTGTCCCAGCACTGGGGCAGGGGTCAGAGGGTGAGGGCTGGGAGAGGGACCCAGGGCAAGCAGGGGGACTAAGCCTGGGGTGGTTACACTGTGACACTTGGGACATCACGCTCCTGACCCACAGCGTGATGTCCCAAGGCCCCCAGACTTTTGCCTGGCTTCTTGGGGGCCAAGCTGGGCTCTCCTCTGTGCTGCCCGCCCCCAGAACCCCACCCACTCCAGCTGGGCTGTAGTTTCCACAGAGTGTGGGGTGCTCCAGCCGTCCTAGATGCATGAGGGAAGCTGGAAGGTCACGCAGGGGACAGGGCCCAGGCTGGCACCTTTGCTGGCCTCCTGGTACTTGCGCTTGGCCTGGGCGCTGTCACGTGCCAGGCTGCGGTACTGCGCCTTCAGCTTCTCCATCTCCTGCTGCGTTGTCTGGAGAGGGACACAGTCAGCGAGTGGGTCCAGCACATTCTCTTGCTCCCCTGCTGGCTCCAGCATACCCGGCTGTACTCCTGGCTGAGTTGCTGCCACCGCTCACTGAAGGCCTTGCGCAGCTGCTGCTTGTCGCGGATGAGCAGGCTCAGCTTGGCCAGCGGCCCCGCTGCCAGGTCCTCCGCATGCCGCCGCAGGATCTGGCTCAGCGCCTCTGTCCGGCTCACCAGCACCCACCAGGACTGCAAGAGGGGGTGTCGGGGATGGCGCGGATGTGCATCCTCCAGCACCTCACTGGGCTCTGCAGGGCGCAGCCCTGCTCTCGGGCATCCCTACCTTCTCGACCTGACCACCTCCATCACCACCAAGCTGCCAAGTGCCCTCCTGCTTTTCCAGCTGGGAGAACATGTGGTGCAGCATCCCTGCATACTCCCGGTCACTCTTGGCCCGCTGCGATATCCACTTCTTCATCAGCTCCAGGAGGCGCAGCTCCCCATCCTGCAGCTGCAGCAGTGCACTGTGCCCCTGTGGGCACCACAGCTCCGGCCCAAAGCCCATGGCACCTCTGTCCAGCCAGGGGAAGTCTGTGGAGCACCAAGACAGCCTGAGCCACAGCTGCTGCCCTGCACTGCCTGCACCGGTGGCCGAGGCCCTTTGCATTTCGCACCCTCCTGCCCCATCATGCAGAGACGACCCTCCCCGCCCACCGCAAACGGCCTTGCAAAGCGTATTCAAAGCGGCAGGGTGAGTGCTCCAAGCCCTGTGGGAGCTGGGGCCTGTGCGGATGGTGCTGGGGAGGAGGAAGTGTGGAGTCATACGCAGCAGTGTCACCTTTGCCATGCACAGGGCTGCTCCCCAAGGGCAGCGTGTCCCCCACCCCTGGCAGGCACCAGCCCCTCCTCTCTGGCAGCTCCAGTCCTGTCCTGCCCGTTGGCAATGTCACCCCTGTGCCCATAGAGTGGGAGCTCCCAGAGGCCAGGACATTGGTGGGAAGCCAACAGAAGCAGAGGAGGGTGCTGAGCCCCAGAGAAAGGTGCTGAACCTGGACACATCCCAGCACGTAGGATTTCAATAAGGCCACTGAGAGACAAACTGATCCCAGTGGCAGTCCCCGAGTGCCCTGCCCTGAAGCAAGAGTGTAGCAGGAGAGTACTGAGGCACCTCCCTGCTCAGGGCAGGATGCCCCCTGGCACAGCCCTTGACCTCACCAACACCCACGCTCCCAGCCCTACAAAGGAGTCCCCCTCTCTCTGCTAGTACCCCACCAGGGCACAGCCCTTCCAACCTACGTTTGTTGCTAGGTCTTTGTTGTGAAGCTGCTGCTGGCGTCCTGCTGGGGCCGAGACTGGCGCGGTCTGGAGCTGGTGCAGCTCTGGCTGCTGGGGAGGAACAGGAAACCCAGTGCTGACCATACAGCCATTGCGAGATTTCCTGCGCTTCCTCCCCTCCCTGCCAGTCCCCGCACCAGCAGCCGACGCCAGCACACAGTTCTGCTGCAGCTGGGCAGTTCCCAACCCCACCACTCCCCCCAGCTGTCTCCCACCAGGGCCTGACACCACCACGTCCAGCCCCGTATACCTCAGAGCCCCCTCAGCCACGCCTGGCCCTGCCTGATTCCCAGTCCTGCTCCGTGTCCCTGTGTCTCCCTCAAGGGGGTCCTGAGAACTCTGTGCAGCCCCACTGAAAGGTGGCCACCCCGACACCATCCCCAAGCCTGGCCCTTGTGACTGTGAAAGGCTGCAGGACAGACACTCGCTGATGGACATCCACAGCGCCTTGCTGCCAGCCTGCACCCACAACTAGGACCTCACCCCCCGTGGCAGCCCTGGGCACCTGCGCTTCACTGGTGCCACGGTGGCACTGCTCAGCCCTGGCAGCTGCACCACACAGGGCCAGATGCCACCGCCACTGCCCAGTGGCACAGCCCGGGTCAGCTCCACTCAGCTCAGCCTGGCCGCCGCTAGGGTGTTTTGGGCTGAGCCCTCTCCTGTGACAGGCAGGGAGGCGCCGGCGCCAGAGGAGTTTCAATGTCACCTGCAGGGCACTGCCGGGCCGACTCCACTTTTAGAGGAAGCCAGGGGAAAAGCGCGTAAGGCAGGAGCTTTGCTGACTCGCCCTCCTACAGCGGAGCAATGTGGGGTGGCCACGCCCTGGAGCAGCTCCAAGGCAGGGGCTGCCACCGTACTGTTTCTCCCACCACCACCCCTTCAGCATCCCCCCAGGCAGTGCGGGTCTCCTCCCCGCCTGCGCCAGGCTGCTCCTGGGCGGTCAGGGCTGGGCAGCTCTGCATCTGACCGCAAGTGCAACAGCTCTGTTTGTTAGCCCCGATTGCTGCCTGCCCGCAGCCCCGCCTCGTGAGAAGAGGAAGAGCAGTGAGAAGGC
This sequence comes from Brachypodius melanocephalos, assembly GCA_013398615.1. Classification (NCBI taxonomy): domain Eukaryota; kingdom Metazoa; phylum Chordata; class Aves; order Passeriformes; family Pycnonotidae; genus Brachypodius; species Brachypodius melanocephalos. The sequence continues at coordinate 273,552 of VZSR01000983.1, read as the reverse complement.
TGCCAGGCCGTGCACGCCACGGGGACCTCGCTGCTGACCACAGGAAGCCGCCGAGGGACTCCACAGAGAGGAGCTGCCTCTATCATGGAGCACAGCCTCTGTGGGGGCCGGGAGCCCATGGGGGGCTGTGCCTGCAGTTTGGCCACAGCATGAGTAGGTCCCAGGTCCAGCCTGGCCATTGCTGCACCAGGGGCTGCGTGCTCTGGCTGCAGGGTGCTGCTGGACACAGGGGCTGCAGCTGGGCCCCAGGCTGTGGTGAAGAGACGAAGCCTGCATGCTGTGGGAAAGGGGTGCGAGGTCCCCAGGCTTTTCACGTGCACACGTATGCAGACAGAGCAGATCTGGGTGCTCCTGAGGCCCACAGTGTGCACAGCCAGGCCACTGCCCCAGCCAGGGCACCCACGGCATACAGAGCACAGGCAGCGGAGCTGGTTTGCATAGTTCTGAACATTTAATAACTCAGTCTCTCTAGCGTTATATCCACATCCATTAAATTAAAAACAGGCTCAGGAGGCAGCTCCCGGCTGATTAAATTACAAGAAAAAATTACTGTGCACCAAAAAGTTGTTATAGAAAAATAGTCCTGTGGCCCCTGGCCAGTGGCTCCGTCCATGGCTGGCGCAGGAGGGAGCCTACACCATGGCCCCAGTGTGCGGCGGCAGACGGCAAAGGAGCTCACGGCACTGGTCCCCAGCCCACAGGGAAGGGGCAGCAAGGGAAGGGCTCCAGCGGGGAGCAGAACAGATTGTCACCAAGTGGGGGCAAGGCACATCAGGGGCTAGGGCTGCAGGAATGCTGGGCACTGCCCAGCACAGGCAGGACGCAGGCAGAGCTGGGGCAGTGCTGGCACTGGCGCTACCTGACAGTCCCAGCCAGCAGCACCTACAGCCCTGCCCAGGGGCAGAACACAAGGGGCCCAAGGCAGCCCCCCAGAAGCAGGGACTGTGCGAGGGGTCCCTGCCCAGGCTGTGGGCTGTGCCATGGGCACAGGGTCAGGCGCTGCCCAGCCTGATGCTCCCCGGTGCCAGGGCTCCTACCCGCTGCAGGCAGCGGCAGTGGAATGGGCAGGCAGTGGGCAGCAGCAGCTGAGGCCTGGCCATTATTGCTGTTGAAGGGCACGGGTGGAAGCAGACAGGCCCATGGGAGGCGGCAGGGAGCTGGGACACAACAAACAGAGCCTGGGACACAGCTCCGCAGGGGCAGAGGGTGGCAAGGGCAGGGGGAATGCTGTGGCACAGGCTGGGCTCAGCCCTGGGAGCAGAGCCACCCCTGCCCCAGCCAGCCCACCTTGAACCACAGCAACACAGGGACTTCACACGCTGCCCACCCTGGAGGACTCACAGGCAGCAGCCATGGACCCAGCATGGGAGACACTGCTGCCCATGCAGGGCCAGGAAGTGTCAGGGGCCCCACTGCCACCAAACACTCCAGCATGGGGCACAGGATGGACACAGGGCCAGGAGAGATGGTGCAAGACTGGGACGGTGCTGTGCTGGGGATGGTGCCTGCAGGACCATGCCTGGCCGCCCAGACTGGGGCTGAGGGACGGTGCCAGTGGGTGGGAGCCCCAGGCTGCTGCAGTGCAGGAAGGGGACAGGGACAGAGTCCAGGGCCCCTCAGCCTCACCTGCCTCAGCCCTGCAGTGCTGGGCAAGGGAGGGGGGAGGGGCAGGAGGGCTCATCAAAGGGCACTTTGGTCTCTGATGAAGGCAGTCCTCTCGCTGTGGGCCTCATAATCCTCACCGTCCGACTCAGAGGGACCCTCCTCCTGCCAGATGTCGGAGGGGAGCCCCCTGTAGGAGATGATCCCGCTGTCCAGGGCATACACCTTCACACCCCGCAGGCTGAAGCCTGAGCGTGCTTGCAGCACCAAGAAGATGGTGACAAAGATGATGACGATGAGGATGCAGCTGAGGCTGGCGATGAGGACAGGCAAGTTGACTGGAGGGGGGGCCTCAGCTGGTCCCTCGCCATCTACCAGGGCAGGGGATGCACGGCTGCTCTGTGTCTGGTGGGAGCAGGAGAGGTCCAGGCTGCTGAAGTGGGAGTGCGCAGGACAGGTGAGGCACTGGTTGGGGCCAGGTCCTGCACAGGTGGCACAGGAAGGGTGGCAGGGCAGGCAGAGGTGGGGTGCAATGGGCTCCACGCTGTTCTCCAGGTTATAGTGCGTGTTCTGGACGCCGGGTGCAAAGCCAGGAGGGCAGCGCTTCAGGCAGCTCTTCTGGTGCAGGTAGTACCCCTCCTCGCACACTGCAGGACAGGCAGGGTCAGCATAGGCTGGGGGCTGCTTGTGTGCCTGCATTCCCACCCTGCTGTCCCCGTACTCACCCACACAGGCCTGGCTGGGGGTCAGGGTCTTGCAGCCACTGCTCTCCAGCTGGTTGGAGAGGCTGGGGGAGTCGGTGGCCGTCCCATACAGCACAAGCGTGAACTTGGTAAGCGTGCCTGCAACAACGCAGGGTGAGGACCACAGAGCTACCCACAAGACCACCCATGCCGATGACAGGCATAAGGAGGGGCTAAGGCTGGTCCCCCATCCCGGCTGCCAGGGGACAGCAGGGTTGTGCCCGCCACCTGGGAGAGTGCCTCTTGTGGGGTCATGGCCCTGCACAGGAGCCCTAAGGGGCAGGGGGTCAGGTGAGCTAGCATGGGGCCTCCTTCTGCCTGGACTCCCGCTGCCTCAGAGGGCCTGCAGCACCATCCCACGTGCCTCTCCCCAGCCAGACCACTCAAAACATCCGAGATGTTACTGGCCCCTCACAGCTCAGGAGCAGGGCAGGGAAGCTGGGTGGCCACACAGCTTGCACCCCAGACTTGGAGGGAGGCAGTGGATGGGGAAGCACACTCCTACCATAGTTCTTGGCATCACTGGTGTTCTCGATCTCCAGCACCCACTCCCCGGAGGGGTCCTCATCCCACGAGTGTGTCGTCATGAAGGCCCAGTCATTGAAGCCATCGGCTGAGAAGTCGTGGGGCCTGAGCAACAGAAGGCAAGATGTGGGTGTCAACATATCCCAAAGTCACCTGTGCCAGCCTAGGCCAGGGGCCAGCCTGGGGCACCTCACAGCCCAGCACCTACCTGGCAGCCAGGAGGGTGGAGCGGGTGCCCATAGGGCTGACCAGGTGGATGGCCAGGTCCCCCCGCCGGTTGTAGGACAGTGTCAGCCTAGCCTGGGCGTGCTCCAGCCGGCTGATGTAGTTGGCTTTCCCCAGGCAGGCATCTACTTTCCGTCGTACCTCGAGACGCTTCCCAATGTCCCTGCCGAGGACAGGCGTGTGTCGGGTCAGTCCCAGACCGGGGGACATGTCACAGTCCCCCTGCACATTCCTTGGTGTGGGGCTCTCCAACTGTCCTGGGGACTGGGAACCAGGGCAGCCAGAGCGGGAATCAAATCCGCAGTGGTTCAGAGTGGCACCACCACTGTGCCATTCCCAGATGAGTGCAGGTAGGAGAAGGGGTGCCCCAGCTCCTGGGCATGGGGTGGAGACTGCACTGCCCAGTGCTGCCTTCCCAGGCACCACTCCATGCAAGCCCTGAATAGTCCCTTTATTCACACACTGCAGGCCAGCTACACCCTGCATGGTACAGCCAGGGATGGGATGGGCAGGGTTGTCCCCATCCTGCCGCTGGTGTGTGGCTGCTCCCCGCATGATGCCGGCCCCGGTGCCAGCACAGGATGTGCCTGCTGGGTCCCCTGGTGGGTCGGGGCAGGGCCCAAGCCTAACTCCCTTCATGTACAGAAACATGATCCCCCCACCCAGGAGCCCCTAGGGAGTGCCCTGGCCACAGACAAGACTGCACATGGTGCACTGTGGCAGCAGCAGCCAAGCAGGAGTCAAAGGAGCTTCTGTCTGCCCCCTGAAAAGCCCCTCTGTCCAGGATGACTCGTGCTGGCTGCACCCCAACCGCAGCGCCCCAGTCTGCCCACATTCGCTGGCCCAGCCCCACAGCAGGGAGGCTCATCAGTGACGTCAGTGCTGGATGGCTGGAGGCGCCTTTCCCAGCTCTCCCTAGGCTCTCACAGGAGGGTGCTCCAAGGGTCTCAGCAGCAGTTCAGCCCCCGATATTGTCCCCACTTCCTGCTCTGGGCCCAGAGGCTTTCATGCTCCTGTGCAGAACAGATACCAAGTGATCCTCTCTTGAGCTCACCAGCCCATACCTGGGCTCTGCAAGGATGTCAATGACACACTTCCTCTGAGGTCCCACTGTGGTCCAGTTCTTGGCCAGGTTCACCATGGCCCCGGCATCCAGCAGGCCATAGCCATACGAGTGGCTGACTGTGGACAAAGAGGGGGTGTCAGTGCCGCTCCTGGGGGTACCCAGTGGGGGATGTTTGCTGGCCATGCTGCATCCTCACTGGGCCCCCCTGCCTCCTTCAGTCCAGGCACTCTGCCTCAGCACCCCAAGGCTAGTGGTACATGTGGGACTGGGAGACCCTGGTCCCACCCCAGCACCCCAGTACCTTTGCGGCCAACACCATTGGTGACCCAGTCATTGGCATTCAGGTGAGCTGGCTTTGAGGTCTGCACCACCAGGTGCTGCATGTCCCGCCAGGTCAGGTTCTTGCTACAGGGAGACATGGAGCTCAGGTCAGCGCTAGTTCCTGCTGGGCCCAGGCAGGTCCACGTCCAGATGCCACTGCCGCATGGGGCCGGCACAGTCCCCCCGTCCAGCCCCCTCTGTCCTGCCCTTACTTGGCTTCCAGGGCCAGGGCGATGATGCCAGCGGCCAGGGGTGCTGAGGCTGACGTCCCAGTGTGCAACTCAGTGCACTTCTGTCTGAGGTCAGTCGTCACCTACGAGGAGGAGTACCAGGGCAGGAAATGCTGCAGGCATATCCCACCCCCTGAGCCCCTGGCCTGTGGACAGCAGCAGCCCCCACTCACAATCTGCTTCTCATTCTGGTTGCCACTGCTGTAGGTGGTGGCGAGGGTGGAGGAGCAGGCCTCGCTGTACCAGGGCACATTGCCGTACTGTGTGGTGCTGCTGATGGACAGCGTGTAGATGCTGTTGGTGTAACCGTCACAGTTGCAGCTGTCATGCTCGCGGCCCCCATTCCCAGATGCCCAGACGAAGATGGAGCCCAGCCCGCCTCGGCCCTAGCAACAGAGGCAGGGTGAGGGCAAGCACCAACACTGCCACACATGGGAAACCCCAGGCTGGAGCTGGGAACAAGTGGATGGTGCCAGCCTCAGTCAGACAGACAGAGCAGATGTGGCTGGGACACAGGGGACAGCATGACACCCCAGTCACAGCCCACCAGTCTGGGTGCCCTCACCACCACTATGCCTATGGAAGGTGCCCAGCACCTCGGCAGAGGCTTCAGGGCTGTCCCAGTGGGTGACACACCAGGCAACAGGAGGCCCAGACAATGTGAGGCTACCAAGAGCCCAAGTCTTTCTGCTCAGAAGTCATCTGGCCTGACTATGTCTGCATGGGACTGCTGTGCCTGGCAGAGCTGCAGGAGCCCACAACAGCCCACAGTCCTGGCCACACCTCAGCACCCAAATGTGGCAGGTGCCCTCGCAGAGGATGTGACAGACCCAGCACAGCACCACATACACCTCTCTGTAGGGAATCCTGGGCAGAACATGACACAGCTCCTCAGGTGGGTAACACTGCCAGCACAAAGGGACAGTGCGGGAGGATGGGTGGAGGAAGCAAGGCTGAGCAGTTGGCACAAAACCAGACAAGAACCAGAGGAGGGCTTGGGAGAACAGGGAGAGAGCATCCCACACAGGAGCCCTCGTAGCAGTGAGATAACACCACATGGGAGGAGTCCTGACTCAGAGCCAATCACACAGAAAGAACCGGAAAAACTAACAGAGCCTGATCCTAGAGATGGGCTGGAAGATGGCTCATCCTGGGAGGGCCAGGGTAACAGCCAGGGCAAGCAGAGGGAAGGGAGACCTGGGAGGAGGGCAGGAGTAAGGCTAGTGCTCCCTCAGCAAACCCTCCTTCTCACCTGGCTGACTCCACGGAAGAAAGCCTCCTCTGCCAGCCGGGCTGGGCCATCCACAGTCTTGCCGTCATCCTCAGGGCCCCAGCTGGCACTGTAGATGTGGATGTGGTTGGGGTTGAGACCCAGGGAATGAGCCTCCACAGCATCGGTCACCTCCCCATCCAGCATGCGCACACCTAGGGCCAGACAGCAAATGTCAGGGGCGATCGGCTGGGGCAGAGTGGTGTCACTGGTGAGAACCCTCCAACCCCTACTGCCACCTGTGCCACGGGCTGTCACAGGGCTGCTGCAGCCAGCAGTGCCAGCTCAGCTGCCACTCAACGCCCACAGTGCAGGGCAGGGCAGCACTCACCTCCAATCCTGGCATTGTATGCCACGCCAACACCACAGATCCCGTTGTTTGCCACAGCAGCCACTTCCCCAGCACAGCGTGTGCCATGTCTGCAACCAAAACAGGACAAAGCATGCTCATACAGGGTGCAAGGAGCACAGGGTGCAGCCCTGTGCAGCCCCCACCCAGGCTGCTTCCCGTCCTCTCAAACCAGGTGGCCAATGAAGGCTCCTCCATCTGCCCTCCTGCTCCAGAGCCAGGGCACTGAACAGCCCACACTGGTTCTGGGCAGAAGAAGGATGCTGGTCATATCAAAAAGGAAGGTGAAAGGTTCCCCATGGGGCAGAAGTATGCCACCAGCCCCATATCTTCCAGCAGCCCATGTAGGGTGGCACTGCACAAAGTCCTTGCCACACTTAGGCTCTGTATCTTTACTCCTCCCTTCTGCCTCACCTGTTGTCATTCATCTGTGTGTAGCGGGGCTGTGGGTCTGGGTCCTGGTCATTGACATCAAAACTTGCCCCTGGGTCCTGGAAGACAAATTAGACACTTGGAGACTGTCTACCTTAGCCACTGAGCCCCACTGCCCTTACTTCATGCTTGCACTCCATGGCCTGAGGCTGAGCTGAGCACGGTGGGTAGGCTCCAATCCCACCTCCATGTCCCACCATGGTGGGCACCAGCCCTGTACCCCATAGCTCCTGGGTTGCCCTGCATGGGCACAGCTGCCCAGATCAGCTCCCATGGCACTCCACCCTACACCATCACCCAAACTCACATAGTTGGCCTCCAGGTCAGGGTGGTTCTTCTCAATGCCGTCATCCAGGATGGATACCACTATGCCCTTGCCTGTGTATCCCTGTTCCCAGGCCTGACGCACATTCAGGTCCCGCTGGTTTGTGTTGTACTGTGAAGAAAAGCCTTGGCACTAGGAGACGCACCCAGCCATGACCACTGTGACGGGTGTGTGCTCAAACCCACCCAGCTCTCACCCCACTCTTCTGTAGTTTGCAGCAAGGAACTTCAGGGAGCTGGGCACAGGCTTGGGCACAACTAGTTGAGAAGGGCTGCTCTGAAAGCAAGACTGAGCCCCAGACTGTGCTCGAGTCCCACAGAGAAGGCACCCTTTGCAGAGATCAGGCTCGTGGCCAAATCTCCAGGAAGCAGGCAGAGGCATGGACCCATTCCTGGGCCAAGCAAAAGGCTGTACCTCCCAGTCTGGCCCTGGGCTCCCCCCAGTCCTCCCACCAAGAGCCACAACTCTGCAAGCAGAGCCTCCTCCCTGAGGTGCTCCCATAACACAGCACTGGGTGGCTTCCCCAGGCTCTCCCCCTTCCTCTCCTCCTCCCTCCTGCCAGCCTAGCAGCCGCTGCTTGACAGCAGTTCCTAGGATGCCACATCTGTGTCCCCAGACTCGCACCCAGAATCATGAGCGCATGCCCCTTCCTCACCCGACACTCACCAGGTACCACTGCTGTGGGAACTTTGGGTCCGTGGGCTCCATGAAAACGTCTCGCTTGCTCCTGCGCTTTGCCACCTGCTGCTCCAGCCACTGCACCTAAGGGCAGGGAAGGTGTGGGGTCCCCTGCCAACCCCTCATGCCATGAGTTCCTCATGACCCCAGCCCTCAGCCTGCCTGGAGGGGCTCTCCCCAGAAGCTCACAGTCAGCTCTGACCTGGCAGAGTATTGGACCTGTCAGAACTACTGCCACCCCCAGTCCACCCCTCCAGGCCCCCTGCCTGGTTGTGCCCTGCATAGGCTGTGCTTCAGTTGAGCAGGACAGTCAGAGTGCCAAGCTCCACTGAGACACGGGCTGCTGAGAGCTGCCACACCACACACCTTCCAGGGCCTGGGCTGAAGCCAGAGGATGGGGAAAACAGCAGCCCCCACACACCCCTGCTCTGGATCTGTTTATTGCCCTGCACACCTTGTCCTGCATACAAGTACACAGAGCTCTCCTGGGAACAGAGGCTCTCCCAGGCCCAGGATTGCAACAACCCACAGGCCAATGACGCTGGGTCCACCAACCCCCTTCCCTTGCCAGACACGCAGTGGGCTCCCACTTGCCTCTGCCAAGGAATGGTTAAGGCAGCTCAGCTGTGTCTTGTGCCCAGAACTGGCTCATATGCCCTTGTGAAGTGCCCAGGACCAAAGTCAGGCCCTCCTCACTCGTACCTGCGGTTCCCTGGCCAAGCGGCTGTGCCAGGGCTGGTGGGGCGAGAGGGAACGCTTCACCACGCCACGGTGCCGAAAATGGTAATAGTCACCAAAGATCTGCAACAGAGAAATGCTGCTCAGGGGCACACACAACAGCCTGGTCTCCCTGACTCTCTATACCCCATATCTGCAGCCCTGAGCTCCAGGGCTGCCATGCACAGGCTGGGCCTCCCACTCCAGAGAGGCTGGTGAGGTTTATGTCCAGTACTCTGGGCAAGAGCTCCTGTGAGAAGCTGTGGCAGCTGGTGACAAGGCAGCTGGGAAGACCCTGGAGTAGCAGAAACAGCCGCTGTGCACCTCACTCTCCCACAGGTCCCCACATGACAGCAAGTCTCACATTGCCAAAAAAGCTGCTGCTCTGGCAGGAAGGCCGCAGGCAAGCAGTGGCAGAGGGACAGGCCTTTCAGAGTCAGCCTGTGTGAAACACCAGACTCAGGAGACAAACCCACTGCCTCTCTCCCAGTGCCAACCTCCTCCCCCCAAAGGAGGTCCCAGTGGCTCCAGGCCTCACACCCCAGGTGGTCCCAGCCAGGGCAGGGTCTGCACCAGCCTCTGCACCTCAGGACAGGCTGCTGGCCTCTCCCTAAGTGTCCCACTGGAACACCCACCCAGTGCCAGCCTCTGCCTGGGGCACAGCCAGTTTCAGTGGGGCAAAGCAGGAGGCATGCAGGCATCCAACCGCAGCAGGGTCCAACTCCCACCACCAAGCAGCCGTGCTGTGCTCACCCCTGCTCCACTCCCATGTGGGGACAGCCCAGACTGAGATTCCAGCACAGCCCAGCTGGGGCAGGATGGAAATCCAGCACAGCTGGTGGGGCCAGGAGGCCATGCTGCTGCCCAGATGGTTATTTTTAAACCCCAAACTCTCTCCAGTACTGTCATTTCCGTATCCCCTCCAGCACACCCCGGGGCTGATGGACACAGTGGCCCCACCCTGGCCACCCAGGGCCTCCCAGCCCAGCAGCCTGCCCCAACTTGGGAGAAGGGGCCAAGCACGAACCCAGCCCCCAGTGAGTAACAAAGCCCAGGCAGCAACCACAGGCAGGATCCAGCTACCCAGGCAGTGCCAGAGCTGGAGGGACTGGGCTGCCAGGGCTGTAGGAATATGAGGACATCTCACCCTCCTCCATCTCAGGCTGCCCCAAAACAGTTTGTTTGGGGCTAACAAACCTCCCCAGCTTATTACAGCTCTGTAGATGTGCTGCCAATTTGGACAGACTGGGCTGAGCAAGGTATACCCAGCTGAGCACCCCTAGGCCCAGAGCAGAAGTTATCTCTCCCAGGTACACACTTCAGCCTAAAGCCTGGACCTGTTCCTCTGGCACACAGTGTTCCCCCAGGACAGCCCAGGATGCCTGTCAGAGGAGGTGTCAAGGTACAAAGCCTCTGCACAGGGCTGGTGGGGGAATACAAGCTGCAGGCTGGTTGTTTTCCCTCAGCATCCCTCACCCCCTCCAGGGGTGTGGACAGAGCCCAGATTGTTCCTGCACACAGATGATGGCTCTGACTGGTCACCCAGCTGGATTAGGTCTGCACTGACACTGTGGTGGCAGCCAGGAGCTGGCCAGCCCACACACTTCCACCCTAATCTCCACCGTCCCTGTCTTCAGCAAGGGCAAAGCCATCCCCCAGCACCACGTGTCCCTGATGCAGTGCTGCTGCCCGACCCTCAGCCACAGCTCCCAACCAGCCCAGCCAGTCCCAGGGCTAGAAGGCTGCCTGCATGCCTGACCATGGCCCGGGAGTGGAGCAACATGCTGAACCTGCAGCCCAGTGGTGTGGGAGACAGGACCACCCCCTCCCAGGATGGCACTGTCCTGCCACCACGGCCCAGGGATGGCACCATCAGTGCCCTTCCTCAGTGACCCCAATCCCAGCTGGGGGGTGCAATGCCTGTGCCCCCTTCTCTGCACAATCCCAGCAGTGCAAACCCTCACATACCCACCTCACTGGGTGCAACCCCCACCTCTGCAACCCCCACCTCTGACTGACAACCCCCACTGTCCCCTGTGTCCTCCTCAAGCCCTCCCCAAGGCTACTGGAACCAGTCATGGGCCCTCTGCCCAAGCTGCCACTGGTTCCCGCTCCATAGGCAGCGGTGGAGCCGGGGGTATGCCAGGACAGCACAGCTTTGGGGACAGTGTCCAGACCCCAGGCTGAGGCCAGGATCCTCTCAGATAAGGACTCTGGGGCCCTCTCACTGGGGCACTGTCAGATGCACCCAGACCCTGCACTCCCAGTCTGGCTGCACATCCTGTCCCAGTGGCAGCAGTCCAGAAACCTGCGAGGGAAAGCCAGGCTCTTTCCAGCCTCGCTCTTCCCACTGGACCACCACGACCCCTCTGCAAAGCCCTGGCCAGCCAAACTTTGTCCCGCCGCACAGACAGTGGGACAGGCTCCAGAACAGGAGAAAACGTGCCCAGACCAGAAGCTCCTGCCACAGCCTGGGCTGCTGCAGCATGTGGGGCTCTGCTTGCCAGGGCAGGCTCACTGCTGTGAGAGGATGGGGAGCCAGGAAAAGGTGTCAGCCTCCAGCCGCAGAACCACGGTGTGGGGTGAAGACAAGGGCAGAGCTGGCACAGAGCACCTGTGGCTCACAGGGATGGAATTTATGACAGGCCTGGGCTTTCAACTGAAGCACAAGACCCTGCACTGTGGAGATGAAACCACAGAACCAGTGCCCCTTGGCCCTGGCCGCCAGGCCTGAGACCAGGCACCATAGCACTGCCAGAAGCAGGCTGATGGTACCTCAGCCCCATCCCCACTCCAAGAGGTGTCATCAGAGATTCAGTCTGGTGGGACATGCCACTCTCTCAGTCCCCTATGCATGGCAGCTGCCTTGGCCTGACAAGTTCTTTCCCCTGAGATCTGCTCTGAGCCACTTCCACACTGACAGCAGCTGCCTAAGGCCATGCCATGGCCCATCCAGTGTGGACACCCTCACTGGAGCTTAGCCACAACCCCCACAGTTCACTCCTATGGCACAAGTCCCAGAGGACTTGGGGCTCCCTGACCCTGAGTACCCAGAGCTCATGCAGGGCTCCTTTTGGATGGCAGAACAAGGTTCTGCTGGCTCCTACAGCAGCCACCTTCCTATTGCCACTGCTCCCAGCAGCTGCTCCCAGCAAGGTCCTGACACCATAGCCAATTGTGCAATTTCCTCTGGGATTTCACCCTACACTTCCTTCCCGGAGAGACAGCTCACTCCCAGCACAGCCACGCACACCGCCCTGTCCCTGGCTGAGGGCAGGGAAAGCTGAGCATTGGGGGAACCTGCTAACACACCTTGTGTCAAGGACAGTTTAGGGGTAACAACACACAACTGCCGTCAGACCCCTTCTGGGGATAGCTCAGAGGTGCTGCTGCCATCCTGCTGAGCCGAGGCCATGCTGCACTGGCCAGCTTGATGTGGGGAGCAACAGTAGAATCTGGAAACCTTCCCATCCATCATCACACAGCACTTCCAGTCCAGTTCCTTCATGCTAGGATGGGCTTTTCCTCCTTCCCCATCCAGCAGGCAGTGTGCTGTGCCACATTGTGCCATGCCATGTGACCAGAAGGTCCCAGTGACATGGGGAGGCCCTGGCGCCACACAGTTAATTGCCACCATCGAGTCAAGGCAGCAGATGCTGGAAGGCCACAGCAAACAGGCACAAACATAGTGGCCCTGCTGCCAAAAAGAGCAGGCCCCAAGCCAGCTTTGAGACTAAGGTCAGGGCCTGCACAGACCATGGCAGAGAACATAGTCCCACAAGAAGACAGAAGGCAGGAGACTTACCGGGCCTAGGTTGAGGAATCCATGCTTCCTGGCCAGCCTGTCAGCCTCCTGGGGTCCTGCAGGGACGAGCACAGCCCAGGTGTTGGTGTAAATATGCTGGGCCAGCACCTCCTGGTCCAGGAGAGTGAGGGCAACCACCAGAGTCCAGAGCAACAGCAGCACACAGGGTCTCAGATCCATCAGAATATCGGGGTTCCTCAAGCTGGGGAGCAGGAGGGTCCCGGGAGCAGGAGGGTCCAGCAGCCTCCCAGCGTCAGCACTCCGAGGCACGCCGGCCTCTCTGCCCTACTGGTCCCAGCTCAGCCCAAGCCCACATGGGGCCAAGGCCACAAAAGCACAGGAACAGACCATCCAGGACAGAAGCACGATCTGCAGAGAGACACGACAGCGGTCAGGCCCAGGGCGCCTTTCCTCAGGCTTAGGGAGGGCAGGCAGCACCATGTCGAGACATGGGTCAGCCACTGGGCAAGGGGGCCCTGGCACACAGCACCTGCTGCCCCTCACAGCACACTGACAGCCAAGGAGCCGCCTGGCTTGGCGGTGTGCCCATATGTCTGCTCCTGCGTGGAGATGCTGTTTACATTGCCTATTACCCAATGTTTGCTTATAAACACAGGGAGTCAACCAGGAGGAGAGGAGGGAACCAAAGGAGGGGAGAGGCAAGACAAGGGACACTGTTCCTCCTGCTGCCACTACCACTGCTCCAGCTGGGATGGGACTATCCGGGCACAGAGGTGGGAGCAACCACAACAGGCGGGCCTGCCTCTCCAGTCCCAAAGCAGACCAAAGGAGATGTCCCCAGGAGCTGTGTGAGGAAACCCAGCACAAGGAGAGACTGAAGGGAGAAAAGTCAAGGGCAGCTCCTAATCTCCAGCTAGCACAGCCCCAGGCTTTCATCTCCATAGCCATTGATCAGGCAGCACCCGGCAGCCATAGCAAGCACTGTGCTGCCTGTCACCAGCAGCAGCTCAGCTCTGCCCTTCCTCTGGAGCACAACATGGTGACACTGGTGTGACTCATACCCACAACCCAGTGGAAACCAGGACCAGGAAAACGGGGACACCATCACCTCCAGCAGGAACCCAGGGATGCCCAGAAACATCTCATACCTTGTAGGAGGGCAAACGCAAGAAACTTGTAGGGAAAGAGCAGGGAGTGACCCACCCAGTGTAAGGGAGCCCACAGCATGATGGTGCCAGGATGAGCTCCACACCCGGAGCTCCAGAAGGACCCTGCAATAGCTGGTCGTGCTTCAGAGACAGCTGGAAAGGTGAGAGCCGGCAGTGCCCAGAGGAGCCACATCGCCCTCCGCCCAGAAGCGGCCACAGCGAGTTGGCAGCCTGAGACGCTGCCAGAGGAGAGAGTTCCGAGCAGCCGCCGGAGACCTCGCTGTAGGCTACGGCACAGCCAGCGCAGCGACTCGCAGAACGGGGCTTCCAAAAGCGACCACATCTCGGCCAGCCCCGGGCCGGACCGCCCAGTCGAAGCACCCAGAGCCGCGAGCTCCCACCGAAGGCTGTACGGGAGCCCCGGGTGCCAGACTGCCAAGGCCTCCAGCACAGCACGGCATAACGGAACGCTATCCGCCACGGTCTACCAGTGTCCCTGCCAATACCTGGCCCCCGGTATGGCGGAACAGTTTCCCCACCTCGTTGGTCCCGGCGGCAGCAGCCGTCCCGCTCCAGCGGTGACCGCCGCACGTGGGGTCAGTCCGGCGGCCGAGGGAGAGCCGGGATCCCGCGGTGCCTCCCCGCCGGACACACCGCCAGCGAACCACCGCGTGCCGGGACAGCCCGGCCGCCCCATC
>VZSR01000983.1:242012-259357 GCA_013398615.1 Brachypodius melanocephalos | reverse complement strand
CGCCGGTCGCCCCGGCCCCAGCCTCGCCGCCGCCCGGATCCCGTCCGGCAGGGCAGCCCCAGCTGTCAAACCGCGGTCGCCGGCGGGTCGAGCCATCCCAGGCCGATGCCGGTCCCGCGCCCCGCGCCCTTACCGCGCGGCCTGCCCGCTCCGCTCCGTCCCGTCGGCAGCCGGGCCCGTCTGTCGGCGGCGCCGCGTCACGCCGCGGGGCGCCCGGAGCGCCCGCCCCGGAGCCGGGCCCGGCCCAGGCAGGGGCGGCCGGGGCGGCCGGCGGGGCCGCTTGTTTACGCCGCGCAGCTGTCAGCGCCGCCCGGCCCCGCCCCGACGGCCGAGCCACCGGCCCCTCGCGGCTCCTTCGGCACGGCCCGGCCCGGCCCGGCCGCCGCTCTGCCGGGCGCCGCCGGATGCCGTCACCGCCGCCCGCCCCTCCCGTCCCGTGCTGCAGCGCCGGGTCTGGCACGGACCCCCGGCAGCCCCTCCGCGCCGCCCGCCCGGGGTACCGCCAGCATCGGGGCCGTTCCCCGTCGCCAGTACCGGGCACAGCCCGGGGCTCTGCACGGCCTCTCCTGCCGCCGAGCATGGGGCTGTCCTTACCGCCCGGGGGTACCTGTGCCAGCCCAGGCAGGAAACCCGGATCTGCGCTGTGAGAGCCGTGAGCCTCCGCCATGGGCCCGCGGCACCGACCAGGGGTGTAAGGGTGCCTGCAGTGAAGGGCACGCAGAAGTTGCCCCGTCTCCCATCTGGTGCAACAAGTGGTGCGTTTTGCTGCGACATGGGGCTGGCAGGACATGAGCCCGCCAGATTAGCCTGTTCCAGCCCTGGCAGACCCCAGAGCAGGGAGTTCCCCAACCATGCTGCGGGAATCGCACTTCCCATGAGGTCCGTACCGTGGGGCTGCAATCCCAGGTCGGTGTGCAGCAGCTTGACAGAGAAACTGTCTGGTAAGGAACAAAACAAGGAAAATCTATCAGCCCTGTTTCAAGAGAGAGACTTCCA
This sequence comes from Brachypodius melanocephalos, assembly GCA_013398615.1. Taxonomy (NCBI): domain Eukaryota; kingdom Metazoa; phylum Chordata; class Aves; order Passeriformes; family Pycnonotidae; genus Brachypodius; species Brachypodius melanocephalos. The sequence goes on along the minus strand of VZSR01000983.1, from coordinate 258,361 downwards.
CCAAGGAGAAAAGGTGAGAAGTGAAACACAACTTCAGTTATTTGTAAAGAACAACCCACTGTGGGCACGGGACCGTGTCATTAGCAACACCAATGCTGCAGAACCCAAAGTAACCTGAACCCAAACTGACCTGAATCCTCCACACCTGCGATGAGTCTAGCAGCCCCCGGCAGGAGCAGGTCCTAGTGCTCTTTACTGAAAAAAGGAAGTCACTTAGATACTATGAACGAAATCGTGAAGCATTAGCAATCACACAGGAAACAGTCACCTTGGTAACCGCGATGCTGAGAACAGCCCAGAAAATCTAGCACAGGGCAGGTTGCTGTGTTAAACTAGGTTAGTTCTGCAGGGCAGCGCACTGGCTGCAGCTATTCAGGCTGGGCCGACCGTGGCATCCAGCCCCAAGTGCTGCACCAGAGATCACCAGCCACAGGGGCTGTGGTGCCCCAGGCCCACCTTCAGGGCCAGGGTCCCGCCAGGGGCAGAAGGCACCCATCAGACAGGCAGCACTCACCCCAGTGTCACTGCAGTGTGCTCAGGAGTCGTCCCTGCAGCTGGCAAGTCCAGGCCGGCCCTTGGCCAAGGGCACAGGAAGCCAGCTGTGTCCATGGGGTTATATAGAGAACACATGGACAAGGGCAGGTCCGGAGGGGGAGTCCGGACGCGTGGTGGGAGGGAGGATAGGAGAAGGGCTGCCTGCCCCACCCATGAACTTTATCTCTGAATGCCTCCTTTGGTCGCTGGCAGCCGTGCCTAGGCAGGTGAGGAGCTGCTGCACCCGGCCCTGTGACATGCGGTGCTGAGAGGAGCTGACAAAGGGCCCTTGTCACCTCGGGCTTATCGCGGTGCTGCGGGGCAGGCAGGCAGGAAGTACCGCGCTCTTACGCAAACCACTGGCCTGAGACCCGCGCTGACCCCACAGCCCTGCCAAAGAAAACGCCTGGCTCGGGAAGCACCTGGCTGCAGGTGGCACAACGCCACGGCCGGGCAGGAGACTCACTGCCCCCGCAGCCCCTCGCTGCAGAAGGAGCAGAGAGTGCGGCCAGCAGCATGGATGTGAGCAGCTGCTGTGCCTCACTCACCTCACAGGGCTGCCGAGCACGCCTCTCTGCCCCCAGCCATGATGGAGCGAGGGGGTGAAAGAGCTACGGCCGCACATCTGCCAGGATCATGAACCCTCCTCTCAGACTTGGGGACCATGGCTCAGAGGCACCAGCGTAGCCCAGGAGACAGCAGGAGCAGCTGCTCCATGCGGCAGTGCCCAGCAAACTGGCAGCACTACCACCAGCCAGCTGTACTGCCCCGTCCTGTGAGGTCTGCCCTGCCAGGATCCTCTGGGGTTCTCACTACAGCCACAGGGGCCAAACTGCTCGCTGGGGGTGGGAGAGTGTCCCCCACACTCCCCTTCACTGAGCACACTGTGGTGTGCTTGGCTGCACACACAATCAATAGAAACCCACTTTCATGGAAAAATCAGGTTAATTTTTAGCTTTCAGGTTGCAGAATACAACTGCTCATCTGCCCAAGCTCCCGGGGAGGCAAAGCACCATGGCGCTGTAGCCCTGCCTGTAGGCACCCCAGCCTGGAGGACGTGCAGGATTGCAGGTGAAAGAAGCCAGTGAGTAGGCAACAGCAGGGAAAGGGCAGAGAGCCCACAGAAAGAAACCAACAGAGAAAACCAAGTAACAGGCAGCAGCAGCAGGCAAAAACATCTGGACGAACCAAATCAATATCAGAAGGTTTACCCAGCACAGAGCAGCTGCTCTGCCCCCCTTGCCAGCAGAGGTGAGCCCACAGCCCCTCTGCTATGCTGTCCAGGCCTCACACTCTCCCGAAGCTAAGGCTGTAATCCCTTTCCCTGGAGTCTCTCCAGTCCATCCCCTCCCCTCCACACTGGATACTACCAGCTGGCCCTTTGGTGCCCGTGGCCCAGGCAGGATCTGTGCTCCACAAGGTCCTGCTGGCTCCAGCAGCTTGTTCATCTCTGGCTCCCAGACACAACATCTTACTGTAGCCACACGCAGGGACTCAGCCCAGCCCAAACACGCTGACCTTGTCCTGCAGTACAGCTGCACACAAACAGCAGCTGCTCAAGGTGGGTTCTGTAACTATCTGCCTTAGGCTTTATCACCAGCAGTCGTAATATTGACAAGATATTGATCCACAGCCTGGTCTAGCTCTGCCCCTGCCCTGGGCTGCGGAATGTGCCCTTCCATCACCTGTACTGTGATAGCACCCTGTCATCACCTGCTGTACAGGTGCAGGGATATCCTTGCCCAGCCTAAGTCTACGAAGTGCTTGTGGCACTTGGGACATTCCACACAAGTGACACACACAGGAAGACAAGCACGCGTGGGCAGGGAACACCAGGCTGGGAGCCCACCTGCAGCCCAGCAGTAGGAATGCCACGTGCCCATGGACTTCGGTGGGCTGGGGAGGGGGTGCTCACAAGCACGGACACATCAGCCCAGCCCAAAGACCAGGAGGTGTGGCTGGCACAGCACTGAGGGGCAGACTGGCCCATGCTCCGGGCTCACTCATGGAATGGCTGCCAGCCTTCCATGGCCTCACACCACCCCAGGAATGGGGGGCCCAGCCCCACAAAGTGCCTCCCACCCCGCTGCAGCCCAGCTGCCAACTGCCAAGCCCTGCAGGGCCAAGATGTCAGCAGCCACTGCACTGGGGAAAGGGAACATGGGGCAAAGAGACTTCACAGTGAAGGGCATCTTCTTGCCATGGCCTCCAGCAACTGCAGCCACAGAACTGAGCCAGGCTTGAAGGCATTTCCCTGTTTGCCCAGATCTTTAGTTTTGCTTCACCTGAATGGGACAGTGAAGCATTGTGTGCAATCTGCTTTGTGTGCAATCCCCAAGCTTCCCCACAGCTGCTTTGGCCAACTGTTCCTGCAAGTCCTGTTAAAGCTTATTCCTTGCCACGTAGCACAGGACTCACCAGGTGGGAACACACTGTGACAACCTTCAACATTAACAACATAAACACAGAGTGGGTGCTCTGGTTGTCCTCTGGCCACAAAGGCTGGAAGCACACCAACAAGCACACAGATCCACACTTGCTTGTTCCTGGCAGGGGCTGTAAGTGCTGTAGGATTATAAAGGTGCTGTAGGACTATAAAGGCACTGATGCTTCTGTTGCTCAGGCAAACCACCATCTTCAGGGCATCAAGGGAGCCCTGCAAAGCCAGTCTCATGCAGGGACACACTGAAGCAGGAGAGCTCTGGGACAGAGCCCCCATTTCTGCCTGTGACAGAAACAGGTCTCTAAGGAGGGCACTGCAGGGACACCCTTACCCGTAACTAGAGCAGGGACTGAGTCGGGACGCCAGGCACAGCCAGCTGGTGCTGCAAGGGGCTGGGCCCACCTGTCCCCATGCCCAGGGCACCCACACCCGCCTGCAGCCCACCCAATTGGATCTGCCCAGCCCCGGCATCTCTGTAGGTCAAGGAGAGCCCACCAGAAGAGAGCCAGCCTCCATGGTAGCCTTGGGACCTCTGCAGCCACTTCTGGGACCAGACCAGGCTGGTACAGCTGCCAAAAATTGGGTCTGCTCTCCCCTAGACTGGTTACAGGAGATGCTGCCAGAGGGACGTCTCCCAGCCCAGACCAGGGACACCAAAAGAAAAACACTTCTCTGCCAGCAAGCAGATTTCATGGAAGACAAAACCTCTTCCTTTCTTTGCAGAAGCCGACAGAAAGTAGCAGGCAGAAGACGTGGCTGTAGTGGCTCGTGGCGCAGTTTTACCCAACTTAAGAGAAACGATTATCTTCTGCGGCAGGATGCGCGCGTAGGGACATCCCGTCCCAGTCACTCACTCCGAGACTATGAAACCTCGCAGCCCTCGGAAGCTGAGACGTGCTGACACAGGCAGCACCCGGCACCTTACGGAAAACCCCCTACGAAGCAGCCGTGGCCCCAGCCTTTCCCCACAGCCGCTTTACTATCCCCTCGCCAGCGGGACTCCCAGGAGCTCCCCGAGCCCTGCCGTGCAGCACGGCGGACGTCGTGCCCCACCGGCAGCAGCCACAGCTCCTGGCGCTGGCCACGCCGAGGGCTACGGAGCACGCGGCTGTGCAGGAGCTGTTTGTCCGGGCAGCAGCACTGGAGCTTGGTGGGACTGGCTGGCAGCGAGCACAGCAGGAAGACTGGGGCTAGGACTGGCTCCGGCTGTCGGGAGGAAGGGCAGGCGGCCTGCTCTGCCGCGCTACAGGGAGGAACTGCACGGCTTCAGCAGTAGCCACGGCCATCTAAGCCTCCGCTCTGCCCCCAGCAGCCGCGCTGGCAGCGGGCACAGCACAGACCCACCAGCCCCACTGCGCACCGAGGCGAGCAGCAGTTTTATCAGGCTGCGCGGGGGGAATTCGGCACAGGAATTTGTCAGACGCAGGACGTTTCCCCCAGCTCAGCGAGTTACGGGTGACCCTGAGCCCTCGGTGTCCCAGCAGTGGCCGGCTCAGATCCAGCCCCGCAGGGAACACTCCGTGCCGCAGAGAGAACGGCAGGGCCTGCAGAGTCCCAGCGCCGTTTAGACGCGGCCGGAGGCGCCAGGCGAGTCGCGCCCGGGCGAGCAGCAGAGCCCTATCGCGGTGCCTCCGCCGTCCGATGGCCGCTCGGCCGCTGCCTCGCCCTGACGCCTCTCGGAGGGGAAACCCGCGCCGTGCGGGAGGGAAGGGGGCCGAAGGCGGCTGGTGAAACGACCGAGGACTCCCCCTGCGGCCCAGCCTAGGGTCCGGCACACCCGGCGCGGGGCCGAAACGGAGCCCGGGGAGCAGCGCCCGAGCCCGAGCCCCGGCCCCCGGCAGCGACCGCGGGCCGAACGTCACTTCCGGCTCCCGGCAGGGTCCCGGTCGCGGCGGAAGCGAGAGAGGTTCCGGTTCCGGGTGAGTGCTCAGGCGTCGTTGTCAGCGGCACCGCTCGGCTCGGTTCGGCCCGGCCCGATCTCCGCTCGCCGCCACCATGTCGGTCCCCAGCGCCCTCATGAAGCAGCCGCCGATCCAGTCTACGGCGGGCGCCGTGCCCGTCCGCAACGAGAAGGGTAAGCCGGGGGGCCGAGACTCAGCGGGGTGGCCGGATGGGCGCAGGGCCGGGACTGGGGCCGGAGCGGCGGGGGCGCGGGGCCGAGACCCCCGGTGACAGCCCGGCGCCCGCAGGCGAGCTGTCGATGGAGAAGGTGAAGGTGAAGCGGTACGTGTCGGGCAAGCGGCCCGACTATGCGCCCATGGAGTCCTCGGAGGAGGAGGACGAGGAGTTCCAATTCATCAAGAAGGCGAAGGAGCAAGAGGTGGAACCCGAGGAACAGGAGGAGGAACTGGCCAACGACCCCCGGCTGCGGCGCCTCCAGAACCGCATCGCCGAGGACGTGGAGGAGCGGTGAGTGCTGGGTCGGGCAAGAGCTGAGCCACCTTTGCCTGCCTGAGGCTGGGCGGCTGGGACTCTGCTCTGCTGCACTACAGGGAGAAACTGCACAGGGCAGGAGCTGCAAACATTGTCCAGGCAGCACACGAGCCTCTGTGACTTCCCGTATCCACACTGCACTCTGCCTGGTGCTGCTTTCCAACCAGGAGCCAGCCAGGCGCAGCCCATGTCCAAGTGTGTTTGGGGGAATGGTAGCAAAAACAGGCCCCAGAAGAGAAGTTAGTGCAGCATGCTGAGGCTCAGCATAGTGGGGAAGGATGGTGTCCCATGGAACATACTCTGGGCAGGGAGCGCTGTTTGCTTCCTGTGGAGCTGGTGTTGGTTTTGTTTCCACTGACAAGGAGCCTTCTCATTGGGAACTCAACTCTTCCTTGAATGATGGGCAGGGAAGAGTTGCCAGTGCCCAGCCACTCCAGCCTCCTGGGAGAGAATGTATCATTGCTGGCCAGTTTGGCAGTCCCGGGCCTTGCTAGAAGCAATTTGTGAACAGTCACTTTCCCGCAGCCCCCTTACGTTCCACGTGCCGTGCATTAACTGGGGTCTCTTGCAGGCTGGCAAGACACCGCAAAATCGTGGAACCTGAAGTGGTTGGAGATAGCGATTCGGAAGTGGAGGGGGGAGAAGCTTGGCGCCTGGAACGGGAGGACACCAGTGAAGAGGAAGAAGAAGAGATCGATGATGAGGTGTGTTTGCAGAGCTGGATAACGGGCCTTGGACAGCTGGAAGGGCACAGGCTGGAACTGCTCTTTGCATGGATACGTGGGCTGTCTGATACATCTGGACAAGTGTCACACTTAGCCATGACTTAATTGGTGGGTCACCATCCTCTGGCAAGGGACAGTACTCTGGGGGAGGCCGCACCACATCCAGGGAGGCAGGTGCATCTTCTCAAAGCCAAAACTCCAAACTTGAAGTGTGTTTCACAGGAGAGGGAAAAGTGGTAGCAGGGCTGGCCTCTGACTGCTTCATGCTTGTCCCCGTTAGGAGATTGAGCGTCGGCGTGGGATGATGCGTCAGCGAGCACAGGAGAGGAAAACTGAGGAGATGGAAGTGATGGAATTGGAAGATGAGGGTCGGTCTGGAGAAGAGTCTGAGTCAGAGTCCGAGTATGAGGAGTACACAGACAGCGAAGATGAAATGGAGCCACGTCTCAAACCAGTCTTTATCCGCAAGTAGGTGATGCAGTGGCGATACCCTGGATCATGGTAGGCAGAAGCTGGGGCCCAAGGAGACCTTGCTGCCATGGTCTCTTCTCACTGTGAGAAAGCCATTCACCTCCTTGGGGTGGGATGGGATGGTCACAGCCTGGCAGGGCACAGGTGGGGAGCAAGGGACAATCCCTGCACCCACAGCCACAGGGCTGCTTTGGGTGGCTGTGGGATAGGCTGCGGAGTCTGACCACAGCCCCTGGGCAAGGGCCATACAGTGGCAAAGGGACACGGTAGTCCCCAGAAAAGGGAGAGCCCCAGGACTTGGCCTGTCCTTGGAGAGGACAAAGGCTGAAAGCAGCTGCAGTGTGGGAGCCAACAAGAGGCTGAGCTGCTGCACTGGCTCATGAGAGGGCTAAGGCTGTTGTGGTCCTGCTCTCAGGAAGGACCGGATCACAGTTCAGGAGAGAGAAGCAGAAGCCTTGAAGCAGAAGGAGCTGGAGCAGGAGGCAAAGAGGATGGCAGAGGAGAGGCGCAAGTACACACTTAAGGTGCGGAGGGGTGGGGTGGAGGCCAGAGAGGGCATTCCCTGCAGCAAGCTTAGCTTGGACCTCACTGCAGATTGTAGAAGAGGAAGCAAAGAAGGAGCTGGAGGAGAACAAGCGCTCACTGGCAGCCCTGGATGCACTCGATACAGATGATGAGAATGATGAGGAGGAGTATGAGGCCTGGAAGGTCCGTGAGCTGAAGCGTATCAAACGAGACCGTGAAGAACGAGAAGCGTAAGTATTGTCTTGTAGACAGGAGGCTGAGAGCCCACAGGCAGTTGAAGCACCTTTTCTTCAGGCTGCCCTTTGGCAGCAGGGTCCCAGCTGGACTAAATGCCCAGAGCCCCTCCTGTCCGCCCTTTGGGCGCCTTTGCCCTCCAGCAGTAAATGTGTAAACTCTCAGGTGGTAGCTGGTGACAGCCTCTCTCCCAGGAGATGCTAAGGGGACACAGGGTCTCAGGGGCTTCTCTCCCACCCAGCATGGAGAAGGAGAAGGCAGAGATCGAGCGCATGCGGAACCTGACAGAGGAGGAGCGCCGGGCTGAGCTCCGGGCCAACGGCAAAGTCATCACCAACAAGGCAGTAAAGGGCAAATACAAATTCCTGCAGAAGTATTACCACCGCGGCGCCTTCTTCATGGTGAGTGTGCTGAGGGCCAGGCATGGCTGCACTGGCTGCAGGTGTGAGACGGCAGGGCCACCTTTTCCCTGTGTGGAGCCTCCCCTCTCCCACGGGGCCCTGGGGCTGGGGCTGCCCTGTGCCAAGAGCCAACCTTCAGTGGCAGCATGGGGCTGAAGCTGACCCAGAGTGACCTCACCAGAGCATGTCAGGTTGGGGGTTCCCAGCTGAAATGGAGCTGAAGCTGCAGAGCTGTCCATGTGCTGCTGTTTGGGCTGACAGACCCAGCCAGAACCAAGTCAGCTCTGCATGAACCACTGGAGGAGCAGACTGGGGAACAATACTCATATCCCCTCCTCCAGCAGGAGTTAATAGGGCTGCAAGTACTGTAGCAGCCTTGGCAGGGCAGCTTCCCCCACTGCTGCCAAGACTTGCTGGAACCTTTTGGGCTGAGCAGATGTGTCCTCCTGCAGGATGAGGATGAGGAGGTGTACAAGAGGGACTTCAGTGCTCCGACCCTTGAGGACCACTTCAACAAGACCATCCTGCCCAAAGTCATGCAGGTTCGTGTGCTGGCAGAGGGTGCCCAGCCCATATGCCAAGGGGTGGGAGTTTTGGGCAGGGGGAAGCAGCAGGTCCTGCATTCCCCCTGAGCAGTTCCTCACAAGTTCTACTGCTCCCCAGGTCAAGAACTTCGGGCGCTCAGGGCGGACGAAGTACACACACTTGGTGGACCAGGACACCACCTCCTTTGACTCTGCCTGGGGCCAGGAGAGCGCTCAGAACACAAAGTTCTTTAAGCAGAAGGCAGCGGGAGTGCGGGACGTCTTTGAGAGACCCTCAGCCAAGAAACGAAAATCGACCTAAGGGCCGGGGCAGGAGGGTCTGGTTTGGCTGACATTGGCAGGAGGGCGCTGCTCTGTCAGCTGCCAGAGCCTGGGCAGGGCCAGAAGGGACATGTTCCAGGACTCTTGTGGTGGCAAACCCTTCCCCTGCCTGTACCACGCCTACCCTGATGAGGTGCTGAGCAGACCTGATGGGTTCCTTGCCCATGCAATGTGGAGGATTATGGCCTGTGGTGCTGGCCAGGCTGGTGGCCGCACTATGTCCCAGCAGTGGCCACTGTGGAGTTTTGGCAGTGCCTGGCACATTGCAGCAGCACCCCTGGCTCCAGCACGTTCACTTCTGGAAGAATTACAGTACTTTTTCACCCATCTGGTCTACAACCCCTTGCTTGTACTGTCCCTGGTGTCAGTCTGGGCCGTTTTGGGGTGGTCAGCGGTGACTCCCATCTCCTCACTGTGGTCCTGCAGGGCTTGGCTTTTCTACCTGTGTGGGGTGGGAGGGTTTGATTAAAGACTTGATTTTCTTACACACTTTGGCCCATTCTTCTTAAAGACATGGCCATCCTGTTCTGTGCTTTCCTTGTGAGCCATGGTGAGCTGGGGCAGCACAGGAGGCTGCAGCCTGGGCAGGGCACGCATGATCAGCTGTCACCACTGCCTGGGCCTGTCCAGCCTCTGCTGCCCCAGAGCCAGAGATTAAAAGAGGGGAGAGCAGCACGTCTCAGTGCTCAGGCAGGTCACTTTGTTCTGCTCCTGTCACAGGGGGCGCCCAGCTGGCACTGCCAACACAGTGCCACATGGCTGGGCCCCACTTGTTACCATGCACTCAGGGCCAGGGCCATGTGCTCAGCACTGTGTAGACCACAAAGACAGCCCAGTCCAACCAGTGCCTTTATTGGAACGGCAAGAGACCCGTGCCTGGCAGCCCGTGGCCTCCCCGCTCAGTTGGTGAGGGTGATGAGAGCCTCCACCACGTTGCCCATGTGCTCGCGCAGGCTGCGCTCCGCCGCCGCCCGGGAGATTTCCATCTCCGTCATCTGCAGAGAAACAGCCCCAGCCCTGTACGGCATCCGCAGGGCCCCACGGGCCGGGCAGGGGACAGCGGGGGACACCGACTCGGGGACACTGGACCGGCCTCAGGGCAGGCGTGCACCAGCCTCCGTGGGTGCAGTTTCACACCCAAGATTTGGGACATGTCACAGCCTGCCTGGGGTCCCGCCCCTACTCACAATCAGCTCTAGATCCTCCTTCTTGATGGTCACTTTTGCCAGTTCTTTCTCCCTACAAGAAGAGATGGACAAACCTCTGGTGAACAACAGCCCCGCCGGCCACCGTCCCGGTGCTCCCTCGGCCACGAGGCGGGCAGGAGCGACCCCTGGCAGCAGTGTGGGGCTGCGAGGGGGCCAGGAAAGGGCCAGGATGTCAGACAGGGAAGCAGATGCCTGGGTCGTGTCTCGAGCGGTGACGAGATGCAGGACAGGCACTGCCCCGGAGCGAGCGCAGATGGTTACCTCTCCTGCTTGGCTTTCTGCTCCCGGGACCTCCGGTCTCCGATCACCGACATAGCCTGCCAGAACGAGCGCGGTCACCTCGCGGCACCGGGCGGGTCAGCGCCACGGGCACCGGGAGTCAGCGCGCCCGGCTCGGCCCCGCTGCAGGCATCCCCCGGCCTCCCACCCTGGCCCGGTCCCGTCCCACCGCCGCACCGTCTCCAGGTTGGAGCTCTGGATCTCCTTCTCCTCCGCGTAGTCCGTGACGCGCTCCAGGTCCGCCGCGCCGCTATCGTGCTTCCGCGGCTTCTCGGCCGCGCGACCGCCCGCCCCATCGCTGCCGCCGCCGGAGCCGTTGGGCTCCGTCTCCAGCTCCAGCTCCACATCCCCCTCCGCCGCCATGCCGCCGCCGCTGCCGCCCGCTTCCGGTCACGTGCGCCGCCGGCGGGGGCAGCGAGCGCCGCGCGCCGCCAGAACCGAGCGTGGGCGGGGCTCGCTCCAGGCCCGGCCCCGCCGAACGGCCCCGGGCAGCGCTCCCCAGGGTTCCCGGGGCTCCGGGTAGGCCGCAGCTAGCAGTGCCGGCACTCGCGGGCTTTCGGGCAGCTCGACAGCAGCGGGCCGCCGGCCATGCCCGGGCGCGGAGCCAGGCCGGGCGGGCGCAGCCCCGCCGCTGCCCGTGAGTGCCCGCTGGCGGTAAACCGGGATTGCCGGGTCAGCGACCCCGGTATGGCTCCCACCGCTGCTGCGCGGATGGTCGAACGAGGCAGGCCGCAGCGGGGCCCTGGCTGGGTCCCCGGGCGCTGCCGGAGGTGAGAGGCGGACGGGCTGTGGCCGTGCTTGCCCGTGCCCCGTCCTGGGCCATGGAAGGTCGGAGCGCAGCGCGGCCCCGGCTGCCGCGGGCACGGGCGGGCGCGCCCCCGCCTCTTCCCTCGCGCACGCGTCTCACGTGTCACTCACCCACGGGATGGGGACACCGCGTCCCTGGGGCCGCTGGACACCGCTGTGTGTGGTGGCAGGGAACAGGGGGGTCTGTGTCACCGCCGCTGCAGCTGCGGCCCCGGCATCTGCCGTGTCAGGACTCTGCCAGCACAATGCCTGCACGGCCGTGGAGCAGCTGAAGAAAGGTGACGCCAGCCCCAGCGCAGAGCCCCCTCTATCCCCTTTCTTGTCCCCAGCTCCTGCCGACCCTGGGGCATCCTGGTACCCACTGGATGTGCTTCATGCCATGCCAGCGAGGTGCCTCTGTCTCTTGGGTGCCTCTGTGCCCGGGGCTGCTCCAGCCCTCCAGTAAAGTCCACATCCCCCAGCCCCTCCACACAGCTGTATGGTACTGCTCTGGGATCAGGGAGACATCATGTGCAGACCCCACATGCCCTTCATGCAAGCTCATGTCCAGGCCACCTGTCAGGGTCTCGCCCTGCCCAAGGAGGGAGTGGGGTCCGGGCAGGGATGCCAATAGCCAGGAGTCACTGGACAGTGCCCATGGAGCACCCCAGGAGTGGCTGCCTGGAGGGAACAGTGAGCAGATGGCAGGGCGGGCCGAGTTGACAATCCCCTAATCCCATCAATGCTGCGGGGGCTGAGCAGAGCTGAGCTGGGCCATGGCGGGCACAGGGGCACACAGGCACCTCCTACACCCGCTGCTCTTCCAGGTGGGTCTTGGGGTCTGGTGAGGCTGGGAGCGAGGCTGGGAGCGAGGCTGGGTGGGTAGGGTGTGCTGGGCCAGGCATGGGAACAGTGCTGGCCACTTGGGATCCCCACTGCCCATGGGATAACCCATGCCCCTCCCCAGCTCTGCTGCAGTTGTCACGGGCTCCGTGTGTCCACGAGCACACGTATCCTCTACACGCTCCTGCATGTCCTGGCCTCTGCCGTGTGCTGCCTCATGCTGTCCCGCACTGTGGCCCAGGCTATCACCGAGAAGGTGACAGAGGGAACTGGGACACCCAGGGTACTGGGAGTGTTGGGGGTCCCAAGGGTGCTGGGGGTCTTAAAGGTACCATAAGTTCTGAGGGTACTGGGATGCCAGGCACCTCTGGGCATCCAGGGTCATGCAGGGGAGCACTGGGTATGCCAGAATTGCCAGGGGCATCAGGAGTACTGGGATTCTGGGGATGCTGGGATAGTAACAGGGCTGCTGGAAGTGCCAAGCATGATGGAGGTGCCAAGGGGGAAGGGATCCTGCGAGAGATGCAGGATTTGCCTGGTGTGCTGGGGGTCCCAGGGTTCTGGGGAAGGTATTGGGAATATCAAAATTTGGATGTACTGGATGCCGTGGGCACTGGGCGGTGCTGGGTGGACATACCATCAGCCCTGTCCCATCAACCACTGTACCTGCCAGGTGCCGTTCTCAGTGGTGCTGTGCCAACACCTGCCCGGGGGCACAGACTGCGAGCAGCTGGTGGGCTCCTCGGCTGTGTACCGGGTCTGTTTTGGCACTGCCTGCTTCCACCTGGCACAGGCTGCCCTGCTGCTTAATGTGCGCTCCAGCTCTGACTGCCGTGCGCAGATCCACAATGGGTAAGGATGGGCCGTGGGGCTGGAACAGGGTGTCCTGGGATGGGGCTGTCAGGGGCTCTGTCCTACTGACATTAACTGCCTGCAGGTTTTGGTTCCTGAAGCTGCTGGTGCTGGTAGGCCTTTGGACTGCCAGCTTCTTCATCCCTGAGGACAACTTCATCCAAGGTGTGTCCCCCACCCTGTCTGAGCTGGCACCCTGGGCACCCCTTTTGGCCCCCACCTGCCCTGTGCCATCTCTTACCTCTGCCCTATTCCCCCAGCCTGGCACTATACAGGTGTCTGTGGGGGCTTTGCCTTCATCCTCATCCAGCTGGTGCTGATCACAGCCTTTGCACACACCTGGAACAAGAACTGGTGAGTGCTGGGGTGCTGGGTGGGTACTTGCCTGCTGGCCCCGCTCATCCACTCTTCCGCAGGCTGACAGGTGCCGCGCAGGACAAGCGCTGGTATGTGGCTGTGCTGCTGGCCACGGCCACCTTCTACACCCTTGCCTCTGCCGCCTTCTCCTTCCTCTACAAGTTCTACACCCACCCAGCCGCCTGCCACCTCAACAAAGCACTGCTTGCCATCAATGGCAGCCTCTGTGGCATCATGTCCTTCATCTCCATCACACCATGCGTGCGGCTCAGTGAGTATCACACAGCACAGCATGGTGGGGGCTGCCATGCTGCATGGCCAGCTGTGTCCTGGGCTGGGGGTGACTGTGGGCCCCAGCTCAGGGTCAGGACTTGGGCACTGGAGGAGAACCCAGCTCCCCAGGGGTCCCGCTGGCCCTTCCTATACCTTGGCGCAAGGTGTTTGACAGGCGAGTGGCAGGAGGGGACTGTCCAGGGCCCATTCAGAGCCCCACCCCCAGCTCATGGCACTAACATGCCATGTCACTAACATGACACTAACACCTCTGTCCCTACTCTCGCAGAGCAGCCACGGTCAGGACTGCTGCAGTCCTCAATCATCAGCTGCTATGTGATGTACCTCACCTTCTCTGCACTGTCCAGCCGCCCCCCAGAGAGAGGTGGGTGTCCCTGTCCTCCACCACAGTCTGTGCCATAATGCATGCCCTTCTCACCTCCACCTCCCTGCAGTGCTGTACAAGGGGCAGAACCTCACTGTCTGCTTCCCGGGGGTCCAGCAGGATGAGCTGCAGACAGAAGACACCACCGTGGCTGTGCTGGGCGCTGCTATCATGTATGCCTGCGTGCTTTTTGCATGGTGCGTGTACCCCGCGAGGCACAGCCAGCCCAACCGGCACCACAGGGCGTGCCAGGGGCATCCTGAGGGGTGGCAGGACAAGAGCAGGTGGGGCACTGGTGGGTAGACAGGGGCAGCACAGCAGATCTTCTGTGGCCGTTGGGAATCCACGGGGCAGACTGGGAGGGTGATGGGTGCCTGTGTTAATTTCTGCCTCTCTCCTGAGCACAGCAATGAAGCCTCATACCTTGCTGAGGTCTTTGGGCCCCTCTGGATGGTCAAAGTCTACAGCTTTGAGTTTAAAGTGAGTATGGATGCAGCTGTGCTCCATGTCCTCCTGCTACAGGCACCCCAGACTCACCACCTCAAGGCCCTGTCCCAGCCCCAGAGAGGGGCAGGTCTGTCTAGCCAAGCACAGGGGGCTGCCCACACCACCTGCCCTGGCATCAGGCAGGGCTCAGCCTGGCCACTGGGCTGGGCATTCACCACTCTGCTCTCCCTGCAGAAACCTTCCTGTTGCTTCTGCTGCCCTGAGAAGATGGAGGAGGAGCTAAGAGGTGAGTGCAGTGTCTGTGTGGGAGAGTGGGCAGAACCTGTGTCCCAGCCTGGGAGTGCTATGCCCCCACACTCTCCCAGGAACAGACCAGACATGTCAACGAGTAGAGAGTGTCAGGGGACAGTTCATCATCCAGGATGAGCAGGACCGGGTGGTCTACAGCTACTCAGCTTTCCACTTTGTCTTCTTCCTTGCCTCACTCTATGTTATGATGACACTCACCAACTGGTTCAGGTAAGGCTCTGTGCTGCTGCCCAGCCCTCCCTACTCTCACTCCAAACCTCTGTGCTGGGCTGTGATGGTATCACCAAGCTGGCACCTGCTGGGGATGCTCAGGGCTCTGTGTCTGCAGACCTGCACTGCCCCAGTGGCAGCTGTGCAGCACAGCAAGAAGGGGTGGAGGGCCCATGGCAGAAGGAACATGCCCAGGGGCTTGTGGCCACTGGGACACAGGGTGACCCAGTGGCTGCAGCTGGCACTGGAACACCCTGAGTTGGCATCCCTTGGGCACCCAGTCCTGCCCTCTCCCACCAGCTACGAGAATGCAGTGCTGGAGACCACCTTCACACATGGCAGCTGGTCAACCTTCTGGGTAAAGGCATCCTCGTGCTGGGCTTGTGTCCTGCTCTACTTGTGGCTGCTGCTGAGCCCCTTCTGCCTCCATGGCTCCCCACAGCACCGGCACAGCAGTACAGGACCACGTATCGTGCGGCGCCGACGTGCTCCACAGCGCATCAACGTTGCCACATAGTCCCTGCCAGGACAAACTGCCAAGGGCTGGTCCCTGCTGTGCCTGTGCCCTGGCCCCGCCTCACCCCCTGTCCCAGGAGCAGCATCTGAGAGCCTGAGGGGAACATGGGAGGTGGATGCTCCCAGGGATTCTGGCCCTGTGCTGAGCCAGGGCCACCCAAAGGGCCAGAGCAGGCTGGTGGCAGGTGCTCAGCCCACAGCCTGGTTGCCCTGGCCCCACTGGGTGCACTGGGGGATCAGGGCTCTGCCCTGCCTGCCACTGCCGTGGTGCATTCACTGTAAATACCTGCTTCAATGCTTTTTATATAAAACTCTGAACTGAGCCTGTACCATTGCCCTGTGCAGGCTTGCTGCCGTAGGGATGGGGAGAGGGGGTGCCAGCCCTATGAAACACCCTGGGTCAGCAGCACTACTGCAGGTCCCCGCAGAGCCTGGCCTGGGTGGGGGGGGTCTGCCAGACCCCTGTGCTGCTGGCAGTGCAGTCTGTCCTCTGGGGAAACAGTGCCTTGCTCATGCCTGCTGCAAGCACAGGCCACTGGGCAGCCTGCCCACAGCCACTGGCATGGCCCTCCAGGCCCTTTGCTGGCAACTGCTGCAACACTATGTGTCCTTGGGGCTCCGCAGATACCCCAGCCCCACACAGCCCCTGTGCCAGCTGCAGGCAGGACCCATGAGGGCCTGCTAGGAGGATGCTGGCTCCCTCCTGGAAACCTGCAGATGGCAGAGAACAGGGCATTCGTGAGGCACATCAGGGACAAGACGGACCTGCAGCCTTGGCCTGGCAGAGAGTGTGCACACAGATCACAGGCAGCAACTGGCCATGGTGAGCAGCAGTTCCTTAGAGCCCCGGGGTAACCAGGGCCCCAGTGATACCCATTGCCAGCCCCAGGCCCACGGCTGCCTGTTCTGGGAGACCAGCGCTAAAGACTCCACCAACGCGGTGGAGGTGGTGCTGCATCTGGTTCGGTGAGGAACCCAGGCTGCCGGGGGACGCGTCCCCGCGCCGCCGGATCGGGCTGACGTCACCATTCTGGCCCTGCAGGGAGGTGAAGAAGCCGATCGGCACCGGCCTCAGCACTGGCTGGCCCTCACCGCCAGGCCGACGTCTCCGCGCTGCTGCCCGGACGGGCGGCTCCAGCTGGGCCCGCCCCGGCCGTGCCGCAGCGCGGTTCCCCCCGGTGCGCAGGCCCGGCCGCCATCTCTCCACCGCCGCCCTCCGACCGGCCCTGAGCCCTGGCTCGCCCCGGCTGGC
>VZSR01000983.1:148827-241912 GCA_013398615.1 Brachypodius melanocephalos | reverse complement strand
CACCGCCACGTCCCGCACTGACCCCCCCCACGCTCCGCCCCGCGCCGTGCTTTAAGGGACGCCACAGCCAATCATTGCGCCGATCCATCCCCCGCTGCACTCCCATTGGTGCGCCTCTCCGGCAAGGCCCCGCCTGATTGGCCGCGGGCTATGGCCTCCCTTCTGCCGGCGGGGGCGAAAAAGCCGGAAGGTTGGGCGCAAGCGCCGCAGCCGCCCCCGCGCGACAGGATGCGTGGCGCGAGGTAACCGCCCCCTGCCGTGACGTCATGAGGTGTGCGGGAGCTCCGCGAGGCGGGGAGAGCGATGCGGGCGGTGCGGGACGGGGGGCGGCGCGCCGTCCTGCTCCTCCCTCAGCCCTCCCCCCGCACAGTTCTTCTCTGCCCCAGGGAGTGTGAGGCAATGCGGGGAAGAGGATATGAGAGTTCTTCTATCTCCTCGGTCAGGCTCTGGGGCGCTGCGGGCCCGCTCAGATCGCTCCTTCCGCCGCGGAGGGCGCGGGGGATCTACGGGAAGGGACGGCTATAAGCACCATCCGCGCTAAGAGGGTGCGGGACGGGTATCCGTCCCTGCACAGCCTGATTCGCCTACGCACGCAGGGCTCGGCAGCGGCATCGGGTCGTGGCGGGGATTCTGCGGGGCGGTGTTGGTTGGGGGCCTCTGGCGCTTTGCCAGCCGTGAGAGCTCGGTGTGGATCACCTGCGGGCGAGGAGCGGCTGCGGCGGGCAGGGCTCCGGTAAGGACACCCGACCATCCCAACACCGACTCCTGCGGGATCCTCTCCCTCCCCATCGCCCCTGGTACCAGGTCCTCGCACCCCGCCTCACACACCTTGTTGGCCGGGTCCAGCTCCAGGGCTCTCTTCAGGACGAGCGCTGCCTCTGCGTCCCGGCCCTGCTCTGCCAGCAGCTGCGGGGAGAGGAGCGGAGGGTAGCTGGACGGCCGGGCCGAGGGAAGCGGGGTGGTGTGGGGCGATACGAGTCTCACCTGCCCGCGCCGGAGCAACGCCCGACCATTGTCGGGGCTGATCCGCAGGGCCGCCTCGCAGGCCGCCAGCGCCTCCTCCGGCCGGCCCAGCTTCAACTCGGCGGCCGCGCAGTTGTTGAGGCACTTCACGCGCTGCTCCCGCAGCTCCTCTTCTTCCTCGGGCCCAAGCGGAGCTGCGGAGCGAGTGGCGGCCTCAGCGCCCCAGCCCCACAGCCCCAGGCCCTCCCTTCCGTCTGGTCTCACCGGTGGTGGGGCCGTCCAGGGCGCGTAGGGACAGCCGGTACGATCGCAGCGCCGCCGCGAAGTCAGCCCGCGCGAAGTGGAAGTTGCCCCGCTCCCGGCGCTGCGAGCCCAGGCGCAGGCGGACGGCGGGCGGCAGCGGCTGCGGGTCGGGACCGTCCCGCACCTCTAGCAGAGTCACCTCGAACAGCAGGGGCGCCTCGGGCGGCACGTCCGGCTCCCTGCTGGTACAGCGACGGCTGCCCCCGACCCTTGCTCGCCCCGGTGCCCTGCCCTGCCGGCCCCACTCGCTCTGGTCCTC
Source organism: Brachypodius melanocephalos (assembly GCA_013398615.1). Classification (NCBI taxonomy): domain Eukaryota; kingdom Metazoa; phylum Chordata; class Aves; order Passeriformes; family Pycnonotidae; genus Brachypodius; species Brachypodius melanocephalos. The sequence continues at coordinate 240,387 of VZSR01000983.1, read as the reverse complement.
CTATCCGCGCCTGTCCCTGTTGTCTGCCCGCCCCAGTGCCTCTGCCCTCCCGCCCCCTGCCTACTCCAAGTCCCCGTCTGCTCGGTCTCCCTACCTGCCTGGGCGGCCATAGGCGTAGGGGAAAGCGGCGAGGAAGAAGGAAACCTCCCCGGGCTGCATGGTGGGGACGCCCAGCTCCAGAGCCTGTGGACGGGCACGGCAGGGCTGGCGGGTCGGAGCCCCGAGCGGCGCTGAGTCCGCACGGCACGGATCCGCGCGCCGGCTCGGGCTCACCTCCACGACGTCTCCGTGACCCGGCACGAAAATGAGCCGCGGGTCCCGCTCTACCAGCCCGCCGTCCTCCAGGGCGCCCAGCACCTTCACCGACACCTCCTGGCCCGGCAACGGCCGCGGCCCGCCCGGCCCGGCCCGTACCACCCGCTTCCGCAGCAGCCGGTCCTCTGCGGGGGAGGAGGCGTTGACAGGCAAGCCGGGAGCCCCGAAATTGGCACCGCTTATCTGACTGTCCCCGGTACCGGCCGTCCTAGCCTGGGCCGCCGGCCCGGTTCGCCCCTAAGCCGCCCGCCGGCGCTCACCCGTCAGGTCGGTCCAGCTGTCGGAAGCAAAGAGCGGCCCGAAGCCGCCGGGCCCCGGCACTGCCAGCGCCTCCAGCCGCCGGTAGAAGAGCCGCTCCTCCTCGCGCACCGACGGCACCGCGATGGCGGTGTGAGGCAGACGGAACCGCACCCTCCGGTCCCGGCCGGGCCCCCGCGGCCTCCCGCCGGCCCCTGTTCCCCTCTCCGGGGACCCGCCGGGCGATGGGCCCGGCATGTCTAACCCCGGCCCTCCTCGCCGCCCGCTTCTACCTGCTGGCCTCGGTCCGGGCCCGCCTGGGGCTCGCCGCCGGGTGCCCACGGCCCCCAGCCCGCACCGGGCGTGTCGCCGCCGGTCCCGCCGTGCCGCGACTGCCGGGGGTCGCCCGGGCCGGGGACACCGTGGAGCGCATGCCGCCGCGCCGTTACCTAATGCCGGGAAGCGGCTCAGGGGATTAGTCCGGGCCGGCGGCAAAAATAGCTGGCCCAGGGCGAGTCCCGCCACGGGGCTCCCGCCGCCCACCCCGTCCGCCACCGTCGCGCGTTTCAGGCAACGCCGTGGCCGGAGGGCTCCGGTACCGAGGCTGCAAGCCGGGTCTCTGGCTTATCCCAGCTAGCAGCAGGAGAAGAATCACTGTGAGTATCTCCATCCAAAGCTGTCTCACATCAAAAGCCTGATTCTGCAATTTGAAACAAGAGGGACCTCGTAGGTAAAGTGGTGCTGCTAAACTGCTGGACCTGTCTCTTCAGCAGTAGCAGCTGCTCCAGCTGCCCTGAAGCACCTGGAGCCAGCACCTTCCCTGCTCCCTGGAGGGCCATAGCTGCAGGGGGAGAGGCAGAAGCAAACATCTGATCTTCTGCTAAACCCTAAGCCAGCTTGGGGGAATGTGTTACTTTGGGTGGTGGCATCTCTCTTACACGGGACCAGCCCTCCATGCAGGTCTCAGGGAAAGGAAGGTCTGTAGCCATCCTGTTTGCCTAGTATTCCAGGCAGCAAACATACAAATCCTTCCTTAGATGTGTTTCTCCTCACTTGAAGCTCAGTACTCTCAGTGCAGTTGGAGCACAGTGACTGACTTCTGGGCAGCCACCAGCACAGCCCTTCCTCATCCTCTGTCCCCTCCTGGCAAAAAGCTTCCCCAAGGCTGTGCTAACTTCACCCACGCTTCTCTGAGCACCAGCACTGATGCTCTGGGCCAAACATGATGAACGTGTGTTCAGTGCCCCAGCTGCCACCAGGTCAACAGTCACAGACCAGGAGCAAAGCCAGGATTGGAACCCCTTCCCTGTCTCGATGGAGGGCACTGCCCTGCCCACCAAGGAAGGAGCACTCCAGTTTGGTGTTACATGGGTAATTGTCAGCTGTCAGTGGAGCTTGTTGTGTTCCTTTTCCTTGCAGCAGTGCTGGGAGCCCATAGCCAGGTTCAGGGCTCCTGCCAGTCTGTGCAGGGACCACTGGATATCACATGCTCCTCCACATGAGCCTCGACATCTGCATGCATTAGGGGACAAAGCACCTGCCACAGCAGCAGAGCACGGAAGGGAGATGTGATTTCAGATACTAATGGAGCTGGGAAAGAAATTGTACTGCACAGTTACTGTAGTCAAAGAACTATACACTAAACCTTGTATGAGCTACTGTACCTGGAGAATTCCAGCAGCAAAACATAAGGTACCTAGGCTTTGAGTTGTTGGGGAGGAATCCACAGAGAAAGCGACCTCTGGCTCTTGCCATGGTAACTGCTACCATGCAGTAATACTTTGAGTGTGCTGACCCTCATTTCAACTTGCATGTAGTCCAGGAACCTAGAACAGCAACAGCCCCTACCTGGTCTGCCCGCTTCTTTCCTGCCCTTCCCAAAGGAAAACAGAACACCCTCAGATGGTCAGTCACAGCCCACATCACACAGTATACTCCTACCCCTCCTGAAGAGACACTCACAATTAATTGGTCTTATCCATCCTTACCACAGCCAAGCACCAGTCTCTGACAAACACCTGTGGCCCTGGCCCTGCCTGTGTTTGGGTAGAGGCTGTAGGTAGTAACACGTCTCCCCTACACCTGACTACTCCTGCAGCAGCTTCAAAGCTGATTTATTGCTGCTGCTGAGGCCACTGCCAGCCTGCTTCATGTGCCTGCACAGCTGCAATCCAACAGTCATAGTGAACATCACGTACCTTTGAACTTGCTTGGGCAGCATACAGCAAAGGCACTTGGGACCACAGTCCCCCCCAAACATCTGTAAATGCAGCATCCAAAGCCCAACACATTGGGACAGCTGCTGCTGCTGCTAAATTCCGGAGGGGTTCTGGCAGCTGAGGAAAGGAGAATAGGCTAAAGGCTGAACTCAGTAGCTAGGAGGCCTCACTGCAGGGAACAACTTGCAGCAGGAAGCTGCTGCCTATGAAGAGCAGGATCCCATTGTTAGGTCTGATGGGTTGCTCCAGGACAGGGACACTTGGTCTTAAGGGGGTCATTTTATTGTTTCACTTTTCCAAATGTACAAAAAAAATTAGAAAATAACGGTACCCCCACCCCCTCCCAAACCACAGAACAAATCTGGGAAGCCCCACAACAGTGCAGCTAAGAGACGGCAGGAAAATAAACATTACTAGATACAGCAGCTGGGGCCCCTCAGCCCACATGGCCACTGGCTCTCCACAGCCCAGAACTGGCCCCAGTCTGACCAGTGCTTCCCCAATTCACACAGAGCTCATCCTGACAAGGTGGCAAGTAGGTACTTTACAAATCCTCCTTCACCTTCTTCTTGGATTTCTTGGACTTCTCTTCCTCCTGCAGTACAGGAGTGTTGGTTGCCTCCCGCTTCAGGTAGCTGATGAAGTCACTCACTTCTCTGCCCCCCTGCAAAAAGCAAATAACAGTCAGGCACGACCTCTACCCACCATGGGTTTCCCCTCTCCTGAAGGGGGGTTCAGCTGCCTGCCAGGAGACCCAGGTGACTGCAAGCAGAGTTCTCCCCAGGGCCTGCAGCACAAAGTACAATGCTCCCAACAGGTACCATCAGGTGTGTTCCCAGGGTAGCAGGACACAGTGCACCCCCAACTCCAAAGAAGCTTGAGTATAATTAGAACACCTGGATGCTCTTCACTTCTTTACAAAAGATCAAAACTAGCAAAATACTCACTTCATATTTCTTTGGACTCTGCTTCTTGCCAGCTGGAGCAAAATAGATGGTGGGGAAACTGGAGAGAGAGAAGAAGCACATGAGTTCCTGAGATGCTCTGATTTCTATCAGATCAGCCCCAACTGATGGGACTCAGGCACCACACTGCCCTGGTTTAACATGGCACAGCTTCAGTGGCTCTGAGGCACCAGGTGTGGCCTTCAAGAGCCCAGCCACATCCACAGATCTGGCTGAACTCACAGGTTCAAGTTTGCTAGCTGAACTGCTTTTGGAACAGCAAGCCAAGATTTGTTTTCGCACTGCCATTACAGCCAGGACACCAGAGTCCTGGAAAAGACAGGCAGATCAGTGTATTTTGTTTTCACTCTTAATTTCTTCACATCAAGCCATTTCCCAGCAGTCACCTAACTATTGCCTGGCAACCCTCACACCCTTCCCCATGAAGCTCTTTCAGCTCTTCAGTGCTGGGCCTGAGGTCAGACAGAGACAGACACAGACTCATGCACCGACGTGGTGTCACAGCAATCAGACCTACCCTCGGACTTCATAGGGAGAAGGCACATCATTGGCTGTAGCGTCCATTTTGGCAATGATGATATTGGGATCTTTGCTGAGCTGTGGGTAGAAAGAACCCATCAATAACCAATTCCAAAATCCAGAAACCCAGCAGTCAGCAGGATCTAGGGTAGTGGTGTCAGAGGACAACACATAGGGAATGCTACCTCACAAACCCTCACTACATGGGAGACTATCATGCAGAGGGAAAAGACCCAAAATGAAACTTGGGCAGTTGAGGCCAGTCACTGAATCAGGGAATATTCCTGTGCCCTAGCCAAGAACACAAGACTAAACATAGCAGTGTGCTCACTACCACAGATCCTGCTGCAACATATCTGTGCTCCCTAAAGAGACCAAAATTTGTAGTCCTCAGGAAGGCACAATTATGCCCTATTATCACAGAGGCTAGAAAGAACCTGCATGATCATTTAGTGCTGCAAAATTCTATTTCACATTTGTAAGAGTCTCAGACTTACCTTCTCCCCCAGTTCTTTGTATTTGGGCTCCAGATTCTTGCAGTGGCCACACCATGGTGCATAGAACTCTATCAGGACATCCTTGTCTTGTGCATTAACAATTTCATCAAAGTTCTCAGCCACCACCACCTGTAACAGTTGATCACACCAGTTAGTTCCTTCCAAGTCAGAAATGAAGCAGTGACATGACATGCTCCACACACTCCACCCAAGCCTGGGTCTTCCACACCTGCACAGCAAGCAGCAGAACCAAATACAGCACTTCTCATCTGCACCATGCAGGTAAAAACCTGCCATAAGTTACCAGAACTACCTCCAAGTGAGGACTGCAAATGGTCTCCTCACAGGAAGATAAAGCCATTTCCTTTTAATTCCAGTAAGCAATCAGCCTAGCAGGACTGGCTGAGGCCATCCCCATCCTTCCAAAAACATCTGCCTAAGGCTCTCATCAAAAAGCCAGGCCAGGGAATGCTCTTACTCAGAGCAGAGCTGCCTGGAGGGTGAAAGGCAGGAATTATACCAGATCCCAATGATGAGATAAATGGGGAGATCCCTAAAATAGTGCAGTCACAACCAACAGGAAGACTGTGCCATGAAGGAGCGAGCACAAGCCGAGAGGGCAGACCTTTGTGTAATCCCTGGAAATCTGGATGCTGCTGCACTCACAAAGCACACAACTGCTGTGGCCAAGCAGCAGTTACTATGCTGAGAAAAAATAGAACCCAAATTGCAAGCCACATGTCTCCCCTGCCTCAGAAAGCTGCAGTGGAACAATGGAGTAAGTAATTCATTCCTCTGTCTATCACCACAGAGGCCTCTTGAGCTGCCACCATGCCACACTCCCAGCACATCACACAGGCACAGGAGGCTGCTGCTGAGCAGTGTCTCCGCAGCCGTAAGCGGCACTCACCTTTACGGGGCCATCGTTGCTTTCAGGGACAGGCTCTGATTTCAGGTATTTTTTCAAGTTTCCATCAAAGTAATCTTGCAGGAATCTCTCCAGAGCCTTTCCGTCACGGCTGAAAGAAAAGTGATGTTACAGCCATCATCACACACACAGCATGACAGGGGGAATCTTTCAAGGCTTATTTAAGCTCCTTCCACCCACACAACAGATGTCACCTGCATCTCTGACAGCACCAGTCTGCGGCTGGCTTAGTAGACCCCAGAACAAGTGCAACAATGTCCTTAAGAGCTCTGACAGGAGGCTGGATGCATACCCCATTCAAAGTTTTAGGTCTTCCAGCATCCTTTGGGTTTTTTTTAAATGACAGGTACACCTAATTCTTCTGCCCTTTATTGCACCCTAATTCTTAACCAGACATTTCAGCATCTTGAATTAAATTCTTTCCCTTTGTATTACAGGAGGGGCTGCAAGCTTTCTAGAGAGCAGGAAAACACATGAGCAGGAACCATTTTGACCCAGCAATTACTTCTTCCCGCTGAAACATCCAGCTTTCCTGCTTTCTCAAAGCTAACAAAGTATCATTTGGTCAGAGACCTCTAGACCAAAGTCCATCAAATGAGACCCACTACCACCAAGTTCAAGAACTCACGAGAACTCTTCTTGCATGACATATTTATCTCCTTTGGCAGTTCTGATGGCAACGACGGGGGCCTCCCCCACACTGCTGTCCAGACCAAACTCAGAAAGCTCGTGGCCAAAGGTTTTCCGACTAGCAACAGCATAAGACAGTTTATGGCCAGCATCCAGGAACTTCTTTGCAATCATCATAACTCTGAGGGGAAAATACAAACAAAACCACAAAGCATTATTTCTTTCATTCTTCCAGATGATGTAACACCCTTCCAGACGACATGCACATTGGACTAGGAATTCAGTGGCACAACGTGCTCTTCAGAGCCAAGTCCTGTAGAAATGATGCTGAGAAGCCGACCAGCAAGCTTGTGTCTGTGGTGACTGAGGCAAGCATTGTGTGTTGCCATCCTCCACCTGTGTGACCCCAGGGTCTCAGACATGAAGGGCAGAACTGCACAATGCAGCAGTGGGGCAGTTTGTGGGTAAGGTCTACGTTCCTAAGGAGTGGGGATCCAAGAGCAATCACACAGGATTTCAGAGGATTGTCACCCAAGCTACGGAACTACAGCAAGGCAGGAACAGTGCAAGGCTGATTTACCCGCCACCACTCCCACCTGTTGCGCCAGTAGTTGGATCCCTTTGCATTCTTCTCATAGTCAACGTCGTAGTATGCCACCAGCAAGTCCTTGCCCTGGATCAAGTCTTTGTTGTCCTCAGTCATGTGTGGGCAGATGCCAAAGCTGTCAATGAGAGAGGTATTAGCAGAGTCCATGACCCCAGAACAGGCTTGACACAGCACACTTGCTCCCCACCTGTGAGTTAAATGCCAGTGATCAATCAGACCTCAGGAAGAAACACTTTTCTCATTCCTGTACCAGGTTATTCTGAGTCATATCTCCATCTCCAGCCACATCAGTGGCTAGAGCTGACCCAAGTAAGGCCAAAGCTAGCACAGTTCTCTCAGGTTCAGTTTTTAAACAGAATCATGGTTAGGATATGTAGAGTGCATGCCAGCAGCCAGGTCAGGATTTCAAAAAGGTGTCCCCAAAGGGAAGCAGTGCCAAGACATGCAGCAGGAAGTGGCAGCAATGAAAAAACAAGCTCTGACAGGGACAAAGCCAACTGGGGCCAATCTGTCACGTTTGCTTGTGAGCAACCACTCACATGTTCTCCTGGATGAATTTCTTGATCTTTCCACTGGTGATTTTATCTTCTGGATACTTGATAGAGCTCTCCTCAAACTTGTTGGTCAGGCGTGGAGGACGGAATAAGACTATACCTCTGTGGGGAAGCACGTATTATGAATTACTTCAAAGTATCCCTGGGAATCCAAGGACAGCAGCCAGATGACGCAAAAAATTGTCCAGTGACAATCCTCACTCACCATTCACAGCCCAAACAAGACTGACTGTCTAGCTTCTTGGTGGCACTAGTGCATTAGGTACCTGTCAGAGCCTTCTCCATGATTCAGACAGGCCACAATGAGAAATAAAATTCTCACTATAACAATGAATGTGGAAACAAAATGTCACTGTTGAGATACTTTCCACCCAGAGGCAGATAAATGCTTCAGAGCCTGTAACCATTTTCACCTTTCTATCTCAATTCAAAAGAAACACCACTGTCAGCTGGGGAAGAAACCAGACCTTAAACTATGTTTAGAAAGTGAAACCATTTAACTAGACTCCATGAATTTATTCCAAATGCCTCAATAACAAGAAATCTTATGTATTAAGTAACTTACTCTCCATCCTCCCTGTACTTCTGCACCAGCTGCTCCTCGGTGGTGTGCGCAAAGCGGTAGTTATCCCTGAGGCTGTTGGCTGCTTTCATGAACTCCGAATAAGCATCCCCAGATGCATCACCAAAGAAGCCTGAAGCAGAAAGGCAGACTGTGACCTCAAACCAACTCAGCTGTGGACCCTCTGCAGCTCTCAGCATTTTTCTCTACAATGCACTGGGATCAATCCTGAATCCAGTCCTTCAGTGCATGTTGAGATCTTTACCTTCGATAGCTTCTCTCCCATTTTTTGGGTCCTTCTTGCACCCCCTCCTTTCCAACAGCAGAAAGTTACTCAGGAGAAGCCCAACTTGCTCATTCAGCCAAGGACAATTATCCCCTGAACACCCAGACATCCACTGGTGACTGTGTAACAACAGCCTCTGGCATTTAATAACAGTAAGTTTAGGAATGCTGGTTAATACCCATGTAGTTATACCTACAAGATGGCACTTGATTTGCACCATGTGTTGTTGCCATATGTAACCACTGACACACCCAATGCCAACAGCCCTGCAATGCCACCAGAGCAACAAATACATCTTCCAGCAACCCAAAGCTACCTGTTGTCAGCCAGCCAAGAAAGCAACAACCTTTGGAAAACATATATTATGGTGCCACAGGAGCCAACAAAGCCAGATGTCCATGGGAAAACAAAAAAAAAAACCAAAAAAACCCCAAACAAACAAAAAAACCCAAACAAAAAAAAAATTTGGAAGGAATACCCAGAAGTCCTTAAATCCAATCTCCCACTTGAAGCGGGACCAGCCTCAGTCCGGCTACGTTGCTCAGAGCTTTGTCCAACTAAGTTGTGAAAATCTCCCAGGCTGAACATTCTAAAATCTCTCTGGATACATATTCTAAGGCTTTATTGTTCTCATTACCAGCAGTGGTTTTCTTCATGCCCATCTGGAATTTCTTTTACCGCAGCCTGTGGTACTGCCTCAGATCTTTCCACACAAGCTCCCAGAGCCCAGTGCACACTCATTTCACGAGGCACTACCTCTACTCACCCACGACAGAAGCATCTTTATCGCCAATGAACTTGTCAAACTCAGCCACAGAACTGAGAGCCACCGAAGCAGGTCCCGCCTGTTTCTTGAGATGGCTGACAATCCCATCTTGAAAGATTAATAAAATAATTAAAAGAATCAATACCAAGTTCCACAAGACATTTTTCAAGCTTCCTAAACCAAAAATTGTTTCTGCAGAATCTATACACATGCCCCATACAATAAATACATGAACTGAAGGATTGCTCCTATCAGCTTAACACAGGAGCTTTCCAGCATCCGGGGAACTAGGAGCTAATGTGGAAACCTTCACCTTTAAAGGAGAGCTTTAAGGGAAAATAAACATCCCAGGCTTTGGCAGCACAAAGAGCTCTGGAGAGGGTAAGAGGTTGGGGGGGTGTATGTGTAGGTGGGAACCTTCTCTGTATCCCTGGCTGTTACATGCTGCCTCCTGCAGCAGCTCAGCAAGCAAGACACTCTCAACCCAACCAGTTCTTACCTGCTGTTCTGGGCCCATCATAGGTCCCTGCCTCTTCTCCATCTCGAAAAATCTTTAATGTGGGATATCCACTGACTCCATACTTGTTGCAGGTGTTGGAGTTTGCCGTACAGTCAACCTAAATCAAAAGAAACCTTGCTACTCAGACTGAGATCCAGCCCTAATACACCCAACCCAGCCAAGGGACTAGAGGAAATCGTCACACGCTGCCTAGTGCTGGACAGCCCAAACAGGGAAAGAGGTAGCACAGGTATAGTAAGGGGCCCAGAAAAATATTTAGAAAGGCTAAATTGTTTCAAGTTCGACCAGACTTCACACAAAAAAAATACTAGAGAGGATAGTTTCTAGCAATCAACGACAAGGAATTTCTCAGCACTTTGTCATTCCTAAAATTCATGCAACACTTGAAGAAAGCAGGCTGATCTGACCAGGAGGCCATGGTGCTAAGACTAAAGCACCATGCCACTTCCCGTAAAGGAAGAAAGAGACCCTGATTTGAGAAAACTCTACGAGTTTTGTGGCAAAAAAAGAAAGCTCTTAGTCAGCAAGCCTCAATGGGTACGTGCAGCACGGTGCTTGCTCTGAGTCTCATCACACAGCTCAGAGCAGGCCTATTTCTCGGGCTGGGGCGAGCCCTCACACACCCTCTGCACACCAGCTGCGCGGCTGCGGCCTTGCAAGGATCGGCTTCCAGACTATTGCGGGGCTCCAAGGCATTAAAGAAACGACGTGCGTCAGGCCTGCAGGGCAGGAGTCCGGCCGCCCCCGGGTGCACCTCCACACGGGAACCTGTGCTCACCTTCACAAGAGGAACGATCCCCTTCAGCCGGGTCGCGGCCGACTCGTACTCCGGCGCCAACCGCTTGCAGTGTCCGCACCTGGGGGCACGGAAAGGAGTCAGATCGGCCGAGTACCCCTCTCGGCCCGCCCCTCCGGCCCCCCCTCCCCAGCGGCCCCTCACCAGGGCGCGAAGAACTCCACGAGCACCAGCCCCGGGCGCTCGGCCAGGCCACTCTCGAAATCGGCATCGGTGAGCTCCACCACATCGGAGGCGCGAGCGCCGAGGGCAAGCAGCAGCAACAGCAGCGCGGCAGGCAGGGCCGGCTGCGAGGGCCGGGGTACGGACATGACGGTGGGAGCGGCGGGAGCAGCGCGTCCGGCAGGTCCGAGAACGGCGGGGCCGGGAGCGGCAGCTGAAAAAGCGCCGGGGCCGCAGCCGGAAGTCCCGCCCCTGCATCCGGATCTGCCGTGTGGCAGCTCCTGATTGGGCCGAACGTCACAGGGCGCAGCCGGCGGCGGCGGGGTCTCCGCGCCGGTCCCGCCCTCCCTCATGGCCTCAGGTTCTCGGCGCTGCCCGGGCCCCCGCGGGCGTGATCGCAGCTTTGGGCTGGGTCCGGTCCTCGATCCACCGTGCGGTCCCCAGCTGCCGAGCTGCGTCGCGCCGACCACAGCGTCTGCCTTTGCCGCGGCCGGGACCAGGGGTCGTGGAGGCTCCCCGGGGCCGCGCGCTGCCCAGTCCCCTCTCGGTGATCTTTTGCTGCCCTGATGGAGGTGTCCGATGGAGGTGCATTAACCCCGCCGTGGCCACCGTGTCTGTACCGCGCAGTGCCCGCCCGGCGGTGACACGTGCCCAGCACATGCTGCAGGGCTCGGCTCGCTGCAGGCTCGCTTGCTGGACTCAGCGCCCCGGATTTTCGCCCACCGCGCCTCATGCTCCGGCCCTGGGACAGTCCGGCGTTCCCCTGGCCCCGAGCCAAACCCGGGAGTGGGTCTTTACCCCGTAATCCCATCCGTCGGCATTTGCACCATCTGCTGGAGTCTGCGGTCGGAAAGACTTTCGACCGTGCCATCCCTGCCGGGGTGGTCGGCTCGCCCCCAGCTTTGACCAGGCACAGCCTGCTCCCACTTCACGCCATCGTGCCCCACTACCGCCAGGGCCTGGGGCTGTCCCTGCACAAAACCCCGATTCTCATCCTCCCAGTGCCACCTCCCTTTGCATCGCGCCGGGCAGCTCAGGTGGGCCTTGGGGGACAATGCATCAGCTGGGGAAACGTTCTCGATACCCCGTTTCCACCTCACCGTCCTTTTCTCCTTAAGAGTCTCACGCGCTCCTGCCGTCTCCTTGTCATGCGGTCCGTCCCGCTGACCGCTGAGTTTTAGCAACTGGTTCCAGTTTCCGCACAGGTGATGATTGGGGCCAGCCCTCATCAGGTGCCCACCTCCAGCACGGGGGCAGCCGCCTGGGCTGTTTCTGGCATTTTTATCACCAATATTGAGCTGTGTCAGCCAGTCAGCCCCAGGGCTGCGGGGACAACCCGTGTGACCTCTCTGACTTCATCGTCGCCATTGCGACAAAGAGCCCAGGACCGGGACGACCTCCTGGGAAGCGCTGTGCTGCCGCGCACCCTCCATCCGGCGACTCCCGTCGAACGGGCCCCGCCGGCCCGGGGCCCCCTCGCCGCCCGTCCCGGTACCGCGCGCCTCGGGGCCGGCAGGGGGCGCTGCCCCCCCTCCCGGCAGCGCTGCCGGGGCCGCCGTTCCTCCCCGGTCAGCGTGCGGCGGGCAGGGCCCCGGGCCGGGCAGCGTCCGCAGCCCCGGGCAGTGCCGTGCCCCGCGCTGCCTCCGCCCGTACCGGGTTCCCGTAGTCAATAATGCACAAGCTCGGCACCGCTTGCGGTGGCGGGGCTGGCCCCGGCCTCGGGTTAGAGCCCGGAACCGAGCCCAGCGGGAGTCAGCCCCATCGCGCCCTGGGCTTCCAGCCCCGGCGGCAGGAGCGGGGTGAACGGGAAGGGACCTGGCAGGGTCCCGTGCCGTGGAAGTATCAGGTTGTGTCACAAATCGTCTCGGCGGTCTGTGGGACAGGGGTCTCTGAGGCTGCCAGCGTCGAGGAAGGCTGGGAGCCGTAACGAATGCGGGAGCGGCAGGGGCTGGAGCCGGGCTCCGGAGCCCGTACTGAGGGAGGTGCCGGAGCGAGCCCTGCGGGTCCTCGTCTGTCTCCCTCTCGCTCGCTCCTGCTGCCCGCAGGACGCAGTGATGGCTGCTTCTCTTCCCAGCCTAGGGATGCTGCTTCTGCTGCTGCTGCTGGGACCCCAACCCCGGTGAGTGAGAACGGGCCTTTGGGAGCACAGTCACCACGGATAGATGCATGCTCAAGGGCCGGTTCTGCTCCTTCATCCCTTTCATACTCTAGAGCCGTTCCCCTCTACTGCGCGGGCCCAGGGAACGACTCCCAGGACTAACACCCTCTCCCTGCACTGACTGGTGCATCTGCTCTGCTCAGCCACCAGTGGCTGGGAGCGGCCAGCCACAGGCTGGGGGTCAGAGCTATGGCTCAGGGTGAAGGCTCCCCTTTGTCCTGCATCCTTATCCTTGTAGCAAGCCTGCCACAGACCCACTGTGGGACATTGAGCAAGGAGCACTGAGGGAAGGTGCGGATTGCACAGGCAAGGCAGTGTTGCTTTTTCCTGCAGCATGTGCTCTGGGACCGGGTCCAGGACAGTGAGGGCTCTCCTGCCTTCGAGATGCTGGTGCAGGCACTGCCCATCCTGGATAGTCTGGCTGCAGCACATCCAGGGTCCTGAGGAACATGGGGCCCACTGGCTCCTGCTCTCCCACTGCCTGGGTGCTCAAGACACATTTCCCACAGTACTTTCGTTTGCCAGAGGAGACCTTGCAGAGTATGCTGCTCAGTGTGGGATCTGAGGCCACGCAGCGCTTCCTGGCTCTGCTGCACTGCTCCTGGTACCAGCTGGGAGGTGGCCAGGGTGGTTGGGGTGGGGCAGAGGGTGCAGAGCCCGTGTGTGGTGATTGTGAAGCCTTGTGATGTGGGGGAAATCCGAGTGGTGCCTCTGCAGGGGGACAAGGTGCTCGGAGGTCAGTGGGGTGGTGAGTACTGGGGTAAGAAGAAGCCTGAGCCATGGGTACAGCAGCGCATGTTTATGGGATCTGACCTGATGCATTGTGGGTTACAGGATGCAGCAACATGCTGGGCACAGAGATCGCACAAGCTACAGGGGGACCTGGGTCCCAGAGCACTGGCGCTGCCATGGTCCCACTCAGTGCCGGAACTGCTGCAGCGGTGAGGGGATGCGGATATCCTGCCCCTTCTCCAGCCGCCGCTCACAGTCGATCAGGTAGTTTACACCATCTATCACCAGCTGCACCAGTTCCACCTGCACCAGAAGCACATGTGTGGTGATTGAGGGACTGTCCTGGGAGCCACAGCACTTGGCCAGTCCTGCTGCATGCAGGGTAGACACTGCTACTCCTAGCACCCACATGCTGGCTTCAGCACACAGCCCTGAGGCTGCGGGGGCACTGTGGACCCATCATGCAGACACGTTCCAGAATCTTCCTCCCCAGCTCTGTCTGGTACCCACCTCTGACTTCCCCAGACGGTCCAGGTTGGAGATGTCAAAGATGCCGCCTACGGCCGCTGTGTCCACACCACCTGTCCCACGCTTCTGTAGCCGGAGGTTCTCTAGGATCTTAGGGAAGCGGCTGTCCTGGTGCCCAGAGAAAGTGTCAGTGCTCAGCAGGACCAACATCTGTAGTCGAATGCTCCCTGGGACAGTCCCCTCTTGCTCACAGAGTCTTGTCAGTGGGTCACCAGCCCCATCCAGAGTCCCACCCAGGCTGACACCTGGGACCCAGGGCTCTCTGGCCAGGAATGCAGGCAGGGGCTGGACCCTATGCCTCCTAGGGGAACCTGAGTGTGATCTGGGGCTGGGTCCCATGTTGTCCTGCACCTTCGTGGCTGAGCTCCCCACAGTCCTAGCCTGGCTCACCACAAAACTGGCCATGGTAATACCTTGCTGAGCAGTGGCAGCTTGATGTGGACACCTGCTCGCAGCCCTGTGCCCAGGTTAGAGGGGCAGGTCAGGATGTAACCCAGCCGCTCATTCCACATGAACTCCCAGCCTCGCTCCTGGATTAGCCGCTCCACCTGAGTCAGAGGCACAAGCAGTCATTCAGCCCTGGCTGAGGAGCACCCAGCAGAGGACTAGCACCACAGGAGCCCTGCCTGCCCCTCTTTGCCTGTTTATGGGGCTGGCACAGCAGAAGCTGTTGGACACTCACCTCCTTTAGGCCCCGGCAGAACCGCTCAAAAACGCGCTTCATGTTGCCCCCCTTCTCCATGGAGATGACACGTGTGTGGTCCTCCTCATTGATCCAGATCAAGAAGGTCTTCTGGTGGTTGTGCCTAGGGACAGGACAGCGTGTGGCTGTGCTGGCAGCTTGCAGGGACCCTGTGCCCACTCAACTGCGCCCCTTCTGCCCCTGCCACCATTGTGCCAGTGCTACCCTTAGTTCCAGTGTGCTGACTGCACCACGGTGGGCAGCCAGGAGATGCTGCTGAAGATGGGCCAGTGCCCATCCACCTGTATCACTGCCAGTGATGGGAGCTGTCTCCAGTGCCTTGGGCACAGGCAGATGCCAGCATAGTGGTGACCCAGCCTGCACTGGGAGCATGGCTCCTGCACCATGGAGGCAGCAGGAGGGGGCTTGTGAGGCATGGAGTGTGCACTGGAGGGCTAGGGTAGGTGCAGCTGGAGCTGGGGACCATGTGTGCTCTTGAGATGTTTTCCATATAAATGCACAGTGTCAGCGAGGGTGGCATGGGCAGACACATGTGCTGGTTTTTGCTCTGCAGGAGTGTGAGATGTTGCATGGCTGCGTGAAGGTTCTGGGAGGGAGCAGTAAGGTGCGACTGGCAGCGTAGGTTTAGTGTCACATAGAGTGTGCAGAAGGCAGGAGGAGTGCTGGGGATTGCCCAGGAAGCAGAAGGCAATTACAGGGTTTTAACAGCCTTAGAGTGCAAGGTGCTGCAGGACAGTGAGAGCATGCAGGATTGACAGCTGGTACTGGCTCCACAGTCCCTCCTTCCATACCACGCTATGGTTTGTGTAGGAACTGCTGACAGTGGTGGACAAGGAGCTCCCAGGTGAGGCCACAGAACCCATGATGAGCACAGCCCAGGAGCACTGGTGCCATGTGCTAGGGTCTGTGGCATGGCAAACATGGGAAACGTGGGTGGCAGAGCTGAGATGGATGGAGCAGTACTGTCCCCCCATCTCTGCCCTGCTGCCCAGTGCCAGCGCAGAACCTCACCAGATCCCTCGGGCGTCAGGCCAGTCCCGAGCCATTCCTGCTGCTGTCAGGAGCGGGGACACCGGCTTGTCAAAGAGGAAGTGATCCTGGAGGGAGGCAGAATTCGTGGGTTCACCCAGGCTGCATGGCTGGAGCCAGGGCACCCTCACTGGTTCCAGTACTCCATGTGTCACTGGTCCCACCTGCCATGCAGATTCACCACAGCTCTCCCAGTCAGGGCAGGAGCCCTTGCCTTCCTGGCCCAGGAGGCAGAAGGTTGCTGGTGTACAGCCCACCCTGTGCCAGGGGCTGGTGGGGCACCAGCTGAGTGCCACAAGCCCACCTTCCTCTGGGCATGGGCAGGGAAATGGGGGCAAGAGTCAGAGGTGGCCATGAGCTGCTGGGGCTGAGTTCAGAGAGCTCCTGGCTCATGAGGACTGAGCAGCACTGTGCTGTTGGGCTGCCTTGCTAGGGCGGGGGTCCTGGTTGAAGAAGACAGCAGAGCTGCAAAAGGAGAATGCAACCTCCCAGAGAGGCAGTGCCAGGAAGGGGTCTTGCTCTGCATGCACAAGGGGGGACTGGTCAGGAGCTGCACTGACTCACGTCAATGAGCTGCTGTTGCTCCTTCTCGGTCATCTCGCTGAGGCGGTAGTACCGGCCTGCCAGGTCCCCGGTGAGGCCGTTCAGTGCATCCACAGTCACTTTCTCCACCTCTCGTCTCTCGGCACGGGTGCAGGCTGGCGGCAGGCTCAGGCCACGGATACTGCGCCCAGTCCGGACCCGGGAGGAGAGCACATAGCGCTCATCAAACTGGCCAAACTTTATCTGGAATAGACAGGAGCCACAAGGTGTTCATGGGGGGGGCCTACCCCCAAGGCCCAAGTGAGGACACCCCCGCACAGCATCACTGTCCAGCTTCTGCACCTTTGTGGCATCCAGGTCTGTGATGTGCTTCATGGTGCGGGGGTTATATCCATTGTGCCGCTCCTGAATCACGGGGTCAAACAGGTCAGCGAACACCTGGAAGCAAGTGGGACAATGTATGACGGACCCAGGGCTTCGTGAAGCCCCTGCCACATGCCTGGCAGGGCCACACTGCCAGTGTGGGGAACAGTGTGTCCTGGTGTGCAACAGCAATCCACAGGGCAAGTGGAGCAGAAGGCTGCGGGGCTCCAGGAATATCTGCTCCAAAGGAGCCTTGTCTCCTGCAGGAGCTCATGGAGACTTTCCAGGGGCCTCTCCAGCTGCTCAGACTGGGCAAAAGGAGGTGGGCGGTAATGCCCCAGGCTGCTGGTTGTACCATTGGTACTGGGACTCCTCTGGCTGCTGCAGACAAGGCTCTGGTTGCCACTCACCTCATAGGTTTCTTCATCACCAGCTACGATACCCACAGTCTTGATGAAGGGGTGCCCAGGGTTGTCAACGCCAGTCTGAATGCACTGGTCCAAGGTCCAGCCGTTTGGGGTTGCCTTGTCACAGAGCCTGGCGTAGATGGCTGGTGTCAGGTTGCTGGCCATGCAGTTGTTGTGCTTCCGCAGGTCAGGGTACTCAGCACTGTGGGAGGAGACACCAGTGAGTTCTTTGGGGTCAGGGGACCCCAGTACTTGTGCCTGCGCTCCACAGAGACTCTTGGTACAGGTATGGGCTGGGGAGCTAGGGGAGGGGTCAAATACTTTCCTTATCCACAGCAGCTAGGAGCAGGGAGGCAGTTACAGGCCTTGCAGGGCAAGCGCAGGGAGAGCCCAAGCCCAGGGCTGGCACTGAACCAAGGCAAGAGTCCACAGGAAAATCTGGGCCAGTCCTTAGGGAGAGGCTCCTTATCAAACACACAGCAGAGCCCTAGGGTGGGAGAACCTGCCAGGTGAGCAACGAGGCCATGTGAGCCCAGCCCTACACTGAGCTGCCAGGGCAGCTGGGCTGCAGAGTGGGAGTCCCATCCTCCTTGTCTTCCCTGGGCCTGCTCTGATGCCAGCTCAGACCAAAGGGGGCCACTCTCTGTCTGCTGATGCAGTGAGTAGGGGAGGCAGGACATGCAGTCTGCAGGGTCCTGGCTTGCTTGACCCCTGGACCCCTGCACCTCTGCCCCCCGGATGCTGTGGGGCAGGAGATTGGCTGACCCTGATCCGCAGCCAGTGGGAACAGCACAGTCCCAGTGCAGTTTATTGTATTAGGGGGATGCTTTCCTCTAATCAGCTTAGTGGGAGGCTGTCTCTTGACCTCATTCCCACTTTAGACAGGCTTTGTACTTGTTCTGTGCTCACAGGGAAATTGGCAGGGCAGGACCCTGCCAGTGCTTGCCTTGGCCAAATCTTTGTTGAGAGTGCCTCCACTCACCTTAGTGGGACAGGACTGGCCCTTGTCAGCCCAGGAGACTACACTGGTGGCTGGAGGGGGTCCTGCATCCCTGAGGACACCCTTCCGACAGAGGCCTGCTTTCAGGGGGTGACACACCTTGAGGGGATCCATGTGGGAGAAAAGGTGCCTGGGCTAGTGCAGGTCTGGTTTTTGGGAGCAGCAGTCCGACATCAGCACCAGCAGCAAGTCCTGGCACCCCCCTGTGCTCAGCTCCTGCTCTTGGGCTGTGTGCTCACACTGGGCGTTGGTTCTGGCTGCCAGCACCAATCCTGTGCTGCAATGCAGAGCCCTGTGGCTGCCACTGCCTCCTCCCCTGTGTCTGCAGGCCAAGGAATGTGGCCCTTTGCCCACAGTTTGGCTACTGCTCATGGCTTCCTGTGCTGTGCTGAAACAAAGAGACACAGGGTTCCCATTGCATCGTGTGGGGAAGCACTAGCAGCTCCTGCCCAGACCAACAGAAGGAGGCATTTGCTCCAGACAAGAACTCATCCCAAGGTTGAGGGGGCTGAGGGCTACTCTTAACCCACACACAGACCTGTGCCCTGATGAGATAATCCAGCTATGAGGCTGACGTGGCATGCATGGGACGTAGCTTGCCCTGGCCTCCCTCACTGCTTCTGCCCCGTCACTTGACAGAAATCCCGCTGGCCACTGTCTCCCAGGGTGACACGCTTGTAAAAAGCATTTGCTGATCAGAATGCGACACTTGGACAGGTTCCTCCATTGCTCAAGTGTGGTCATGCTGCTGGGCATGCCAGGACCACTTGCTGTGCTTTCTGTGTGACAGAGGATGCCCAGGAGCAATAGAGGTTCCTAAGGAAAGTCAGCTTACTCCCAGCAGGCAGGAGACTGCTATGGGTTGAAGCATATTGTCTGCCACAGCTGTCCACACCTTCCCTGAGGTATTCAGCACCCAAACCTGAGACTCCAGGCTCTGCCTGCAGGTGCTGTGCCTACTGCAGTGCTGACTGAGCACCTGGTTAGAGTGCACCCTCCCCTGAACAGCCCCAAACCACAGCCACCAAATTGGGGCAACCTCTCTTCAGCCTTTCTAGAGCACCTGAACTCAGATGGATGTTTCCAGGACCAGCTGGGTAATGCTGGGGTGAAGGCCCTGAGCACCTGGTGCTGTGCTCACTGTGGTGCCACAGAGCCAGTGTGGGAGGCTGTGTTCAGGCTGGCACTGGAGGGCTCTGGCAGTGGCACCACACTCCTGCCCTATGTTCAGGGTGTCCACGAGTCCTCTGTCATAGTGTCAAGACGATGCTGCACCTGGGCTGCTTAACCTGATTTTGGTCCCCAAGGCTGGTTTTAAAATTATGGCCATTTCAGCACCATCTATTTTGTTCCCACAAACTAAATTTTTGTTTTGTGCCACAGTACTGAGTGATATCTTAAATGTCTTTTCCAACCTCAATGATTCCATGGTTCTGTGGTATTGTGGGCTCCTGCCTGGCTGCAGAGGCTGGAAGCGTGGATGTCTGCCAGAAGTGCAACTCAGCACTGCTGCCCACGCTGTCCTGTGCTCACCTCAGCCTGCCGTCCTGCCCCTGACCTCTCTGCCCTTGAGCAAGCAGGTGCCTGACCCCAGAGGAGACCTGCTCAGCAGCCAGCAGCAATTATTACCCTGTGGTCTACTGACTGGGCAGCCTCTCCATAAGTGACAGCCACCTGCACCGCTCCACAGCTCTTCACCTCTAAAGTGGCAGCCTCCAGTGCCTTTTCTGGCATCACTGGCTTGAGGTGCCCAGGCAGTCTCAGCCACATGTGGCCTCTGGAGAGGCATGGGGGTGTGTGGGGTGAGCGGCAGACCCTGTGTGGCAGCCTGGATCTGGGAGCTGGCAGGCAGCCAAGCATGGGGCTTGCTTACCCAGGGAGGAGGAGGCTTGGGCTTTTTCTGGAGACACTTTGGCAGGGAGCC
Organism: Brachypodius melanocephalos; assembly: GCA_013398615.1. NCBI lineage: Eukaryota > Metazoa > Chordata > Aves > Passeriformes > Pycnonotidae > Brachypodius > Brachypodius melanocephalos. The sequence continues at coordinate 220,437 of VZSR01000983.1, read as the reverse complement.
CCAATGTGGTGGCCCAAATGTGGTGTCATACCTGCCATAGCATTCACCTGGCAGAAGGCACAGGGTGCCCATGGCTCCTTGAGGTGGGAGTGCCTGTGCCCTCCCAGCATGGCCATCCATCCTACTGTGCCTCTGACAGGAGGCTGTGGGGTATTGCTCAGACCCCTCAGGGCTGCTGCCAATGTCTCTCATTTTTTAACTTAAAGACTAGAGGGGCAAAATCCTCAGGCGAGTAAGCTACAGAGTGAGGGATTGCAGCTCACCCTTAGGGCTCTGTCCAGGTTCTTTTCAATTGTCAGCATTGTCACAAAACCATTCCCAACTGAACAGAACCCCCCAGGAGGCTCATTTTAGAGCCTTTCAGCCACAGCCTCACTTTGACTTCATCCTCCCCTGACCTGATGTCTGTGTCTCTGCAGTTGTTTAGAAAGCTGGAAAACATCCCCCTCTTGGGAGGTAAATAATCAATAACATCCGGCTTGTGTAATTCTATGAACTCACTCAGTTTCTGTCCCTGACTTTCTTTAGCCCAACGCAGCTTGCCAGAGCCCCAGTGCCAGCTCCTTGCGAGCCCTCCACATGCCCAGGGTTCCCAGCCTGCAATGCAGCACCACAACACACCGCTGTGACTGTCGGCATTTGGTGCAGGGATGGCAGCAGCTGCCTGTGTTCGGAGAGCAACGTGCTGCCTCCTTCCCACCCTGCTCCTTCCCTGTGCACCATCTCTGCTGGCATTGGGATGGGCAGGAAAACTCGGTCTTCATTTTCCTGGCCCACCTCTAGGATGTGCCAAGGGAAGCAGCTGTTGCCAGCATAAGGACTGGCTGGTGGCCACCATGTCCCTCTCCCCTTCTGGCCCTGGCCCCGTTTCTTCTCTGCCTAGCTCTCGTGAGACACAGGTAGCTCTTGCATCCAGCCCTGTCTGGTGCTGTGCCCCCCTATGCTCCTCAAGGCTGGCAGCACAAACACTGGGCAGGACCAGCCTCTGTCTCCTCCCCTCCACTTGCCACAGCAAGCGATGGTGAGCGGAACCATGGGAACGTGTGGCACTTGGCCCTCCTGGCCTGGCTGGCCTCTCTGGGGCAGCAAAAAGCCGTTTGGAGGGGAGTGGCATGAGAGCTGCTGGTCTAGAGCTTGAACCTTAGCATTGTGCTGCAGCTGTGACACTTATCTGGCTTAAGGGATCAGGCACCGGGTGTGCAAATAGGGCCAGGGCTCTTGCAGAGCCAGCATTACCTCAAAAGCACCCCTAAGCCAGCCTGTGGCCATGTATGCACCCACTTGGCCCAGCTCAACTCTGTGCCCACCTCCCAGAAGTCCTGACTGCACATCTCATTGTCATCCAAAATCTACCCATGGGGCTGGTTGCTCAGCACCCACAGGCCCCTCCAGTTCTCCCATTAAATACTGGCCCACAGAGGGAAGAGCCAGGACCTGCCAGCAAAGCTTTTCTTTTCAATAGAGGAGTCCCTGTCCCAAAGGCAGGCGCGTGGGAAGGCTGGTACAGCCAGATGAGGCCGGGCCAGGGCTGCTCTGACAGTAGCTCCCACAGTCAGAGATCCTGGGTGCTCTGCCAGCAGGACAAAATGGACCCTTCGCTCCATCCTGTTCCTACCAGGACATTGGCAAAGTCTCCCTGGCTTCAGCTGGGCCGAGCCTGGGCTATGTCTGCACCGGCATTGGCAGTCCCAGCGCTGCTGCCTCTCAAACAACCCCCATCTCTGCCCTCCCGGTCATCCCGGGAAGTCCCCCGGGACCACAGTCTTACTGTCAAGCATTTGTCCCCTCCCGCTCTCGCATGTACCCGGCTACAGGGCTTGTCTTGATACTCTGGGACCACCCGGGGCAGCTGGCAGCTCCGGGGCTCCCTGCCCGGACCGCAGCGTTCAGAGCCAACCTCCGGACACTGGAATGTGCCCGAGGCGGCCCCCGCAGCCCTCACAGCCCCTGCCAGCACGGATCCCGTGAAGGGGGCCCGCGGCAACCCCGACGAACCCCGGAGCGCCGGGATCCGCGCTCTCTGGTCCCCGCAGGACCTCACCCGGGCCGCGGATGTGCCGGCGTCCTTGCGCACGGGGACGGCGGGGCCCGCGGAGCCGGTGACCAGCAGCCCGAGGCGGGGCGGATCCGTCCAACACGGCTGAGCCCCTGCGGCCGCTCCGTCCCCGTCGTGGCTCGGAGCCCCGGGGCCGACACGGGCTTGGTTCAGGGCCTCCCGGTCCTTCCCGCCATGGACGAGCAGCGTCCATCGCGCCGCCCCCATGCGCTGCTCCGGGACCCACCGCCCAGGCTTGAGCCGGGGGGCGGCCGCCGCACCCTCCCCCGGTGCCGCAGGGATCGTCCCCCGCCCGCCGCCCCCCGCCCGTGCGCCCCCGCCGCCCGCGCACGTTACCTGGGCGGGTATCGCCGACGCTGACGGTCGCCCGCGCTGACCGAGTCCCGGGCGAGTAGGAAGCCGGCGGCGAGAGAGCCGGCGCCCACCATGGCCAGGAGGCCGGCGGAGCGGCGAGCGGAGAGAGCGCGGGCGAAGGTGCTGGCCATAGCGGAGCGGCGGAGCAAGCGCGCCGGGGCGGGCAGCGGACGTGAGGGGAATGGGAACGGGAATGGGAATGGGAACGGCGGCGGGGCGCGCGGGGGGCGGGGAGCCGGCGGGGCACGGGGGGGCCTGGCGGCACCGCCACCTGCTTGGCTGCCCCGCCCCGCCCCGCCCCACCGAGGCCGCCGCCTCTTTCAGCACCGCTCGCCGGACAGCGCCGGAGGGGCGGGTGCGCCGAGACGGGCCGGCTCCGCACCGGCACCCACACCTCGGAGCCCCTCGCCGCGCCCTGTGGCGGGCGGGCGCGGCCGGGTCAAAGTTCGTCCACCTGAAGTCGGGAGCGGCTACCGCGGCTCCTCGACGGGATGCAGCCCGCGATGGGTGGCGGGGTCGGGGCCCTGTTCTCGGCAGTCACCACCCCTCCCGCAGTGCTCCGTGCCTGCCGCACCGGCGGGACAGCACTGGTGGGCCAGGGAGCGCGCTGCGTTCTCCACCGCAGACCCCCGAGGGGCGGGAGCTGCTGGCGCACCGCCGGGCTGCTCTGGCACACGGGAAGCGGCCGCCCGGTAGAATCGCGCGCCCAGCCCGGTACGGCCGCTACGGCCGCGTGTCCCGCCCGGTGCAGCCGCGCGCTTGTCGTTACAGCGCGGACCCGGCGCGGGGCCCGCGCCCACGTGCGCGCGGCGCGCCCGGCCGCGCAGCAGATCCTGCCGCCGCCGCCAGGGGCCGCCACGCCGTGCCCGCTGTCGTCCCGACCGGCCCGCCTCCTCCGCGCCGATTGGCTGCCGGCGGCCGTCAGCAGGCGGTGATTGGCCGGAGGCAGCGCGTGCAGCGCAGGGTGCGCTCGGAGGCCGCAGGTGAGCGGAACGAAATGGCGGCGTCTGGCGTGGCGCCCCCTGCTGCCGCCGGCGGGGGCAGGGGCGTCTGAGGGGCCGGGGCCGGGGCCGAGGCCGGGTCGGGAAGCGAAGCGAAGCGAAACGAAACGCAAGGCAGGGAGGGGTAGGGCGGCCGGTCGCGCCGCTGCTGGGGCCTGTTTGTCGGCGGCTGGAGGGGGACGCCGGGTGGGCGGCAGCGGCGGCGCCACGGCGAGGCGCGGCCCGGTTCCGTGCCAGCCCCCCGTGCCGTCTCCGGCACTCGCTTGTGTTTGCTGGGCCCGGAGTCCGGTCCCCCACGACGGGCGAGGCTCGTCCAGGCCGCTCGGGGCCGCCGCGCTCGGCCTGTACGTGCCGGCGCGGTGCCGTTGCCTGCCCGCTCTCCGGGCAGCGGCGACTCGCCCTTTGCGTGGCTGCTTGCGGTCGCGCCGCTCTCCCGGGCCGGTCCTGGCCCCTGTCTGTGCCTCTGCCCCGCTCTCCGAGGCCGCTGTCTCTCCCGAGCCTGGCGGGCCGGTGTTTGTGGAGCCGCCAAGGTGTGCGCGGGGTAGAGCGGCAGCGGCCCCCTGGAATAAACCCTCAGTACCAGCGACCGTGTCGGGGGGATTCCGGTGCTGAGGAGTTTCACGCTTTACAGGTCTCACGGGTCTGATCAAATATTTCATTATCAACAGTGTAAAACAGGGACGGGTCTCGCCGCTGTGCGCGGCACAGCAGTGCTCGGTGTGCGGGGTAAACCGAGACTGCCTCAGGGCTCCCGCGCTCCGGGTTTGCAGCTGTTGGTGTGTTCGGCCGCACTGAAAGCGCTGCTTGAATAGACTGAGCTTGACTTCAGCTTCCTGGCTGTGAACACCTTGAATGCCCGTGTTACCAGAACAGAGGGGTTTCTCTGATACATCACGTCCAAATAGTTTTAATTATTAACCCTAGAATAGGTGATGTTTCTGTTCTGAATCCAGTAAATGCCCACGATAAGAGCACAGCTTTCACCATTTTGAAGTATGGAATTAACCTTCATGCAAACAGCCCTTGTGTAACAGTGGAAGTAGCTCTCTGTGTGTCGCTGGTCATGCCAAGGTGTGTTACTGATCAGGCTTGCAAAGGTACTTCACTGCTCAGGGCCTAAGCTTTCAGGGTTGGGTTTTTTGGACTGTTTGGTTGGTTTTAGGGCCATCAGTAGTTTCAGGTAGTTCTACAAGACATTGCCAGCATCAGTGTTTTAAAATGCCAGCTATGTGTATTCTTAGAAGTCCTGATCCTGCACCTACTTGACCTGACTTGGCTAGGCTGTGGGTCTCTAAGTTGGATCATGCTTGCAGGCTTTCTGCATGCTGAGGTAACCTGGATTCCTGCCACCAGCAATATGATAAGCCATGTTCCTGTCCATCAGCCCAGCACTACAGAGACTGCACCTGCATCTGCACCTTTTGCTTAAAAACCAAAATGAAACAAAATCCTGACATTCAAGCCCACTCTTTGGTTGGTTAATGCCACACTGAGTACAAACTTAATACAAGACCTAATCACACCTTCCCTCTTAAGTCTGTGATACCTCAGAGGCAGGGCACAAAGAATTTCTTTACTTTGTGAGCACTGTTATCTGAACAGCACTGGCATGATCTGTTGGGGAACTGGAAAACAATTTACTATTGTGTTTCTTATCACTAATACAGGGCAGTCTAAGGAGCTGAATCAGTCCCAGGCCATCAGAGGCAAGGTCTGTGGCTCCATTCAGGGTTGTGTGTCAGCAGATTGAGATTGCTGATTGGGTAATTACAGTAACCTTTGGTATGACTGTGCAGCAGATCACAGCTGCCCTTCTTGGAAGTGCAGCAGGAAAGTCTTTAACTGCAGTGGCTGGCATGTACTTCCTCCTGTATCTCTGGCAGAACTACCAAGCCTGAATATTCTGACTCAAAGCCAGAATCATCCTTAGCTTTTGCGTGCGTGTGCCAGAGCCGCATTAATGCTCTTGTCTCCCTTGGACAACACAGTCAGCAGCATTAACACTGAATTTTCTTGCTGTGTTTAGTGAGAGGTGAGGCCCATAGCACTGCCAGCAGCTGGGAATTGGGTGAAATGTATGGCTTCCAAGAGCAGTTAGCTCAGCAGTCGACGGGGACAGAATCATGCTGTGGTTGATGTGAGAAGTGTCAGCTGTGTGCTGTGCAGGAACCTGTAGGAGTTCCGTAATGGTGATTGCCACCCTCCTGGCATATGAGCTCCATGCCAGTTCAACACTAGAGCTGGCTCAAGTGTGGTGGGCAAACTTCCTGTCACTGTCCTTAGATACCAGAATAGAACTTCACTTGCCTGTGTCCATTTAAGAGCAACAGTCTGAGTTTTTGATGCTTAGTTATGCCTGTAGCTAAAAGTTCTGTTTCATCAAGATTCTGTAGTTTCTTGGTGTAAGTCTATGGTAAGGGATCTGCTTTTAAAGAAAACTAGGAAAAGGTTCTGGTTAACCCTCTCCCCACATCTGAAGTCATGAGGCTTTCCTTATTAACATCACGGGCATGCCTGTACTATGAGTGGCTGTCAGCTTCAGTGAGGCTCTTGAGTTCTTACCTGATGCGAGTGTGGTGTGTCATGACCTTGAAACAGAGCTATAGAGCAAGGAAGAGGCTTTTTCTCTGGAATAGGAGGAGGAATATAGATAAGTGGTTGCTTCCTGAGTTCTTAGGGCAAAGGTTTTCATGCTGCTTGATCTGGTTTGTTGTTTTTTTTTGTATTTTTTTTCCAGGAGGGAGGGGAGAGTAGGGGATTGGAGAAAATAACCCTCCTCCTCCTTTTGCATGGTTCGCTTCACTTCATTAAATCATCAGCTATCAGGCTGATAGTGTACCTGCTGAGGGCTTATTCTGCACTGATGTGCTGAGGCAGCAAGACACAGGCATGAACATGGTTCCTGAGTATGTTGGGAATCCTACTCTTGTCCTCCTCTGGAGATAGCAGGGCTATGTGGAGTGCACAGTAAATACCTCTGTAGCCTGGTCTGTCAGTACTGTTCCTCCTACTAGCAGCGAGCACTGATGGTGAGTATCAGCTCTGACTTTTGCTGATTGAGACATTTCAGTGCCAGATGTGTGCTGTGCTTTGAGGATTTTCTGGGAGCAGCAGCACTGGGATCAGTGCATGGGACTGAGATGGAGGAAAACATCTTTGGTGTGGTATGTACAAAGTCTGGGCTTGCTGTGTCCTTGGTGTGGTTTCTGTTGGGTTGACGTCCACTCCCCCAGTGGATCCAGCATCACTGCTAATGGGCTTGTGAGCAACCAGTGCCTGGTAGTGTGGCTGCAGGTGCATCCTTGTCTGATGTACTTCTGCTCCAGTGCTTTCTCTGAACACTTACCTGTCACATTTCCTGCCCTTTCTGGCACCACTCTGCCTGGAGGCCTGCATTATTCTACACTTGTTTCCAAGGGGATTTCGCAAACTGCGGGATTGCTCTGTGTCTTTTGCGTTTCCCACCCTGCTCAGGTGAATGAAGGCAATCTTCTATTGTGTTCCCAGTGAGGAGATTCTCGCCTGCCCTGATGCCTTGCTGGCAGCAGGCTGATGGCTTTGGTGTGTGCCTGTTGTTGCTGCTGGAGGACTGGGAACTGACAGCTCTATGTGGCAATGCAGTTTTCTGCTGTGTCCTGGCTGTACAGGAAGGCACCACTGAACAGGAGGAAATTCAGTAACTCCAAATCTAGGGAATGCTGGAAATCATGTGAGAACATGAGAAGCAACGGCAGAGAGTGTCTCATGTCCAGTTTTAGGAAGTACTTAATAACATGAAATGTTCACAATGTCCTCTCCTCAACATTGTCCTTATGCAGGGGGAATGCTTTTGGCTACTTTATAATTAGGAAAAGCACAGTGAAAGACACTTGCTTGATGCTGTGGGTGGAGCTTAGGTCAACGGTGAACAGCTGTGTCCTTGGCATGTACAGGTCACTTGAATGGCGTGTTCAGACTCTGTCCCCTCTGGGGCTGGCAGTGCTGCTCTTGTAGGTGACAGTGGAGGACATGCTCCTTTCCTGGCACTTCTAACTCATAGCATATATTCAGCAGGTGGTCAGTGTTGGTGATTGTTCCACTCTACTCTGCACTGGTCATAGCGCTAAGCCTGTCTACGTTCAAGAAGCCTGTGGACAGTGCTCTCAGGCACATTGTGGGGTTCTTGGGATGTCTGTACAGGGCCAGGAGCTGGACTCAATCTTGATGGATTCCTTCCAGCCTGGTGTATTCTGTGATTCTATGCCAGCTTGCAAACCCAGATGCCCTGACCTGCAACCCAATCTGTTGCTGATGCTCTCTCTGTGTCCCCTATCCCTGCCACAGAGTTTTCACTTATTTTTTCTCCTCCCTGGAAACTCCTGCATCTCTCAAATTGTTCTCTCTGTTACTGTAGGTCTTCTTGAGCTGAAATGATGAAAATTGGCAATTGGAAAATCACTGTCACTGACCTGAGCTTTATCCTGACTTCTGGAGTCCCAGTTGATGTCGTTGGGCATATGAGTCTGCAAGAGTGCTCCCTGTCCATGGTTTAGGCAGTGGCTGGACATGCATCACTGTAAGGGTTACACGATTTCAGTGCTGGTGGTGACACTGTCCCAGTGCAAGGGGGTTAATTGCAAAATGGAGCTGCTTATCTAAAATAATCCAGAATTCCAGATCCCCTCCCACCCTAAGAGTGTCTTCCCGTTGCCTCTTTTTGTGCTGGGTAGCACTGTCCCTGGGCTCCCTCATGCTGGATCAGTCCCTGGCCTCCCCACCATCACTTGCTTCCATCATGCAGCTCGCCCCGGCATTGCCCTGCATGTGACCTGTCTCTCCCTTTTGCACACTGTAATTCCAGAGCGGGATGGTCGGCCACCAAAGCTGCAATGTCGTCCCTGACGACCTCCAGTGAAGGAGAGAACTCCACTCCCAGGTTTGTTGTCGGTTCCAGAGATGATGAGACAGAATTTCTGGGATCAAACATGAAGACAGACGAAACCGATTTCTTTGAAGATGATGAAGAGGAGGAGTCGGTAAGGAGGTCTCAGCATTCCGGGCTGGAGCATCTGTGTGGAATCCCTGGGTCTCAGCCAGGTTTTGCATGCTTGCTGCTGGGGCTGTGGGTAGTTGGGATTGCAGGGGACACAGCACCTGGCTGTGTGACCCAGCTGTGGGAAATGGCAATGGCATTTGTGACAGGACACGTTGGACCATGCTGCTGTGCTCACTGCCTCAGGAAATCCAGCTTTTTTGCTTGCAGGTCTGATTCAGGAAAACTACTGCATTTCTTTGTTCTAGAGACTTAACCTGACACTCCTGTAAACCTTTCTGTTTCACGGGGGATTTTTTTTTTTTTGAGGAAAACTCTGGCACCTGTGAAAAGGGCAAAGGTGTTTCTGCAGAAAGAAAACGTCCATTTTTTTTCTGTAACCTCCAGGAACAGGACGCAGAAAAAATGATCTCCAGCTCCTGACTGCTTTTGACCTCTATTCAGTGTTACATTAAATGCTACTAAATGAATCTCTGTCTTCCCCTCTGTCAGCCACCAGAACGGCAGATCGTGGTGGGAATCTGTGCCATGACCAAAAAGTCCAAGTCAAAGCCCATGACACAGATTCTGGAACGTCTGTGCAAGTTTGAGTACATCACAGTGGTGATCATGGGGGAAGATGTTATTCTGAATGAACCAGTGGAGAACTGGCCCTCTTGTGACTGCCTGATATCCTTCCACTCCAAAGGTAACACATCTGTAGCAGTCATTAGCCTGCTTGAGCTGTGGGCAGGGGAGTTTCCTTTCAGCCTTCACCTCTGTCCTCACTCTGTATTTCAGGATTCCCCCTGGATAAGGCAGTTGCTTATGCCAAGCTGTGCAAGCCATTTCTGATCAACGACCTTGATATGCAGTATTACATCCAGGACAGGTGAGTGTCTGTGAGCCACTAAAGCCCCTTCCCTCTTCCTCTGATTCTTCTCAACGTGCTGTGAAAACTTCATTTTTCTGGTCACAAAGGAGTGAGATGAGGAGGAAGGGGACCTTAGCAGTAGCTTTTTGGGGTTTCTTCGAAGCATGGAGGGCAATGGCTTTGAGGGTAAAACCATTGAGACCATGTAAAACCATGCTTTGTTTTCTGGTGTAAATGTCTTGTGTAGGGAGTGGAAGAGTTCTCACAGAACAAGGCTGCCATGACTAAAGCAAACAGACTAGTCTCTAAGCAGGAGAGCCAGGTGGTGTAGGATTTGTCCGGGGAGCATATGCTGAGAAGTACCTGCAGTCTGTCTTGATGTTTTTTTGTGTTTATCTGACTGTGTTCTTCATCAGTGGGAATGAAGTCTTTTCCTTGATGTGTACTGAGGACCTTCTAAACTCTTCTGTCACTGCTTCTGTCCCCCACAGGCGTGAAGTGTATCGGATCCTTCAAGAAGAGGGAATAGACCTGCCCCGCTATGCTGTGCTCAATCGAGATCCTGACAGACCAGAAGGTTGGTGTCCAACCTCTACTGAAAGCCATTTCCCCAGGCTCTGCTATTTAAGATAATCTGCAGAGGATAAGGTACTGGCAGTCACCTCAAAGAGGCCCGACTCATAAGTCTCTTGGGTTTTTTCGTGGGCAAAGGTCCCATGAAACCAGCTGATGGGCCTGGAAGGGGCTGTGGCTCTGCACTAGGACTGTCTCACCTCTCCTGATGAGCTGCTACTGTGCTCTGTCTTCAGAGTGCAACTTGGTGGAAGGAGAGGACCACGTGGAGGTAAATGGAGCTGTTTTCCCAAAGCCATTTGTAGAGAAGCCAGTCAGTGCTGAAGACCACAATGTGTATATTTACTACCCGACGTCAGCAGGTGGGGGCAGCCAGCGGCTCTTCCGTAAGGTGAGGAGGGGTCTCCAGAGCTGCTGTTGGAACCAACAGATCTGAGACCCATGTGGCTTCAGGAAGGAGTGCTGGGGCAGGTGAAGGGGAAAGGAAGGTTTTGTGTTGGGGATGTTTAGACCTTCTTAGAAATTTTAGTTCAACCCCATCTACCTGGGAACCACAGAAGGACATATTTTAGTGGTAGTGCTGCTTTCACCTTTCCCATCCTCTTGGTGACCTTTATCCTGTAGTTATGGAGCACTGTGTCCCTTTCTGAATTGCATGCTGATTTCTCCTTGGTTTATCAAGATGAATTTTTCAAAAAACTTACGTTCCTGTCATTTAACATCATTCTTGCCCTTCCCATTTAGTGTAGCTTGCACACATGATAAAAGCAGTATCTATTCCTAGATTCCACAGGAAATCTGCCCTTGCTCACCTCCCCCACTTTGCCAGTGAACAGTTACAGTTGTGATGTATCTTTTTTCCTGATCAGTTACACATCTGCCTTTTAACAATCCTAAAATGATTATTCCCTTAGGTAAGATACAGGTATGCCTCTTGAGCTTTTAACCAAAGCCTTACTAAAAATGAGAACAACATCATCCTCGATGTCAATAAAATCAGTCATGGTCCCGGAAGGAAGTTAAATTGGTTGGATTATCACCTGTCATAATTTATTTTCATCTGCATATTAGTTGGGCTCTTTACTTTGTAGGTCTTTGTTCACTTTTTTTTGTTCCATATCCTTGAAATGATTGGAGACAAATGAATAGTCTAGAATAGCTTTTCTCCTCTTTAAAGCCTGGAAAATGACATGCCTGCTGCCTGCATTTTAGTCTCTTTTGTCCTTCATAAATAAGTGTGCTGTAACAGCTGGCGGGGCTGAGATGCTAATCCATTAAGTCCACTAAATTCTCTACGTATGGGATGAAACTTCTGCTTTTCTGCTTCCATCTAAGAAAAGGATCTCCGTGCTCTTCCCTGAGGTGTTTGTTCTGTGCTCTCAGATTGGCAGTCGGAGCAGTGTGTACTCCCCAGAGAGCAGTGTGAGGAAGACAGGCTCTTACATTTATGAAGAGTTCATGCCTACAGATGGCACTGATGTAAAGGTGAGGAAAAGCCTGGAATGGTGCTTTCCTTTGTCAGGCCTGGGGGAGCCGAGGGTTCAGCAGTTCTGCTTAGTCCTGAAATGTGTGTTTAAGCTTTGAGGTGCTGACTGTGCAGTTTTGGCCCCGAAGTGGGGAGTGGGTGCTCTGTAGATCACACCAGGAGGAATGTGTGAGACCATCTCATCTCCTTTTCTGTGTCTGCAGCAGAAATACCTTTTGAATACCAGCCGAAGCTGCAGTTAAGTCTTGGTGGCTATGTCAGGTGTGACTCCATCTATTTCCAGGTGTACACTGTTGGGCCAGACTATGCCCATGCAGAGGCTCGCAAATCCCCTGCTTTGGATGGGAAAGTGGAACGGGACAGTGAAGGGAAGGAAATTCGTTACCCTGTCATGCTGACTGCCATGGAGAAACTTGTTGCCCGTAAAGTCTGTGTAGCCTTTAAGGTCTGTATTTTCTTTCCTGTGCAAGCAGGACTCCACAAATGTCTATCTGTGTCAGGGTTGGTGTTGAAACTTGTCATTCTGGCATGTCTCCGGCATGGCAATCCTGCATGCCTGATGCCGGTTGTTGGTCCTGCTGGTTGTGGCAGTTTGCTGGGCAGAGGTGACTGGGCAGGCTGGAGTGCCTGCAGCAAATGCCCTCTGGGCTGGCAAGTGCCTGGTGTCCCACATACATCTGAGTGTTTAATACTGGATCCTGAGCATGCTGCTCTCCATCTCAGCTGTGCTCATCCTGTCTTGACTATTTCCTGCTTTTGTTTATGTGGAAAATTTGGTCTTATTTTCTTGGTGTTTGTTTTTTTTTTCTTCTTCTTTTTTCTTCCTTTTTGCATTTTGGTACTTGTGTTTGGTTCTTTTGTTTGTTTGGGCTTTTTCTTTGTCTGGTTTGGGGTTTTTTTAGATTTTAGGATTTTTTTTTAAAAATGTGGCTCTGGTGCAGATTGATGTTTTATTTTACAGTTGGATAGAGTGAGTATGTGTCTAGGTATGGTTCCATGACATACTCAGCAGTGTCAGGAGAAGAAGCACTGGGCTCCTTGTTCCTGCTCCACTGCAACTGGCACCCCATGCAGTTGTGCTGATGAAGATTTGGTTTCTTTTCTACCTTGTAGCCTTTTCCATTTAGTGATGGGTGTCTTTGCCTGAAGCACTTCTTGTCTGTGCTTGTCAGTCTGGTTCAAAATGAATGGATTTAAAAGGAAGAGCAGGATTTCCAGGAGCTGCTCTGTTTCAGGCCTTCAGAGCTCTGGGATTGACCCTGATGGCTTCGTGTGGGGGCTTGTGGTTAGAGCCTTTGGTACAGCGGTGAGGGTGTAAAGGTCTGACTAATGGCATGTCATCACACTTGTCCCAGGCTTGTGAGGTGGGCATGGAGTGGAGGATGGCTGTAGAATCAGCAGGGCTGGACTGGGCAGTGTTGGCTGGGTCTGTGTATGCCCCACTGGCAGGGTAGCTGCTGTCTCCCACTGCTTTCTTGCTGTGTGTCTAAGGCTCAGCTCCTCTGCTTCCTCCTGCAGCAAACCGTGTGTGGGTTCGACCTCCTGCGTGCCAATGGCCACTCCTTTGTTTGTGATGTGAATGGCTTCAGCTTTGTGAAGAACTCCATGAAGTATTATGATGACTGTGCCAAAATCCTTGGGTATGAACAATCCAAGTATTGATAAGGTGGTAAGGTAACTCACAGCAAAGTCAAATGAAATGTGGATTCCTGGTCAGTATGTCAGAGAAGTCTGCAGGTGGTTCATGTCAGTCATTTGTTCAGCAGGTTAAAGCTTGGCTCTTGGGTTATTTTCAACCCCTGGGGCTCCTGCCTGCATTGGCATTAGCTGTCTTTGTCCACAGCTAGATGTATCTTCCAGGACTTTTCATTGCACATTAAGCCCAGTTGTGGTATTGGTGATGTGGGGGAAACTGGTACCCCTTTGGGGTGCCCTTACTAGCCCACAGTGTGATAGGTGTCTCTGCAATGAAACTGAGGGGAAATTCTGTGGCTCTCTTTATGTCTTTCAGCAGGACTGCTAAGGAGGAGGTGGAGAACCAAGGGAGTGGATTTTCTTGTGAGTGTTGTATTTTGATTTCTTCCAGAAATATAATCATGAGGGAGTTGGCTCCCCAGTTTCATATCCCCTGGTCCATCCCAACAGAGGCAGAAGACATCCCCATCGTCCCCACAACTTCAGGCACCATGTGAGTACTTGCTATCTTCTCAAAAGGATGCCAGTGATGGCTATATGAGGGACAAAGTGTGAAAAACCCTGTCCAAGGACCTGACACCACTAGCAGCATGGCGTCCTCCAGCTGCTGAGCTGCTTGCAACCCTGAAATGCCTGTGGAAAGGCTTAGCTATGCACATGGAAGTTGTGACAGGTTGGAGATTACTTGTAGGTTTGATGAATGCAGATGAGCAGTAACTGAAGAAATTACAGAAACTGCTTACATGGCTTTCAGAGGGTCCAAATTCTTCATCAGGACAGGAAACAGATTAGGACAGATGCTCTAGCTGGCTGCTACATGGAGAAAGTGCATGTTGAGCTACCAGTGAAATAAGTGGAAACACTTAGCTGAAATATTCATATTACCCATATGCTTAGAAGCCCCTCATTTGATACCTTTGGCCTTACTAGTTTTCTAGCACATAAAGCTAAAAGACCAAAGGCAAAAGTTTCTTTGTGATCCTTGTTTCCTTGTGATCTTTGTACACTGGTATGAAACCACTCAACTTGGCAGTGTCAGAGCTTTGACTCCCTCTGCAGCCATGGCACTTGTATCTGGTTTAGTTTGGGAGAAATTCTACCCCTACTGAGGAAACCAGCTGTCTGAAGAATGGAAGTGAAGAAACAATGGGATGCTGCTTCCTGGTGGCAGTTCCGGGATGTAGGGGCACATTTGTCATTTCTATCTTGTGTTTCCCCAGGATGGAGCTGCGCTGCGTTATTGCAGTCATCCGTCATGGAGATCGCACCCCAAAGCAGAAGATGAAAATGGAAGTGAAACATCCCCGGTAAGAGCCAAGGGAAGAAGGTGCCGTGCTACTGGGAAGGGACAATGGCCTATTCTCTAAACCAGGAGCAGGAGCAGAGGGCTGAGTGCATAGGAGGCAGTAGCTTTTCCTGGCCCATCCAAACAAATGCTTTCTGACCAGTTGAGAGAGTCTCCTTTCCCCACAAGGATCCTGACACCTTCTGTGTGAACACTGGAAGGGAGAGTGAAGGAGTGGTAGGTGTTGAAAAGGGAAGTGCCCCACTAAATGGGAAGCTAGTATCTGCTTCCTGGTTGTATTTTGAAAAACACTTTTTTTTTCAGAATTTCTGAGGCACAGGGAAGAGCCAGCAGCCTGCTGATTCTCCCTGAAGAACAGAGACTGAATGCACATGGAGGGATGACCCTCCTTTTATTATTGAAACAGCAGAAAATGGATCAGCATTCTTTGTTGTCTGTTCAGGTTCTTTGAATTATTTGAGAAATATGATGGTTACAAGACAGGGAAGTTGAAGCTGAAGAAACCAGAGCAGCTACAGGTGAGGAAATACATTCTGGGATTACTGTGTGGGATATGCAGGTAATAAAGATCCTGGTGCAAGGCAATCCTTTGAGCGGGTGCAGACCTCCAAAAGGGCAACAGTGTGTCACACAGATGCTCCCTGTCTCATTCTACACCTTGTGCACTCTCAGCTGGGTGACAGCAGGAGAGCAGAACAGAAACTTCTGCTGCCTGATGCACACACTGTAGGGATGCAGATGACCTGATGCAGCTTGCACGCCAGCTGTGGTTGCCTCTGGTGACAGATGGGTCCATGCTAGGGATTGGGGCAATTGGAGGTACCTGCTTGGTTCTCAATAGGGCTGTAGCACAGCATGGGGATGAAGCAAACTGTAGTGTGAAAGTTTGTCCTGCCCGAGCTGTGTCTTATGAAATGACATGCCTCTGAGGAGTGTCTGCATGGACTTGGTACTGGGTGAAGCCGTCAGGAGGCTTTATAGGAGTACACTGGTGAGTCTGAGGCAGAATTGCTCTCTGCTTTCCAACAGGAAGTGCTGGACATTGCACGGCAGCTTGTGGTGGAGCTGGGAACCCACAGTGATTGTGAAATCGAGGAGAGGAAATCCAAACTGGAACAGCTGAAGAGTGTCTTGGAGATGTAAGAATTCCTATCTCAGGGCACTGTGGGTTTGCCTCAGAGCATGTGATATGGAAACAAGCTGTGCTGCTGGTGCCCTGGCCAGCTGGTGCCCAGAGACTGGGGTCTCCTCTGTCCCCTGTTAGTAACTGTACATGAAAGGCACCATGCTCCTCATCTTTTCTCCTTGACATCAAAGCCCTGCTGATCCTTGTCCCAAGTATGTTTAATGTTTGGCTTAACAACTTGGGACAAAACTGAGCTTTCTTTGCAGCAGGAGAGGAACTGGGGTCCTGGAGGGACCATGTTTATATGAAGCATTTTGATATAATTAGAACAAAACCTATTTTAATCAAAGTTGTGCTGGTGCCAAAAGTTTAGCAAAAAGGAGCTCAGAAAACATGTTTGTGTCCTCTGAGGTTTTGTGCAGTCAAAATAAAAATATGGTGGTATTGCCAACTTTTAAACAAAACCAGGATTCTTCTCAGGACTGCAGCTAGCTATGGCACACACAGCCAGCATCATGTTCACATCATGTCTCTGGAGCACAGAGGAGAACTTTTTGCTGTGGTTCCCCCCTCTGCTCTTTCTGCTCATTGGAGACATGGTTATCCTCAAAGCATCTGTCAGTGTGTTTTTTTCTGTGATCTCATTAATCCACTTGTTAAAGGTGTACAGTTTAAAGCCCTGGTGAGGAATGACAGCACAGAGTGCTCTTGGTAGAAAAGCAAGGGAATGGATCTTTGAATTTTGTTTGAGGGAGCTGTTCGGCTTTTTGTGGGGGTGTATGCTGGGTCACAGGGAGATGACAAAAATCGTGTTCCTTGGCTATGGGTGTTGTAGCAGAAAGTCTCTTGCCTGTGCTGTACTTCTCCTGTGTGTCTGCCTGGGGGCCTCTGGGAGAAGGTTGGGTGGAGTTGATTTGTTTCAGTTTTTTTTCCTCCATCCCTGGTGACAGGTATGGACATTTTTCTGGCATTAACCGTAAGGTTCAGTTGACTTACCTGCCTCATGGACATCCAAAAGCTGCGAGTGAAGATGAAGGTAAAGAAATCCAATGGTGCTACCCTGATCTTTAAGCCTAGAGTTCAGGTGTGAGTGCAGCTACCCTACCTGTATAGGCCTCTGGACATGCAAGCAGAATTGGTGACCCATATCTTATCTTTGCTGACATCATAGGAAGGATTGGAGGGATGCCAGTACACCCGGGCTGGCTCTACGGGGCTTGCACTTCCAATTTTGTGAATGTCAGCCTATACCTTCGAAAACTAGCGACTCTGAATTTCTTACTTGCTGATTTGTTTCTGGGGGATTTTGGGTCAGGCTTGTGTTGGGAACACTGCACAAGGTGCTGATGATAACCTCTTCTTCTCCTGTCGTCTCCCTCTGCAAGTTCAGATGTGAGATCTGATGTGGTGAATATCTGTTTGTCTCCTAGGAGCTCGCCGAGAGTCCTCCCCGTCCCTTCTCTTGGTGCTGAAGTGGGGTGGAGAGCTGACCCCGGCAGGGAGAGTCCAGGCTGAGGAGCTGGGGCGGGCCTTTCGCTGCATGTATCCTGGAGGCCAAGGTAAGTTTGTCCAGGCACCTCTGGTCCTGCCCCATGGCTGCCAGGCTGCCCAGCCCAGCTGAGGGTTGCTCAGGCATCTGTGGCTGTATACAGCCTCTGAGATTAGGTTTTGTTCTTTTGAATTGGCATGGTAGGGATAAATAATTCAGGTGGGTTTTGCAGCCAAAGATCCCTAAGCTAACCAGAGAGGTCTGCTGTTAAACTTGTGTGTCTTGGAGTGCAACAGCTTTCTTTACATAACATCCCAGTACTCAGAAAAGACAAGTGGTTCTAATAAGGTACATTCTGATGGAGCAAATACAAAATTTATGAATGGTTAACAAGGAATTTAGGTCAAATGTAGAGAAAAGAGCAGATTTGTCTTGGAAGACAGATAATTCTGCCCTGAGACAGTAGAATAAGGAGGTAACTCTTCCATATTTTCTCCACCGTAATTCTGTGATGCTGAAAAGCCTCTAATACATACACAAATCAACAAGAGCTGAAAGGGAAAAAACCAAAAAGCCCTGAGATTGCCTTTGAGTCAGGAGTAATACACTGGATTGATCCAGTGAGCCCAGTATTGGATAAGCTTGTCTTTGACTTGTACGTTTAATTAATTCAATTTAATTAATTACATTTCAAATTAATTAAGCAAATTTAAATTGGATTGAAGAAGATTTCCTTCTGGAATAGAAAAGAGTTACCTTTGGTGGAAGAGAATCAGGTCAGGGGACACTTAAGCAAGCTGGACATATGTGAACCCAAGGACCCCGATGGGCTGCACCCATGGTGCCAAGGGAGCAGACAGGTGTCCCTGCAAGACCACTAAGGATTCTCTTTGAAAGGCTCTGGGGATGGGGGGAGGTGCCTGAGGAGTGGAGGAGAGGAAGTGTCACTCCTAGCTTCAAAACTGACAAGAAGGAGGGCCTAGGGAACTGCAGCCAGGTCAACCTCAGCACAGTCCCTGAGCTGGAAATGGAGCAGCTAATCCTGGAGATCATTCCTGGGTGCATGAAGGATAGGCAGGTGACTGTGAGTAGTCAGCATAGATTCACAAAGAGAGGTCATGCTTAACCTCCTACAGGGAAGTGAACCCTGTGCTTAGATGAGAGTCATTGTGAACGACAGCTTTGTAGACCTCTGCTCCGTGTGGCCCATTCATGGAGAGGGAGAGATCTTGTTTTGCAGGGAAGTGCTGTGTTCCTGGGTAGCATTTGGTGCCTGGCAGCTTTCTCAAGACATACATCTGACTTCTGGCTGGTGCCTGTCTGTGTCTGTCAGGCTGTTTCTCTGAGTTGTGAGCTCAGAGCTGGGAGTGGTGTTCCTGTCTTGTCACGCAATTCTGGATGCTGTGCAGAATTGCCCTGGGATTCCAGGTAGCAGCAAATAGTGAACACTGCACTGTCTTTGGAGGTCAGACTCAAGAGCTGCATGAGTTACTTTCCTCCATTACTGATCTGTCTTCTGTGGTTGAGTCAGCCATGAGAAATAAACTGGGAATTTGTGCCATGAGGTAATTGTAGCTGTACAGGATCTGCTTTGGAAACTTCTCTGCTGAACTGCCTTCCCTGCAGTTCTGAGGACTGCAGCACCTGCTCTCATGCAGAAAACAAGCAGAAGGAAGTGATGGTTTTTGGTGCATCTTCATTGTGCACCAGGGTATTCAGGCTAGCAGAACACCCACAGGCTGCTCAGTAGCATTTGCTGCAGAATTTGGGCAGCATCACACTTGACTGGTGAATGCTCACTTTTTTCCTCAAAATGAGCTTTCCCGAGGTAAGCAATGCCTTTGTTACATTTCTAGTCCTTGTGTATAGCTACATAAATGCTGCCTATGCAAGTGACTAGTTCTCTACATAACTTTGTTACTACAATAAAGTTTGTTTATCTAAACCAGTATATTCAGCTGATAATTTTGCAGGTGTGCGAGTATGAATTTTGAGTTGTCCTTGGTTCCAGGTGATTATGCTGGTTTCCCTGGCTGTGGCTTGCTCAGGCTGCACAGCACTTATCGCCATGATCTCAAGATCTACGCCTCAGACGAGGGGAGAGTTCAGATGACAGCAGCAGCTTTTGCAAAGGTCTTTCTTCTCTTTTGGGCATCCATTTGTTCTGCTTCATTACTCTTAAAATATGCTGGTTCTAAAGGAAACCATGATGAGGTCCTGTGATGAGGAAGGCATTTTCCTGGGACCTTGCCCCTCTCTGTTGGATGGCCTGGGGTACACTGTGCCAATAGCAGGTGTATGGGGTAGTGCTGAACGTCTGGTGTATCTGCATGCACCTGTCACCTTTAATGTCCTGTCCAGGACAGGACTCTGACTCAAGAAGGAGTTATGTATGAATTATGCCTGGTGCTTGATGTTAAAGCACACCAGATGTACTGCTGAGTATTGATTGCCTATAGAATGAATGTTTCTGGAGTGTCTGCCCAGCCAGAGGGATTATTCCTTGCCTGCTACATTTGGAAGGGGTGTGAAATGTCTTTGGTGCAGTGTGGGGTGGGGACTGGGGAGAAGACAGGTTCATTTGCAGTAAAAGCCAAAGGGAATGCTGCAGTGGCCTTAGCTGGTCTTTGGAGCTTTCACTGTATTAACATTTTCAAGCAAACTGAGTTGCTTGAAAGTTGAGCCTGCTCAACAGTTGCCTGGACAAATCTGAGGCTGCTGCAGGCAGAGCTGTCCTTTGCTTGAACAGCTCTAGAAGCATGCCAGAGTCATCTCTGACTGGAGGGAGTGTTGCTGTAAAACTGCCCTTCAAGCACAGTTGAGATTTCACTTAAGTTGCCTGAGTTCTGGCCATGAAACTACCAGATTTTTTGTTGCTTGGGTTGCACAGAGCTGAAATCTTGTCCTGTGTGGTGTGGCTTTAGGGTTTGCTGGCCCTGGAAGGAGAGCTGACCCCCATCCTGGTGCAGATGGTGAAAAGTGCCAACATGAATGGTCTGCTGGACAGTGACAGTGATTCCCTTAGCAGCTGTCAGCACAGAGTGAAGGCACGACTACGTGAAATCATGCAGAAGGATGCTGAGTTCTGTGAAGAGGATTATGAAAAGGTAAAGCACCAGTGTGGCTTCATTGCTCCCTGTATCTGGAAGGAGAATAGCATTGCTGCCGTGGTTTGATGTGAAGTGTGTGGTATGTGAACAGTGGTTTGGTTAGTTTGAGATCAGTTCTGGTCAAAGTGACAGGATATTTATGAAAGTACGCAGGTTAACAGCCCTTGCCCTTCTTTGAGTGACAGTCCTCAGTGTTGCTCTGCTGTCCCCTTCAAGACTGATCATGGTGCCTTCCTCTCCCTCCAGAATTCCCAGTTCCTTTTGCTCTTGTGAGTATGCTAAAAGAGCTCCTGCATGCTGCTCAGATCAATCCCAGCTGCTGTGGGCAGGGAGTCTGCCTCACTGGATTTTAGATCCATGCTCTGTGAACACGTGAACAGATCTTTTGGTTACAAATCATTGTGTGTCCTGTCAGGTTCTGATAGCTGCAGAGCAGAGACCGTGGGCTGCATCCAGCACAGCAACCACTGAAAGCACTATTGCTGCTTCTTCAGCAAGTCCCCAAAATACTGTTTTTCCCAGGCTCTGAAATGTGATTACTGGACTGAAATCCTTCAGGATTTCCTTTCAGGACGGGAATGTATTTATCGTCTCAAAGAACTACTTAAAATGAAGCCCTTCTGCTCAAGCACAGAAGCAAAAAGAGACAAGAGTGCATATTGTAGGTGGAGAGATGTCCAGTCTGGTGGGAGCAGTTGTTTGCTCCCTCTGAGTTTGATCCTGAGGAAGATTTTAAGACTGACTACTCCTAGGAATAGGCCAGCTTATTGTGCTCAGCTGGGAGCACAGCTTTTGTCCCAAGTAAGGAAGCAGTACAGCTGCAAAAGGCAGATATTTTGCGTTCCCAGTTTGTGAAGACTAACTAATCTCTGCTGGAATCTTCTTTCAGCTAGCACCTACAGGCAGTGCTTCTCTGCTCAACTCCATGACCTTTATCCAGAACCCAGTTGAGGTCTGTAACCAGGTGTTCACCCTGATTGAGAATCTCACCTCCCAGATACGAAAACGTCTAGAAGACCCAAAATCTGCAGGTGAGCAACAGAACTGGCAAGGGTCTGGAAGAGATTAATTATTGTTACATCTTCAGAGCTCGCAAACACCACTAGGGCTTATGTTTGTCTGTAGCAAAGAAACCGTAAAGTGTAATTCTGTATGTGCTATTGATGTGGAAGGCTCCGCTTTCAATTACTGTTAAAGAGAGGTGTAATGTAAAGGAAATTATATGTGCATCTTGGTTTAGAGTAAATGTAAGCAGCAGCACTATAACCTGGAGAGGTATGCCTGTGTTTTTTCAGGCCTTTTCTGGAGACTGTAAACAGCAAGTTTTTCAGTCACAATATGCTCATCTCAACATTCCTAACAGTGCAGAAGTTTTTCAAAGGCATCTTGGGGACCTGCCATGGGATTTATGGCAGACCTAAGCAACCAGGCAAATGGTTTCACTTTTCTGAAGCATTTCAGAAGTAGCCTGTTGCTGCAGGTTAAAACTCCTGCAATAGCTCCAGTGGCTTTTCCAGACTAGGGCTCCTGTGGGTGACACAAGAGTTGGAGCCCTTTCATGCTGGGAGAAGTCAGTCACAGCTGTCACTTGAAATCTCTGCAACCATAACCAGGGTTCTGTGGTTCTAAGATTTGAATGTGGTTTGGTGTTCTCTGCTTTTTAGACCTGCAGCTGTACCACAGTGAGACTTTGGAACTGATGCTGCAACGCTGGAGTAAGCTGGAGCGTGATTTCCGCATGAAGAATGGGCGCTATGACATCAGCAAGATCCCTGATATATATGACTGCATCAAGTATGATGTACAGCACAATTGTGCACTCAAACTGGAAGGCACAACTGAACTCTTCAAGCTCTCCAAAGCCCTGGCAGATGTGATCATACCCCAGGTATAGCCTGTATGACAATGCCCGTGGTGCCAATTTCTGATCCTTTGCCTTTGTGTTTTGTCTTGGTTCTCTGGCACATTAACTCCCAAGGCAGCATGTCACAGTAGGGTGTTTCTCAGATCTGTCTAAGTGTTTGTATAAGGCTTGAAATGTGGCCGGACTGGGCTTCTGGTTGAGGATTCTGGCAGGGTCAGAGTAATGAGCATCTGATGCAGCAGCTTTTCCGTGTTCGTTGTTGTGAATTGCAGCACAGCTCCATGCTGTGTGTGTGCTACAGCAACATTCCATCCTCCTCCACGTGCCAGGTTGTGGAAGTGAAGGGAGATTTCTGTGTTAAAGTTCTGACAAGTTTGTTATTCTTGTCAAACTAGGACTTGTTCAGTTTGCATTGTTGAGTTGCTTCTCGTAAAGTTTAATTTATATGGGATGAGTTTCTACCAGCAAGGTCCAACTGCCTCTGTAGAGCAGAAGTGGTCTAAACTTTTTCAGTGTTGCTGGTGAGATGCAATCTGACTGCTTTCAGCATAACACTGCAGTTTTTATCTTTGCCAATAGCAGCTGTTGCTTTAATGCTCATGCTAGCTCAGGGTATAAGTTTGTGTGTCATGAGATCTGAGATTCACTTGTGGTACTTGCACCTCTCAGCTGTTGGAAGGATACTGACAGTCATGTCTAGACATTACTGGGGTGCTTGGAAGAGTCTCAGTCCTCTGTTACCCCCTGTAATTCATGGGGGGAAAAAAAGTAAAAAGTGTTGAGTGACATTTCTCTTCCTGTCTTGCTTAACCAGTGGTGCTGTGGACTGGGCTGTTGAAGTTAAGTGGCCTTTTGTGAAGAATCTTTATGTGAGGATGTGGCAAAGAACCAGGGCTCAGGATATCTGTTTTGTTCCTGCAGGAATATGGGATTAATAAGGAGGAGAAACTGGAGATTGCTATTGGCTTTTGTCTTCCTCTCATTAAAAAGATCCAGCTGGACCTACAGAGAACTCATGAAGATGAGTCTGTCAACAAACTACATCCACTGTAAGGCTTGTGCAGCATGCTGCTGGCAGTGGGGAGGGCAGCTGTGGAGCAGTGGGTGGTTCCCATGCCAGAGGAGTGTACTGTTGTGGAAGGAGGTACTGAGCATACACTGAAACACCTTGCAAGAGGAAGGCATGTTGGTGCTCCCAGAACTAGAAGGCAGATGAAGAAGGCACATTGAGACTGCTGACGAGAAGCACAGGGCCACGAAGGCTTGTACCCATTGTAGCTGGATGATGATGCCTCATCCCTTTCCCTGCACAGGGCCAATGTAGAGTGATTAGCCACCTATTATGTGTTGCCATTAGGATTTCACAAAATTTGTTGCTCCTGTGCCCAGTGCTCTTGTTATACGTTCTGTCCTGCTGCCTTTGACATTTCCCAGTGTGGGGTTGTGTCATTTCATTAAGTGTACAGAAATGCTAATGTGTGATAGATGGCAATTCATTGGCAGACGAGTAACTGTGGGCTGATTTTGGTTTAGGTACTCAAGAGGAGTTCTGTCCCCAGGTCGCCATGTTCGAACACGGCTGTACTTCACCAGTGAGAGCCACGTGCACTCCCTGCTCAGTATCTTCCGCTACGGGGGGTTACTGGATGTAAGTGTCCCAGCAATGTTCACAGAGTAAGCTTCCCTACTTTCTTCCAGTAGCCTTTTCCAAGGTGGACAGTGTGTGTTTGTAGGTTGCCCCTTAAAGCCAGCTCTCCCACTAATGCTGTGCATCAGTGGCATCTGGCCA
Source organism: Brachypodius melanocephalos (assembly GCA_013398615.1). Taxonomy (NCBI): domain Eukaryota; kingdom Metazoa; phylum Chordata; class Aves; order Passeriformes; family Pycnonotidae; genus Brachypodius; species Brachypodius melanocephalos. The sequence continues at coordinate 196,703 of VZSR01000983.1, read as the reverse complement.
GCTCCATCTCTGCTGTGTTTGCATGCTGCAGCTTCCTGCCTTTCTGGCATGGAGGGGAATTGTTCTTCCTCAGTGCCTCCCTTGCTTGCACAAAGACATGTTTTCTCCAAGATCTATCCTGCTAGTTTCAGGTAGGCCGACCACTTACCTGTCTAGGAGGATAGCACAATGAGGCAATGGGGATGAGTGAATTTCTTCCTTCCTGCTTCCTTCAACTCTTTATTTTAAGAGCTTGGTCCTGTATTTATAGTCTTTATATCAATTCTAAGTCAATAAAATCAGTTTTCTTACAGAGAAAGTGACTTGAGGTTGCAAATTCACAGGATGTGCTCTGTACCAGAGAGGCAGATGACACATTTTTAGGGATTAATTCATCCAACTCACCCTTCACTTGCTCCCTCTTCAACTGCTTCCTGAATGAATTGGCATGCAGACCCTGAGAAAAGAAAGCTCTGCTTTACTTTTCTCAAGAGGTTCTCTGATTTATGTTCCCCTTTTTAAGCATGGTCTGAAATGTCTTTAGAGATTGGGCTTGCTTAGCAGGCATGATTTCTGGTGTCTCTGGCAGCTTAACATATCTATAGACAGTGATCAGAAAAGTACCTCTAAATCACTCACTGAATAAGATGCTCCCTTTTTCCCTGACTCAAGTGCCCAAGGATGCCATCTTGCCAGCACAAGGATATTGGGCTGCATCTGGGTTCTTTGTAATGGAGGGTTCAGTTCATGTCTGTCAACGTGGTGATTCACTCCACAGCATCATTGGTGGCACTTCAGGTGTGACCATTTCCTGGCAGTGTTGGGAGGCAGTCAAGGGTGGGCTGCCTTGCTGTGCGGAGCCCAAGGGTTCAGCATGTCTCCAGATTTTTCGTTCAGCATCAGGTAAAGGCCTTTCGCTTGGTCCCTTATTTAGCACAGGTTCATTCCTTGTGCTCCTTTCTGTGGTTTGAGAAATGGCTGTGTTTAGGAACCTGCTGGGGGCTCTGCTTGTCTCCAGTCAGTGTGGCACAGTGGCTTGCAGCTCAGATCTGCACATGGGTGGCGTGGGCAGCTGTCGCATCCCTCTGTGCAGCTGCTCCTCACTGCAAGCACCCCACCACATTGCAAGGTCATTTCTTCATGCAAGTTAAGCAAGGTGCTTTGTCCTGACAATGTTACCTTGTGGAGAGGGGAACTCTCTCAGTCCCATTTCACTGAATGCTGCAAGGTGTCTGCTGTTGCTTATCCCATGCGACTGTTTATGTGTATATATCAGGAAAACAAAGACCAGCAGTGGAAGAGAGCCATGGACTATTTGAGTGCTATCTCAGAGCTGAACTACATGACCCAGATTGTTATCATGCTCTACGAGGACAACAACAAGGTGAGGGATAGAGCAGTAGGATACTGCCACGTTGCAAGGCACAGTCCTTAGAGATGAGTTCAGGTGGAAGTCTGTAACTTGAGCTCTTGCTGCTTATGAGGAAAGACTGATGGATCATTAACACAACTGCTAGTTTTTAGTTTATGTGGGAGGCAGTGACCCAGTTAATGCTTGTTACATGTAAGCAGAATGTCACCCTGAGCAGTAATACCAAACTTATGTAATTAATACAGACTATTTTAAAGCATTTCCCAGTGCAAAATTATTTGCTGTTTTTAAGTATCAATTGCAAGTGAACAGTAGGAAAAAAAAAAGTAAAACTGAGTAATATTTGATTTGTATTTTTGAAATATATCTAGAAAATATCCAGAAATTCCACATCCATAAACTAGTTTTTATTCTAAAAGTATGCTGGTATAGTTAGGGAAGTGTATACTGGTATATTCAGGAAGTAAAGAGAATCATTTAATAAACAGCTGGAATGTGGGAGCTGGGGGTGTTGGCTCTAAGTAGGTTTGCCACCAGACTGCATGTCCTGATCATCAGGCCTTGTGACTTAGGTCTATGCTGCAGGAGGTTGTAGTGGTGAGGGGAGCAGCCCCTTACCCCACACCTTATGGAGTTAGAGCCTTGTATTCACGGAGCTGGAGTGAGCTTCTAATGTTAGAAGTGATGCTTGTCAAAAAACATATGACTAGAACTCTCACGAGTGGAGTGGATATGTCAGTCAGTCAACATGAGTTTTTATGTGTTTATATCATTAGTGCCAGATACTGTAACAGCTCCGGCTTCCTTAGAAAAAGATTAATGAAAAATTATTATTAGAGACAGTTACTTAAATCTTGGAACAGCCTGACTGAGACCCGGTCTCTCCCTGCCCTGGCATGTGTTGGGTTTGCAGCAGGAGTGAGTCAGAAGGGGGTGGGGTTTTTAGGGGTGTGTGTGTGTGTGTGTGGGTGTATATAAATAGAGCCTAATTCTGTTATACTCCTCTGTGGCTGTTGTCCCAAAATAGCAACAGTCAGAATGCCTCAGCCGTGTGCTGATCGGGGCTGTCCTTTTGGATGGGACAAACTTGGAGCCATTCTGTTCATGCTTGTTGCTCCTGCTTTCCCTCCAAAGAATGGGCCTGGGATATGTGCTGGCCAGCACAGTGAGGTGGGACCTTGGCCTGTGCTGATGGTAGGATTATCTGTGTTTGGTTCTTTACCTATTCCCTGTGACATGCTTTCACAGGACCCCTCTTCAGAGGAGCGTTTCCATGTGGAACTGCATTTCAGCCCTGGCGTCAAAGGCTGCGAGGAGGACAGGAACATACCCACGGGGTTTGGCTTTCGGCCGGCCTCAGCAGAGGTAAGTGGACACCTGGGCAGGAGCTGCCAGCCCCAGGGGCCACCTGGGCACTGTCCTGGTCTGTCTGGCCCTGCTGCAGAAACTCGCTTGCTGGTGATGCCCAGAGAGAGCTGGCAGATGGTGTCCATGTCCTGTTTGGGTTTGTCAGGGTGGCTGCTGGGACTGTGGGTGCCTCCTGAGCTTGGCAGAGCAAGAGATCCAAGCCTGGAGCTGGTGTGCGGCAGCATGGGCAAAGGCCACGTGCCTGTAGACATGAGTAGAGCGTTTCCTTATGGCAGAACGAGGACAAGAAAGCAGACCAAGGCAGCCTAGAGGACCTGTCGAACGAGAAGGGCAGCGATGAGCCGGACCGTGCTCGGCAGAAGTCCCCACAGCCCCCCGAGCCGGTCAGCGTCCAGCGAAGGTCGCCACTGGTCAGGAACCGGAAGACGGGATCCATGGAGGTAACCCTGCTGGTGGTGCCCACCCCTCCTTGTTTTTGAAAAGGCCTTTTGCTTGGTTTTGGCTTCCTGGCATTTGTTTTAACATGCCAGAGTCTGAGTTGATTCTGGGAAAGGATCTGCAGAAGGTAAAGAGGGATGTTGTGGAAGGCAGACTTCTGAAACTCTTCCTTATTAAGGAAGGACAGGAACACAGGCCAGAGGAACTGATGAGGAAGAGCAAGTGAGGAAATGCTTGAGAAACACAAGCATTATTTGAATTACATGCTCTGTAGAGGCCCTGGTGTAGCCAGTGTGAGATTACATGCAACCTCACCACCTAGCTATGGTGACATCTTTGCCTTGTGTTAGGCTCCAGCTTTCCCTTTCACAAAGGCAGCTCCACATTTCTCATTACTCCAACCCATCTAAGATCTCATGCTGATCAGGGGTCCCTGCTCACTGATGGATTTATCCAGGATGTTTAAACTGTCAGGGCTTAGAACTGTCCCATTCACTGATCCAGTGAAGTAACAAAATTGATTTTACTGTTCTAACCTCTCTCCTTCCAGGCTGTTCTGTGTCACAAGGCCAGTGTCACAGTCAGCAGGTGACTGGTACCTTCAGAGTATTCTGGAATTGTCCCTCCTTTCAGAGAGATTTCACAGGCATTTTTGCCATAAATTTTCTGAACTAGAAAACAACAGAGTTAAGGTTTGAGGTATTTGTTAGCTGTCTTCCATCGCTGTGTTACTCACAATGTCACCTCTGCATGCAGCACTCAGAGGCTCTTTGTGCTAGGCACATACTAAGTTAAAGGAGATATGATTTCCTGCTGCTAAAGAAGGAAGTCTGTGTCCCAGGGATCTCAGCAAGAGTTTTGGAGGAAAGATGCTCACTACATGAGTCCCATCTTACTCTTCAAATTTCCACTGTTCCACAATCCAACAAAATTTTGTAGTTAAAATTGAGCATTCAGTGTCACAATCCTAGCATATGACTACCTTTGTGCTTCTTGAAAACGGTGATTTTAAGGAAGAGGTATACCTTTCTTTACCTTCAATTGATGTATAAAAGTAGCAGTGGGTGACTTGGAGCATGATGCTGATTAATTACACTATGTCTTTGCAGGTGCTGTCTGAATCTTCTTCTAAATCAGGAGGTTATCGCCTCTTCAGCACTTACTCCAGGCAGTCTTCTGAGATGAAGCAAAGTGGATTAGGTACTGTACCTGACCTGTAACCGGCCTACTCACTTGTACCTCTCCATTTCTGTGGGCATTAGTCTGTTTCCCCATACACATTTGGCTTGAGTTCCTTGTACGTCTCTGTGCGTTTTGTGTCTTCTCTCAGTGTTACTCTTGAGACCACTGAGGCTGTGTCAGTCGAGACCTTTTGTGTACAAACTTCTCCTTCAGCTGCTATCAGCAGAAGATGCACTTTTCATCCTTTCCAGTACAGGAGCAGGCAGGGCAAACTGCAGGCTTGCGTCTGCTGCTCTGCTTCTCTGTTGCTCTCATCTGTTACACCGTTTCTCAACTTAGTAGGAAGAGATTATTTTAGGTGAGAACTAGTGTGCTGTCTGTTCTGCAAAACATCAATTTATACGCAAAGCTGTTCTTCGTGTGAGACTATTTCTACCTTTGCTTCATAAAGATCTGTTGTAGGGAACGGATATGTCATGTACGGAATGTTTGATGGTCCTCTAATCAAGCTGAAGTCCCTGGTCAGTCATTCTTCCTCTGGTAGTGAGTGGAAGAGAATATTTCAGGGCACTTGGCATTCTCTGTCCTTGATTGTTCCATTCCATGTCATCCTAATCTAAACTATGTCTGAATAGCTGAAATTCTTAATGAAATATTTTTGCTAAAGCAAGATCTGTTTTGAAACTGGAAAAGCTGTCTTTGCTGTCATGAGGTTCAGAGATGGCCGTGCAACCTGTGTCTTGAAGAGAGGAGATGATAATGCCCAAGTCATGCCCACTTTCTTTTTCTTTAAAACCATCTTAGCGTTGTGGCATGGCTGCAGACTTGGCAGCGGTTCCGACTCATCACTCTGTTACATGGACAACCTGCAGCCAAGAGACTTCTGAAAGGCCTGCTAATTTCTTTGCCACTTTTGAATGAGCAGCTTCTTTGGAATCCAGTTATTACCAAGGAAAGAGAATTTTCTTCTGAGTGGTTAGAAAGTATCCCTGGAGTCTGCCAGCTATGCTTCCAGCCAGCTTGAGAAATCTAAATAGGCATGGCTGATGTATATTATTTTCATAAAGGCACAGTAGCCTTGGCCATGGTAATTTTTGATTGTGTTATTTCACTCTACCTCTGCCTTTCCCAGTGCCACCGCGAGATTCAGTGAGCTGTGACAGACTGCCGTGCTTAGGCTTGAAGAAACCTGTGGCTATTTTGTGTCCATGTGGATGAATATGGGAACTTCTGAAATGGCACTTAGTCGAGGAGGTGCATCTGCCTGGAGAATTACTGAGTGCATCAAATGGTACTGCAAACTGGTTTTACTGTTTGGAGGTGCGACTACCAGAAGGCCTGTGCTCCGGAAAGCAGATATTACAGCTTTTGGACTACAGCCTTTTCCAGATTTTTGAGAAATGTCTGTCTTGGCAATAGAGAAGACCACTGCTTTTCAACACCTTTGTATGGTACTACTTCTCCTTCACAACAAAATCTGAAGCATGATCCTGGCAGGTTTAATTTCAGAATCTTGCTTCATGTGCCTTGGTGGGAAGCTCATGCTGGTTATTCTCCCACCTGTGAAGTTCTGCAGAGTCAAAACCTTGGGTAGGAACTGATAGATCTGATTTGTGACATAGACCTCCAGCCCAGCCATTGTTCTCCTCTGTAGAATCTTGCAGGTACGGAAGGATTGAGCAGGAGAGACCTGTTGTACCACACCAGCTTGTGCAACAGTTGATGATTAGGGTATCTGTGTTTCTGTGAGGTTTTTTTTCACCTGAGGCCTGCTATGAAGAACCATGCCTCTTACCTGTAAAAGTCAAGCTCTTCAAGGAATTTTCCTGATTACTTTCCTGCTTGTTTTTTAGAAATCTAATTTCTTGCCCCTTTAGGATTTGAAATGTGTTCTCTCTCTAAGAGATAATACAGAACTCTGGAAGCTTGGACTTTGGCTTTAATACTTGTCTCAGCAGCTGTGTTATGAGGGGGTTCATTCAGACACTACCTGCTGTTTCTGAGTTTTCTGAGGCTGAGCGTACCTCCTGTTGCCTGACCTTGTCAGTCAGTGCCTGGCTGTCATTATCTCTGGAAAATGGAATATCTGTCCTGGTATAATCTCATATATGTACGCATGCAGGAACAGGGAGCACAAGAGGGCTTCTGCAATAGCTCTGCCCTACTGCCATACCTTCCAGAATGGTGCCTCTACTATAATTTAAAAAATGAAATTCCTCTTTTGAAAATAGGTGGCTGTAGCTTGCTTTGTCTGTGCTTTGGAGTGTGACATGTTTTTCTGGGCAGCATCAAGTGCATTAATTGTTTGCCATACTGTGTGTGGTTCTAGTTTGAGAAGCCTAGGGATGTTTCGGTACCTTTCTTACCAGAACCCTTCAAAATGGAGTAAAATCACTGCTGGCTGCTGGAGCAGTAGAGGCTGTGCACTGCCAGTGGCACGAAGCCTTGTGCGGAGATTTGCAGAGGGAAACCAAGAATGACTATTTTTAAACATCTGACGTATTGAATGAACGTATGACAACTAAATGTACAGTAAATATCCAGCACATACAGTAATTTCTAAGTCATCTTTGTAAATTCTCTTCTGGCTTAAGGGTACTAGCAGAGTGCCTCTGTCTGCAGGGTGAGAGCAGAAACACTGGGGTATCCTTAGCTTAATCATTAACAGCACAAGGTTGCTTAAGATATACAGTCCTAAAAATCTGACACTCCATTTTTGTCTGCCAGTAAATAAATCTGTTGGGTGGTTTTTGTTGTTGTTTGTTTTAACCATGGAAGAGCAATTAGGAGCATCATCCTGTCCAATACTTGACAAAATTTCATTTTCATTCTAACAGATTCCAATTCATGCTGAGTCAGCACTTTGCGTCAATTTAAGGCATTAGGAGGAAATTTTCTAAGGCTTGTGTATCAGTGACCCTGTAGGCAAGATTTCTTTTAGGTCCAAGGGCACATATGTGCTAGTCTGTGCTGTGGAAAGCCACCAGCAGCATCACAGTGGGGAAGCAGCTGCAGTTCAGTGCTATAAGGACCCTTTTGGTCACTGCAGGAGCAGGTCTCTTCAGCTCAGCCTGAGTTTATACAAGAACATTTCAATGCTCAGGATCTCTGTGTTTTCTCCAAAGAAGCTCTGGCTTAAAGGATCTTTGCAGAAATAGAGCAAAGAGCAGCTTGTTTTCGAAGAGCAGCGAGTGGATGTGAAGCAGCAGTATGTCCTCACATCAGGGAAGGCTGATGGCATGCTAGGCTGCATCAGCTGGAGTACAACTGTCCAGCTGAAGGGTTTGGCTCTTTCTGTCTGTTCAGCTCTTGTGAGTGCCTGCAGCTCTGCTGTCCTTGCTGGGCTCCCTGGTGTGTGTGTCAGGACTGTGAGCCCACTGGGAGGCAGCGGAAATGGATGGGAAGCCTGGCTTTGGAGGAGAAACTGAGAGCCACGCTTGTTCAGAGTAGAACTTGTGGGCACTGGAGACCTTAATGCTCTTTCACAACCTAAATGGGAGGTTGCAGAGGGGACAGAGACAGATTATCCGCAAAGCCCTGTGCTGGTTGGTGGAGAACCAATGAGCACAAGTTGCAGCACAAGAAGTTCCAGTTAGCTAGGAGGATCAAATTTTTCACCCACCATGAATGTGCCAGATGTTAGAGCAGGGGCCCAGAGAGGTTGTGAAATTTTCTTTCTTGGAGCTATTGACAACTTGATTGGACAAACCCTAGCAAGCTGATCCGAGTTGATCTTGCTGGGGTGTTGGGAAGGAGCTTCAGACTCCTTCCAACCTAAATCATGCTATGATGCAGTATTTTAGAATCAAGATATGCTTCCAATGTAGGCAGGATCTCCTTCACAGCAGTAACAGTTGCACTGTTCCAGATAAATACAATTAGACAGTGTTGCAGGCTTTTTACCCTGGCAGACAAGGTGGAACCAGATCAATCTGCTTCTTTCTGGAAGCCTTTTGTATGAGTAATGTTGGTTTGAGCAGTTTGCATTCTCGGTACAAAATGCAGCAGCATGATTGTTTAGCAGAGAATTTACAGCCCATCAGTGGCTGTGTCTGGCCCTGAATAAGGTTTGGCTCAATTGCTTTCCTCAGTTGAAAGAATCCTCTTTCAAGTGCCTGATATTCCCTAAATACCACAAGAAGTCAAGTCAGTCTTCAGAGCACTGTGCCTTGGAGAAGCAAAGCCAAAGCCCCAGGAATCAGGTTGCCGTCCACCTTGCATGCCATGTTCCTTGATACTGAGTAGGCAAAGTTCCATGCTGTGTGCACATCTGGTACTTTGCAGGGCTTGTTCCTGGACCCATTGCTCCTATGCTGGAGCTGTGAGACACGAGTACAGTGTGTCTGTGAAGTATGAGTTTGTGAGCGCAAGCCCTCTGCTCACAGTACTTTCTCTGCTTGTTTGACTGGAGATAAATCCACACTGGCTGATCCACAGATCAGACAGTTCTTTCCTCTCCTCAGTGGTCTACACAAAAAGGAGCTTTCCAAAGAGAAAGGGCAGAAGAGCAGAGCAATGAACCTCTGTGACATGAACATCAGTGGTTCAGCATCCTGACTGTTCTGACATCAGTGTGTAGCTTTGCTGAGTGAGAGGGGTGAAGGTGTTCCTCTTAGGTCAGGGCAATAAAGTATGGAAGTAAACCCCTGGATGGAGTTAGGAACTTTTCTGGTGCTGAGGTTTGGGCTTCCTGCTCTGCATTTGGCACTGTGGAATTTAGAATGGAGAACACAGCCTCCTTGTGCTTCCAGACATCATGTTTTTTCCTGAAATTGCTTGTGAAATGGCCAGTTCGTTCTTCATCCTTTGACTAACCATGCTTTTCTGTAGTTGCATGCAGTGGATATGTGTTACTAACACCTTCCCTGCCTTTCCAGGGTCACAGTGCACCGGGCTGTTTAGCACCACTGTGCTGGGAGGCTCCTCCAGTGCCCCCAACCTCCAGGACTACGCACGCAGCCATGGCAAAAAGTTTGCCAGCAGCCTGACATACAAAGACGGTATGTGTGTTCCCTGGCAGCACGGTGGTACTTTGTGGACAGTGGTGTCTCAAAGATGTGCCTGTGGCACACAGACTTGGACTGCTGAAAACGTTGACAGTTGAATGTATCCATCACATCTACAATGACAAATTTTACCATATTCCAAGAAATCGTGATCCTTTCTACGACAGAAAGGAGCTGACATTGTGAGAAGAGTTTTAGGCTGATGTGTGTTATTGCTGGCATCTGATTTTGTTCCGATGTTTTAATAGTACTTGCTGTTGTAAAGCGGGGTTTATTGATCTAGATATTAAATAGGTTTATTCTGGTGTGGAAATCCAGCAGATCACATCATCTTGCTTACCTTGGTCATCTTGCTGATGCTAAATGAAGCTCTTTTTGGGACAGTAATCCTTGTCCCATGGAAGGTGGAGCTGCCCCAAAGACAGGATGATATGCTTGGGCATGGATAAGATTGACACTAGAGTGAGGCTGAGCATGCAGCAGAGTCTGAGGTAGCTCTCAGGAAGCAAGGGCAATATGCCTGAAAGGCGTGAGGTAAGTGAGTTGCTTGGATGAAGTACTGCAGAAGGACTGGAAAGTCTGGTTTCTGTGCAGCTGTGCAAAAACTGCCAGGAAGGTCAGCAAGACAATCTGGTGAAGGCATTGGGGCCAAGGTTACGAACGTTGCTCTGTGTCCATGGGTGCAGGTGCTGCAGCTGCACCCTGACCTGCTGGCAGCACTTGGTGCCATGTGCAGGGAGCAGCAGAGGGTTGTTTTTGCAAGGAAGTTGGGGCACAGGGACAGATGGAGCTGTCCTGGAACAGCTGGAAGTGTAATGCACAAGTGCAAGTGTCCGCTGTGGTCCCAGTAGGAAAGACACTCACTAAGGCTCTCAAGTGCTGGTTCACATACCATTTGTTGGGGCTCTGATTTGAGGAGCTCCATGGGCAGGGTCTGCACAGCATACTCCGACAAGATTGGAAATCCACCTAAGGTTTCCTAGCATTTGACTGAATAGATGTAAGGTTGGTTGTTTTAGATGTCTTATCTTTCTGGTATTTTAATCAGTACAGGATCTGAGCGCCTTTCTTACTGGGATCATAAGGAACATTAACATTGCTGGACTTCAAGGTGGGAAGAGGATTAAGGCGGTAGTTTGGGGAAGACAGGAGATTGGTTCACCTGGATTTTTGTCCAGTTTTGAGGCAAGGAAAAGGGCCTAGCAAATCGGGATGGAAAGGTGTTGTCTAATTCTCAGCCCCGTTGGAACTCTGTAGGTGCCATTATGTACACTAGGTGCCTGTTCTGCTTTTCCTGTGTAAGAGAAAACTGAGCTGGTTCTCACCTCCTCAGGGCATTCCCTGGCACACAGTGGGCTGTGAATGACAGTGGCAGAGAGGGTGAGGTGGGAGTGTTCTCAACCCCACTGTACCAGTCTGAGCTGCTCCAGGCAGCAAGTACTGGCTACTCACAGTTGCAGAATAAACTGATGGTGTTTGGCACAAGACCAGGGTGTGAGTCACACTGGAGCCTTTGAAAAGGCCAGCAGAGGCCCTGGCTGTTGTTCTTTCCTGACTCTGCAAGGAGTGGGAGCCCAAGGCAGCACTGATTTTCAGGGAAAAGCATCAGAGACTGCTCTGTGCCCAGCTGGACATGGAACAGACCTGCTCAGTCCTGGTGCTGGGCTGCCTGTCCTGTAGGCTGTGTAGCAGGATATGCCTGCAGCAGGCTACAGGCATTCGAGGCCATGGACTCCTGCTGTGTAAGCCTCAATTCTGTGACAAGATCTCTGTGCTGAGATGCAGTTGTACCCTTGAGTACCTAAAATGCAGACTTAGTTGACTAGCATGTGTCAGACACAGCTCAGAATTATAAATCTTGATGTTACAGCTCTGTTTTCGCGTTTCTTGGCATGCTCTGGGACCCTGTGCTGTTAGTGCCTTACTGCAATAAAGGCATTTGAAGGGAAGGTATTGGGGCCTTGGGAAAACAAGGAGGAGGCAGAAGGGCATTTAGCTTTTGGGGAAAGTAGTTTGGAATGTGAAATGAGCCCTTGATCTACATGTTTCTGCTTAAATGAGCACTTTTGAAATGCTGAACAATGAAATTGAATCCAAACATCCCTACCCGTGGTTGCAGTCAGTGGCACTGCAGCAGACTTTTGGAGAACATTTGCTTCAAGGCCTTTTCCACACTCTTCAGACTAATAACATAGAAAAGCAGCACATTTTTGCATGAAGTCTTCAGTAGTTTTTCATGGCTGTGATGCTTCAAGGTGCAGTGTGAGGCATATAGCACTTCACCAATGTTAACTCGCCTTGTTCCAGGGAAGTTTCAAGGGCCCTTATTTCTGAAGTCTTTTTTGCTTGGAGCTGGAGGAGGGCTAAGGAACACTTCAGCTGAAAGTTTTCTCAACCTCAAGCTGAGGGAAGGTCCATGGATGGTTGTGATTTCAAGTTGGCTTGCCTGAAGCCAGGGATCCAGTAAACTGGGTCAGTGCCATTGATGTGCGCTCAGGGCAAGGGGAGGTGTGGGTGGGATGGAGATGATCACCAGCTGACTGCAGCTCCAGGGCTTAGACACTTCCAAGGGATTGCATGTGTAGGGAAGATTGTCATGCTGTTTGTTGAGTTTAAAGAGAGAAAAACAATTTTTAGGGCTGGTATACTGGAGGAGGAAATTTCAATGAGAGTTGGTTTAGATACATTATTTGGCCAAGCCACTGCATGTAGCTATAGGAGCACATTGAGGGTGTGGAGCATGCATTGGTGCACTGATGAGGGGGTAGGCATACACACCCTGTGGGCTAGGGAGAATGGATGCGTGAAACATGAAAAAGAAATAAAAGGGTTTTCTACTATTTCCTGAAAGATCCCAAATAGCAGCAAAAGGTACGATTGGCTGGGGTCTCACATCAAATCCTACATCTAGATGGTCTGATCCAGGCCATTCTTTTTCATGATAGGTGAGGAATTTTCAGTGTGGGGAAAACCAAGTTTCCAGCTTTTTTTCTTTTTTTTTTTTTTTTTTGGGTTTTTTTTGGGTTTTTTTGGTTTTTTTTTTTTTTTGGTGTGTGTGTGCATATGAAGTTGAATCCATGTCCTTTAAAGCCTATCTGTTTGCACCCCATTAGATGCACAGTGTCTGTCCTTGCACGGTCTTTCTGGTATGTGATTTGTATGGGAGACCTAGACCTGGCCTGGGGCTTGGCCAAGAGAAGCCTGAGGACCACTCTGACAGGTGTATTCCAAAGCTTCCCCTGTAATGAAATGTTTTGAGCAGAGAACTGTAGAGGCATGTCTTCATGGGTCTTTCGCTTCTTCCCTACTCAGGTGATTTGCCTTTAAATTCATAAATAGCTCTGTATAGCTTGCATTAGAGGTTGTTTTGAGCTGTACCTGTGCTGGAACTCTTTAGTCCCTCTGCAGAACAGTGTTTTCCTTGGGCAGAGGTGAATCCTGAGAACAATCCTCCTGTGGTGCTGCTGCTTGCTGGGATGTGTGCTCTGGTGGCTGCGAGCATGGCCTGGCTGCCTTCTGCACTGCACTGAGCCTGGTGTGGTGGGAAGGTGTGAGTTGCTGACTGAGAGGGATTGAGAGTGTGCCTGAGTATGTAGTGTTGGGGACACCCTGGCAGGGCAGTGCAGGGCCTGGGGAGATGCAGAATTGTTCAGTCAGACTCACAGGCCCAGTGTTGGGTGCTACAGCAGTGCCAGTGGGAGCAGCTGTTGTTGGGGTCAGAAAGGTGAACCTGAAAGTGTGCTCAAGTGTATGAAGGTCGGGGGATCCTTTGAAGCAGGCTGTTAACTGAGATGATCTGTTTTTATTTCCTCAGAGCTCTTGTCTATGCCAGCCGTAAAACGATTTTCTGTGTCGTTTGCAAAGCATCCGACTAATGGTATGTTTGCTTTCTGGATTTGATGTTCCCTCACACTTCTAACCCCTTGGTCACATTCAGTTTTCTCTGCACACGTTCTCCTCTCAGCCTTCTTGTGGTTTTTTTGTGTTTGTGTATCTGGTGTCCAAACATGCTTCACCTTTCTCCATTGTCTCCTTGTGACTAATGTGTTCACTCATACCCTGTTTCTTCTCAGTGGTGCCTCTGCTCTCCCCTGAGGTGTTTTTGTCCCAGGTGAAAAGGCAAAAGCCATGGTTCTGTGACTGCACTGCTAAAGCAGCCTTTAACTCCACGGTGACATTAAGGCCTTTTGTCACACTCACTTTTGGGAGGGTGGGGATCAGGGGAGAATGCCACTGAACTGGGGGCTGATGCCCACTCCATATCATGAAGCATCAGCAGCTTAGGTCTTCAGTTTCTACACTTCAGATTTGCAGAATGAAAACAAGAATAACACTAGGACAGCTGTGTGTCACCTGGAAGGGCCTAGTGTATGGTGGGAAAGAAGGAAGTGCACCTGGTGTTTCGTGTCTGGAGTACTGGTAGCCTTATGGCCTCCTGTTGTCAAACCTCTCTGTTAGGCTGGTCCTGTGGTTCCTCCAAGCATGGTGATGTTGGCACAGGTAGGCTCACCTTTTCTGCAGACGTTACCTTGTGAATTGTGTCTCTACAGAGTTCTTACTCGTCTGCTGTTGGTGGATGGTGCTGGCTTGGGGGGGATGGGATGGGCATCGTGCTACCTGGGGTGGCATCACCTGCTTCATCACATCCTGCCTGTATCTCTGGAAAGGCTTGGTGACGGATTCTGACAGAGTTTCTGCTAATTCACTGTCTCTGCTCCGTGTTGCTACTTACCTGACAACTGAAGTGTGTCTGTGAGGTTACAGGCTACTAGCTCTGTTGTAGCAGGTGCCTTAAACCAGTGTTTACTCTCTAGCTCTTGCATAGATACTTTTAAAAAGGTTTCACAGCACTCCTCTTCTTGCATGGCTCCTGCTGCTGAGACAAGTTGGAACCAAAGGAGATCACTGAACGCTACCAAGTATTTCTGCCTGATGTGATCAAGGCAGCTTGTGAATATGAAGACATCCTGCTTGGTGTGATCTGAAGATGAATGAAATTCAGAAGACTGTTCTGAAAATCAAAGTTTTGGGGAGGATGAAGTGGGAAAGGGCTCACTGTGGTTTCAAAAACTAGAGGGAGCCTATTCTCTGTGTTTGCTTGGTTTTGGTTTTCCCAGAGTGGCCAGCTGCTTGATTTGTCTGTATTTGTCTGGGTGCCATCGGAGCTCACATGCTGTATGTCAGCAGGGTGTGTTGTTCTATCTTGCCTGCAAGGTTGTACAAAGTTCCAACCTTTCCTAAGACACACTATAAAGCAGTTGCCCCTGCTCCAAATATGGTAGGGTGAAACTTAGCATCATGTTTCTCCCAAAAACCCAGTTAATATCTTTGATGGCAAAGTGCTTCTTAATCAAGAAAACAAAGACAGGAATCCAGCAGGTGAGAGCTCAAAGTCAGGGATATTTGGTCTAGGATTGGCACTGCTTTGAGCAGGAGGGATGTTTACCCCGTGAACCACTTAAAAACTGAATGCAAAAAGTGTTCCCAGCTCTGAATCTGGATTTGTTTTCTGGAGAGCTGCCTCAGTGTGGTGAAATGGAATGGGTGAACCAGAGTAGTGGTCAAGCACAGCATCGGGCCAGGTGGTTTATGCCCTGGTCACACAAGTCTTGGGTGGGTGATCCTGAGGCTGTGTATGGGGAGAAGACGTGTGTGCATGCTGGTGTCTTGTCTGCCATGCAAGGATATCACAGAAGATTGCACAGGGCTGTTCTCAAAGACAGGGAAAGTCAGTGCTTCTGTGCTCCCTCTGTTCTTCCGTACTCCCAGCACTCGGCTCTCAGTCAGACCTTGTCATCCCCCAGTCCTTTGCACAGCCTCTGCTCATTTGACACTGAACCATTTGCTCCCTCCCCGTGCTGATGTGCCTGGCTGCGCTTGGATGCAGGACTCAAACACTGTTGGCAGTCTTGGCACTGTTGGATTTCTCGTCTCAGCTGCGGGAGGGGGCGTCTGGCCTTGAGCCTCATCTTTTTATCTAGCCAAACCTGAACTGCACTGGACTTGAAATGTGTCCTAAAATTCATTCACTTGTCAGATTTTCCCTTACAAAGATGAACCCTCACTGCTCAGGCACTGCCCTGTGCTGCAGCTGGGTGAAGCCTGGGCTGGGAGGGAGTCTGGTCTGCCCTGGTGTCACTGGGGGGCATAACGCTTAAGGGCACTCCTGACCTGCTCGTTGTGGGAGGGATTTGGCTTAGAGTGTGGTGTGGGTCCTTCTCACCCAGCGGCCCTGGTGCTGGCAGCTCCATCCCTACACCTCCACAGTTTCTCTGTCCCCCGCTGTACCTGCCCCTCTCCTCTCACTCTCTATGGCCCCTTTCCTCCAGATGTGTTGGAGCACCAGCACGTTGCCCAGTTGCTACGCCGTTTTTCCTCTGATTGTGCCACGAGCCGGACCATCTCCTTGGATGCCACCCTAGCCCATCACCTGCAGCAGTGCTCCTACCACCTGCGTCTCTTCAGGAGCTGGCTGATCTCAGGGCAGGATGACTTGGAGTGTCTTTACGGTACTGCACGCTGCAGCTGCCTCTGGCCCGTGCTCTTGTAGCTGAGCAGGGACCACTGTCTGCTTGAGAGTGCAAAGTATGCTTTGCTTCTAAAAAAAGGAAAGAGTTTCCCTCACCAAATACCCAAGGTCTCTGGGCTGCTGCTGCAGCAAGCTGTGTGGGCTGTTGTACCAGCAGTTCTGGAGCTTTAGGCTTTCCACATGGAGCCACTGCTCCCCATGTGGCTGTAACTGCTCTTTCCATCTTTGGCAATTATTTGTTGCCTCCTTCCTATAGCCAGGGTAAGCCCTTAAGCTCCCTTCAGGGTAGGTGCTGAGCTCCTATCAATGAGATGCCCTGCTGGCAGGATGCTCTGTGCAGGTCTTGATGAGCTGCCACAGGGTGTCCCTTTAGTAATGGAGGAACCAAAGTGAGTAGTGAGAGTATAGGGAGATTAAGGAGGTGCTGCAGCTGGTCACAAGCTGAGTGAACTTGCTGTGGAAATTTTGGGGAATTGAGTGCTTGTGGGTGTGTTATATCTAGAGAGACTGAGTTAAGACAGGGGAGAGCTGAGCTTTGTGTGGCTGCACTGCATGGCATCTTTCCTGCCTGACAGGGCCTCTCAGTGTGTCCTGTCTCTGGTGGGAAGAGGCAGGCGACTTCAGCATTGAATCCAGATGTTATAAATCAAAGCTTGCTGCTGTTTCTCTGGTGTTTTTCAGCCTCTGTGACAGACAGGAAGTCTGGTGCATGGAGGCTTTGGTGCTTCTCACACAGGTGGAAAGATTGCTGTTCCCTGAACGAGGCAGCAAGCTGGGGCTGGCTGCTGAGGTTTACCTGCACCATAGGAGCTGCTCGGAGCATGTGGCTTGCTGAGCTGTGTGGTGTGATGCATGGACCCCCTTTTCCATTCAGACCCACAGGTGGAAGGGGCACAAACTGCAGCCTTCCATGTAGTGAAGCAGCAGGACTGAGCATTTTCAGAGCCTGGAAGATGAGAATTTTTCTTACACAGTCTGTTTTCCCTTCATATGGCCCTTTCTGTCAAGCAGGCAATTTGGAGACAGTTAATTGCTTTTCACATGTAATTAGGACAATTCCTTCATCTCCTGACAGCAAATGCTAAATAGGAGTAGAATTGCTTCAAGGGAAGAGATGCTGGATCACAGCAGACTGCTCCAGAGCCAGGGCTGAGCTTTCCCTGCCACAAGTCTTGGCCATGTTCATGAGCTCGGGTGGGTAGAGGAAATGAGCTCAGCCTGCTTTGGACACAGCAGGCTGCTGGGAGGTGCCTCCTGCCCCAACACAGCCAAACACAGGCATTAGGAGCTCCTTACCTAACACCTTATCACCCAAATCTCCACCATCGAGTTTGTGCTGTTTTCCCAGTCCATCAGCAAGCCCACAGTTCATTGATGTGTTTGGGATTCCTGCTGCGGCTCTTCTCAGAGCAGACATAGTTGACAGCCCAGGTTTCTTCCTTGTGAAAACTGCATTCTTCTGTACGCTTTTGGCTTTCCACTGGACTTCTATCCGCACAAAGGAAACATGAATGAGAAGATAGAATCAGTGAGTCAAAAGTATGTAGCTGGCATCCATAGTTGGAAAGATTGACAGTGGAGGCCTGAAGGAATGTCTGGGAACCTGTGTGGTCATAGCTAGGAAAAAGAATAGTGCTAAGTAAGTTCATCACATTGGTATCTGAATCACAGATATAAGATATAAGAATCACATTGGTACTGAAGCCAAAGGTCAGCTGTGGACAAACAGAGGGCAGCCCTTTGATGATGAGCAGGAAAGTAATGGTGATGTCCAATCTAAATAAATTTAAATTACAAAGTGAAACAGCCCCAAACTCTTACGTATAAAACAATGGGCTCTGATCTGACCATCACCACCACTTGAGACAATGTGGAAAAGGTAGAAATTTGCGAAATGAGAAATCTGGGAAGGATGTTTGTAATAATGGTCCAAGGGGACAGATGGGGATCCACAGTTTCGTGTAGTTCCAGGAGCAAGAAGGTTTCTAATGGAGTGAGTTGAGACACTTTGGACAGAAGTGGGTTTTTTCCAAGCTCCACACCACTGTACCCAGGGATGCTGGGAGCTTAACAGAGTTCAAGGGGAGATGAGAATATGGAAGAGACACACAATGTCCAGAGCAATTCTGAGCTGTGGGTCACTGATGTTTGAGGCAGGTGACTAGACAGTCACATGTGCTGTCTAGACTCGTAACCCTCCATCTACAATACATGCGGCATGTTGGAGTTTGTCCAAGAAAATAGGGCTGGACTGATCATGCATGTCAGAGAGGTGAGTGCTTCTGTTTGTGCTGAGACTGGACAAGTGCTTTTTCACTGAAGAGCTGGCATAAAGAACATTGACACACAGAACTTCCTCTGTGGGCTGCTGTTGGATGTTGGTACAAAATGGATGGAATTCTGTCCAGTTTCTCATGCCCTTGTCTGCATCACAGACTCCTGCCCTTCAAGCCCCAAGAAAGAGTTTGGGGGAGCATCAGCAGTAGCTGCATGGTCAGCACATGGTAACTGTCAGTCTGGGGTGGTTGCTATGGCTTGCTCTCGTGTTTTATTTTTCTTGCCCCTTCCCAAATGTGTTGGTTCTTTGCTAACTGTGTGTGGTGCAGCAGTGGTTGGAGCCGTCACTGGAGACACTTGGGGATTGTGATCCATAGTGGTAGCTGCTACCTTAGCTGTGCTGTGGTGGCACAAGCCACTGTTGGCCTCTCCCCAGCAGCTCAGCAGGTCTAGGGTGGTGTGCAGAGAAGTGGGGTCTCCTACACAAGTGAGAGGGATTCCTTGAACACAGTACTCCTCCACCTTGAAAGAGGAAACTTTGGCCATTTTACTCTGCTTGCTTGAGAATGGTGCAGTGCTATGCAGAGGTGCATGAGGAGGCACCTGGCACTTTGGGGGTACAGGTATATCCCCATTGGTGCCCCTAGTGTATCTTGTAACAATATTGCTTTGCCCTATCTTATATTTACACTTCCTTTTTTCTTTGGAGACCCCAATACCTGAGCCAATTTTGGCCCCTCTCAAACCAGATTCTGTTGTGAAATGGCATTAGCCTCAAACTGGGCTGCTCCACAGCTATATCCCATGACTGTTTTAAAAGTTTTGCCCTCACCCTTTTCCTTTAGCACTGTCTCACAGGAGGCCTCTGAGAAAATAAAGAACATACATTCTTCCTTGCTCAGCACTTCCACTCTCAGGACTTCTCAGCAACAGACAGAAGAATGTGGTCTTTTTTCCGTATCTTACATTTCTTCATCCTAGCCAAGGATTTGTTATCCTTCTTGTCTTGAACTATGTTTGTAGGCCCTTTGTAGCACAGGTAATCTTGTGAACTCTCTGGAGGATTCTTTATCTCCTCTTGCAGTGAACTCCTTCATGGCTCTTGCTCCTTGCCTCTTGCAGAACTGGGTTAGGTGAGGGTATTGGAGCAGAGCCTGTCCTGGAGGTGACAGGAACAACTGTCTGCACTACACAAACAGGTGCTCCAGGGCTTCTCCTGAGGTGCTGCCAAGCTGCAGGGGTCAGTTTTATTGTCAGTGTGCTGGGCAGACATCCTGCTACAGATTGCATCAAGAACTCTCTTACTTTTTGCATTTCAAAGCATTTTTCCTTCTCTGTAGAAACAAATGCAGTTCCTTTCTAGAGTCTTTTTGAGGTCCTTGGAGGAGACTGTGGAGTCACAGAACAGGAAGCCCAACCCTGAGGAGTTGAGAGGCCATTAAACTTGAGAGGTGCAGAGCAGGAGGCAGCTTCATTCCATATACCCAGGGACTCATCTGTTTCTTCCTTGCTCCTCTGAGAGTTCAGGTTGGCTTTGTTCCACAAGGCATTTCCAGGAAGCTGGGATGAAGAGAAAGATACTTTGCTATGATACTCTGCTGGCTTGAGCTGCAAAGGATTTATTCTGAATGGTTGTGATGCAGCTTAGCTCTGAGCAAGTGTCTGTTACGTGCTGAGATGCGTGTTTCTGCTCATTCTGAGTTTGCTGGCAGTGAAGTCTAGTTAAGGGGACAAATAATTCAAATCGTTACCCAGCCCTTCCTTTGGACACAGCCTGTCAGGGGTGCAGGGGAGGCTGCTGTGACAGGGAGGTTCTGGGGCTCCTTGCAGCTGCCACAGTGTGTGCTCCCTACTGTAGAGAGAGGGGGCTGTGCCAGGCAGGGGGTCACCAGCAGTGGGACCTCTTTAATGGAAATTCTGTTGGCACCACTTCGATTCTGTTTGGCTTCTGTAAGTGGGAGCACTGTGCCAAGCTCTGTGCCAAGTTCTCTGCCGTGGCTGTGTATTTGAAATATCCCAAGCTCAGAAACGAAAACAGCAGCTGCCAGATACTTTTCCTCCTCTCCCCTCCATGTGTACCCAGGTGCTTGCTTTCAGATCTGTTACTGCATGGGATTGCTTCGTGGTGATTTTCTTGGGCTGGAAGAGGTGACCTGAGGCCTGAGTGTGCCTGTTGTTTGATTCCCGGAGTGCCCAGCTCCTTCAGCCATGAGTGCTCCTGCATGGATTTACCTGCTGTTTCCTCTATTCATTTTCTGATTGGGTCTCTTTCCAGGTTTTGAAGGCTGCTCCATGGTTCCCACCATTTATCCCCTGGAGACCCTGCACAACTCCCTCTCTTTGCGGCAGGTCAACGAGTTCCTGACAGGCGTGTGCAGGAGTTGCAGCGAATCGCACGTCCAGTCCACCGCAGGTACTGCTCAGGTGGCCTTGTCTCTGGAAAGGCAAGGAGCACTCTGGTCTTTTACATGCTCAGGACAGATCAGCCTGACAGGACTGGAGATAAGTGCAGTCCCTGGAGCCTGTCCCAGAGTGTTCTAGCCCAGGAATGAGCCATGGGATCCTGCTCAGAGCCATCCTAGGCCACTTACTTGACAAATAATCAGTCAGGTCTATCTGTAGCTGCTGAGTATGGTGATGAGGATTCAAACTCCAGCTTCAGAAATCTTAGCCTCAGGTTTCCAGGAGCTGATGGGTGGGCATGGCTCTGAATTGGCACTGGTCTTTAGCTCTTCTCAGAGTGCCTGCTCATGACTGCTGGGCTACAAGCCATTCCTTTATGTCTGTTGGAATATTACTGATCTGTGAATTTTTTTTCTTGAAGCTTTGTTTGATTCAATGATTGGCAGCCAGATACCAGGAGACCCCTTTATGTCCCAGCGAATCCTGTCATCATCATCCTTGCCATTGCGCCAGCGTTCGGATAAGCCCCCTTGGTGTGAGTGTGCTCCCTTCTTGGGCAGGGGCAAATCTGATGGGGAGGGAGGGAAGTTTGTGAAGTCAGCAAGGTCAGGAAACCAGTCTGGCTGAAAACAGTTGTTTAATTCTCCTCCTTTATTGGATTAGATCCAATCTAGGTATTTCTCTGGTTTTGCTTATTGTGCAATATAAGGCAAGAATAAGCATTAGTAGAGAATCAATATTTCTTTCTCCAGTGTTGTCTCTCATTCAACACTCAAGGACTGTGTGTGTCAGGAACCAGAAGGAGCAAACTGAAGCTGGGATTGTTCCATAATAGTAAGAGAATGAAATAAATTCATTTTTATTTTGAAGCCAAACATCGCACTTCACATTTTGTGCAGTAACAGCAGAATCCACTCTTGGCTGTATGCCAGCATAGCACTGGATTACAAGATGGAATTGTCTTCTGTGTGCTTGGGTTTTCATCAGCTGAACTGCCAGAAATGCCCAAGATCAGCTGCGAGCCCCTGACAGGTCACATGGGATACTGACAGCCTTCACCTCTTGGTTGCAGAACAGCAGGACTGTGGAAGTTTGGGTGGGGAAATACCAGCTACATGTTTTAAGATTTTTCTTTCTCTTTGCAGACAGCAGTGGTCCCTCCAGTACTGTCTCCAGTGCAGGCCCGTCCTCCCCAACTTCTGTGGACAACTGTGCTCATTTCAGCTTCACTGAAAAACTTTCCATCAGCCCCCCAAAAAGTGAGGAGCAGCTGACTAGCCAGTCCCCTGAGCAGGAAGGGAGTCAAGCTCCAGGCAGAGGACTTGACATGCAGGGGGGCATGTCTGGGCTGTCAATAGCAGAGCCAAGTGCCCCAGAGACCCTGATCTGGAATAAGGGCCCAGAGCCAGGCAGGATCCTGGAGCTGTGCAAGAAGGAGCTGGCAGGGGGAGACGCTAACCCGGAAGAGAAGAGCATGGGGGAGCTGGATGAAGAAAAATCATCTGGGGAAATGTTAGAGCCAAGTAACATAGGAAACCCAAAGTGTGATGAAGGGTTTGACCTGAGGCTGGTTGGGGAGGCAGCAAAGCCAGGTGAGGGGTCTATCAGGGGAATGACTGGCCTGGATCAGGCTGGGCTGTCCAAAGAGATCCTGGTGCCCTGTGAAGAGGAGCTGCTGGGAGAGGTCATAGACCCAGAGCATACAGGCAAGGAGCTGGTGGGAGACAGTGCTCTGTCAGACCAGCTCCTCTCTGGTCACCTGTGCCAAGTGCAGCCACTGCCTCCTGAGAAGAACTTGGAGGAACTGCAGCTGCTGTGTCAGAAGGATCAGCAAAATTAGTGGCTTACTGGACAGCACACTGCAAGCACTTCTAGCCTGAAAGCAGCCTGACTTCCTGCATGGCACCTCACACAGCTGGCGGTCTGTAGCAAAGAAGAAGCCACGTCCCAGGGCCACACCCTGAGACTGCTTTCCTCCTCCACAAGCCAGCTCTTTGCCATTCAGCAAGGATGTTTGTATCCTTAAATGAACAACAATGCAGTCTTGGTACTGGCATGGCACCTCCATGGAGCAGGGACTTGGTGCTGCACTGGTGTCCCAAGGGCTTTCTGCTCACTGGGACAGCAGCATTAGAGGACTGGTACAGCCAAGGCTTTTAGTGTGGTAAGTCCAAACGGGACAGATCCTCCCTCGTGACTTTTTGGCCCACAGCCTTCAGAGAAAGGCATTCTGGGCCCAAATTATTCAGATCCATCACAACCACCAACCTCCTCTCTCTTACTTCCTTTTTCCTCTCTCAATTCCCACTGCTGGCCACCAAAATCAGGTCCAGAGAGTCCATGGCAGGAAAACTAACAGAAGCAGAGAGCATTCTGAATGAGTGTGGAAGTGAAGTGAGCACATCAGGTTTGACTGCCACGTGCAATGAAACATCCCTTTGGTGTGGCCTTGGATGTTTCCCTGCTGGGCTGAGGCAGGCAGGAGCCTGGGGATCCGGCCTGAGAGAGGTGTACAGGGAGGACACACAGATTTTTTTTTTCTCATCCCCAAGGATCAGGCAGGGTACAGCTCTGAAGTCTTTGTGACAGGGATTAAAAGAAACTGCTATTTTGACAATTCAGGACTATTAGAAACCAATAAGGAGAAATCTTTATTATATATAAAATGAAAAGTATTTAATGGCTATTTATGTAAATGCCTTGTGAGCACAAGCCTGAGGGCAAGATTGATACGGGTGTCCCTGCCGCATCCTGAGTGCCGGCCAGGGCTGTGCTTCCTACTCCTCCTGTATTTATGGACAAGTCTGCGTGTCTGTCTCTAGCTAGGATCTGTGTTTTTGTGAAGCTGTGCCCAAAGATCTCTCTGCTGTGTTGTGACAATGTGAGTTCACAGTAAATCTATGCTGTGGGTCCAGTGTCTGTCTGTCTCTGATGCTGACTTGGCAGCAGTGTGTATGTGGCAAAGCTTGCAGATGCCTGGGACAGTAAGCCCTGCTCATGCTCTGTTGTCCTGGAAGAGCAGCTGTAGCCAGACCTGGAATAAATGCACAGGCTCCAGGCCGGGAAAAACCTCTTTTTTCCTGCATGGCAGAACTGGTCATAACTGGGGAAGAGCTCCTGGCTTCCCAGGTCTCGGGGGGGGTGTGGTAGACGGAAGACACTGGCATGGTGTATTCAGCTCCTCTCACTTGGTCCACACCTTACCGTCACTTCAAGGGCATCCTGGGTGTCATGTCCTTTTCCTCATGCCCAGAAATTCCAAGCTGCCAGTTTGGGCATGTAAGAAAGGTCATGTTTACTTGTGCTGGGAATGGAGCAGTCATGCAGCTGCACTGGGTGAGGGGCACTCCAGCCCCTCTCCCAGCAGGGTGTGCCTCCCTTGCACTCTGCTCTCCCTGCATTACAGATCTGCACAAGCAGAGACCTTGGCCATGGCATTGCAGCCAAGCCTGGCCCCAGCACTGGCTGAGGGACCACAGGTGACTGAGCAGTATGAGATTTCCCCTCAGGCACTGCCCACGGCCCTTGCTGTGGCACCTGCTGCCACCAGCACTGTTCTGGCAGCCACATCTCCTGCCAGGACCCGCGTGTTTCTGTCAGGGGACAGTGCCATGATGGACCCAAGAGCACCTACTGCCGAGAGGGGCATGGGGCAGGGTCCTGTGGGGCGGGGGTGTGGCTCTCAGGGGCTGAGCCCCACAGAGCCTGATGCTTGTCACTGCACACCTTTGGGAAATGCAGTCACAAGACCTTGGTTAGCTGGAGTATGGCCAGAGACAATGTTCATTTACCTGAAAAGTAGTTGTGTGTGGAAATAGTTCCTGCTTTATGGTAACAGTTCCCGGTTCCTCTCATCAGCACCAGGTTTGGCAGCTGCCTTGAGCTCTCCAGCAGGCCCTGCACAAGCTGTGGTGTGCTCTGTGGCAATGGTGGCCTCTCTCCTGAGGACTGTAGCACAGAACCTGCTTCTTTTTCCCTGGCATCCACCTGTGCCGTTGTTTCCTTCTGAAGACAGGCAGGTAGGAACAGAACTAACTGGGCATCAGCCTCTCCTGACTGTTCCAGCACAGGCAGAGCAGCAGCTGTCCCCGTTTTCTGACAGGCAGCTGAAAGAGCTGAAAGAGAGTGAGTTCCCTTGTTGGAGGCCAGGCCGGAGTCCTGCGGAGGTGCAAAAGCCCAGCTGCTGCAATGGGGTCAGGCAGCATGGAACCCCTGGCATGCCTGGGCCCCGGTCCCGAGCCTGCAGCTCTGCTGCCAGCCACAGGGCCTGAGACCCCTCTAGCTCAGAGTGCCAGCAGCGCTGGGCAGAGTTGTCATTGCCAAGAAGTGCAGGGACAGGCAGAGGGCTGCAACAGAACGCATGAGTCGGGAACTGTGACAAGTGATGGTGTTGCATGGCAGACAGGCCACGCCAGGCTCCTCATTGGATTATCAGGAGCTGCTTTCCCCCCTACAGCCCTCAGCCAGCTGTGCAAAACTCCCAGATATTCCCCAGGAGGGACCTGCTGGGGCCAGGGGCGGGGGGCTGGCTGTCCCGGGCAGCCTCTGTGGCCTTACCTGCATATCCCTTTCCTGAGTCACAGGAAAGTTTAGCAGCTGCTGGTGAAGGTGGGGTGTTGGTGGAAAAGCTGGGGCTTGCCTAAGCTGGGAGGCATGAGAGGGTGGCTCACTGAAAGAACAGTTGGAAACCACTGGAGATGTTCTTGTTCGCAATTAATGTGGCTTTATTATTAATGTTTTGGGCTCCTCTCTTGACAGCAGTTAGTTACAGAGTGTTTCACGTGGAAATGGGCAAAAGGACAGAACTCAAGGAACTAAATTCAAATAGAAATGTGATGCTGAAGAAAAGAATCAGGGCTCTCTTCTTAAAACATTTAGCATAGAAGAAGCTAGGAGCACAAGATGCCATTTCAATACAGTTAAGACGTTCACTTTTTTAATTATAGGTTTAAAATAGTATTTTTTACCTATTACATACAGGAAGATTACGCGTTGTTGCCCACATGCAGAAACAAGCAAAAGCAGAGTTTAACTGTTTCTCTCTATAGTGTTGTATTACCTCTGGCTCCGGGTGGGTACTGCTGGCTCCTGTGGCCTGAGCAGATGAGACTCTACAATAATCAGCATTTTCGTAAGTCTTTTTCCCTGTAGTTCTTTTTTAAGATGGAAGGGGGTGGAGGGGAGAGGGAGATAGGGAGTGAGAAAAGCTCAAGGCAGAACAGACTGCGACGAAAACTGAAAAAAAATGTGGAGCCTTGGGGACAGGGAAGCAAACTGGTGTTGAATAAAGGTAGCCAAGCAGCAGAGCTGCAGAGGGCAGGAGCAGTGTGTGGAGGGCAGCTTTCCTCCTGGAATCCGCCTGTGGCCACACTCCTGCCCGGAGGATGCAGGCACCTCACAAAGCCTCACTATTACTGCTGCTTAGTCAGAAGTGCTTCAAGTTTAAAATTGAGAAAACATTCATATGTGGGTCTATCTAAAGTTAGTGCCTTAGCTTTTACATCTAGCTATGCAGAGGGATCCCAGGAGCCAGTGAGGGCCATGCTTGTGCCTCTGGTGTCTGGCATCCTGCAGCTGCCACTGCGGGGGGTGAGCCAGGGTCTCCCCAAAGCACTGTAGGCAAAGCCCCCCAGCATTCCGGGGAGGGGCAGGTGTTTAAGTGCCTGCAATTGCCAGAACCAACATTCATGAATGCTGACCCCCACCAGGGTACAGAGAATGACATTTATTATGCTGGCAGACACAGTGTGATTCCATGGTTAAAATGGACACAGCACAGGGCAGGGATTTGCTAAAGCCCTGAGTAAGCTCACATGCTCCTAACAAGGGCCATAGCCAAAGAGCTGGCTGTGCCTTGGGGAGGCTGCTGGCCTCAGGCCTTGTCCTACAGCTGCTGGGTTTTAGACATAGCCTTGCAGAGACACTTCTGCTGCCCACAAGTTCACAATGGTATTTTCCTTTTGTTTAAATTGCAGCATGTTAGTATTTGTACTGAGAAACCTCTGAACTGACATTAAAAGCATATGGTATCAAGTTAACATGTATAAATTAAAATATTGAATCAACACAAAATGCAGCTTAACATTAAAAAAAATAAATATATAAATTAAAATGCAAAATAGACCATTTCCCTAGAAACTCCATTTTAGTGCTAGGAGCAGGTTTCTAAGCAGCATTTTCTTCATGTCATCTGCCAGAAAACTAGCACTGAGATTGAAGTGTCCCAGGCAAGTGCAACACAGGGTCCGAGGATGGTCGTGGTGGAGTCAGCCGTCTGCTCAGGGCCAAGCACGGTGGGTGTCACAGCAGATGGAAATACTTTGTGCTGACTATCAACCGCTGCAGCACAGCTTTTCATCTCACTCCTTCTACCCCAGAGCACAGCCTGCTGCCACTCTCTTTGTCTTACAGGAAAGCTGTCTTTGTGGTAAGATCCTCTGTCAATGCTCTTGGACGTGCCAAAGGCTCATGGATGCTGCAGGCTTAGTGCACCTGAACTCCCTGCTAGGAGAAGGTGTCTCCCACATTGAAACAGGACTGTGTGCCAAGGAGGTTCTAGGTGGCTGTTCAGTAGCCACAATGCACCTACAGCACACATTGATGTTTCTGCCAGGACATCCAGAGAGCCAGGACAGATGCCCACAGTGATGTGTAGGCCAGGGAACAAGCTGCAAGGTGGCACCACATGGATGAGCAGCACCTCACCTGCACTGTCAACACATCCCTGCCACAGCGTGGAGGAACTGAGAATGATTACACTTGCTAAACTACTCTTCCCCAAGTATTTTGGGACGGGCCTTCTCCTCCCTCGCACCACAAGTTCTATTCCCCACATCCTGGACCCTTGCAGGGAACAACAAAAAACTTGAACAGAACTATAAGGCTTGGAGCTTAGCACACAGGCAGCGAGGAGATGACTGCTGTGTGCCAGCTGGCACACTGCAGCGACACTATCTGGGCACCAGCCTCCCCCAGCATGGCTGGCGTGCTCCTCAGCTGCCTCATCACAGTCCTCCAGAGCCTTTGGTTTAGGGACAGGGAGGTTTCTTGTACATCCTGGGCCAACAGTGGCCAAGGTTTTTTCAGCCCTTCTGCTGTTGAGGGGGCTGTAGTTGTGCGTTTGGTTGCTCTTCTCGTGTAACTGTTGAGGCCACAGCCTCTCTGTGCCTCCTCCTGCCACACAGCTGGTGGGCAGGGGTCAGTTGGCTGCTGTGTGTGCGAAGCTCGTTAGCAGGTTAGGAATGAGCTGAACCCTCCCACCGCCATCTCCTTCATCCCAGCTCCATAAGCACAGCAAACAGGTGCTGCAGGATGCCACAGGCAAGCACTTGGGACAGAAATCTGCCAAGCTGGCATGTGGTGGTCGTGCCTAATTGGAGCACAGGTCCTCGTGCTCAGAACACCTGTATGCTCAGGAGGGGAGATGGAAGAATAACCTTCACTGTCCCATTACGGTCAGAGTGTTTTGTCTTCTCTCATCTCCCTGGTGCAATTTCTTTGCAAGTTAGATTTTGCCTCTGTCCCCTGCCTCCTATGCACTCTCTGCATGCAGCAGCAGCACTTCAGCCCTCACCAGAAAGATGAGGTTCATGGTGCTACAGGTTAAATGGCAAGGCAGCCAGGAAGAGAGTAGAACAAGCTCTCACAGCAGCAAGGCAGCCAAGATAGTCTACAGAAACTGTACAGGCAGCAGAATAAAGCAGGGAAGGTGAAAGTGCCCCTGGCCTGCAACTGCTCTTGCACGAACTCTTAGCTCAGTCCAGAAAATTACAGAGCCCTGCACTTCTTCCTCATGGCATCCAGTGCTGAGCAAGATGGATACCCGATTGCCTGACAAATGGGAACCATGTAGAGGACTAAACCAGAGAAGAACTGGACTGTGATTAGATGGTGTCTCTCATGTTGCATCGGTGATTGAAGAGTCAATGGATGAACACAAAATGTGGGAGATTTAGAATTCAATCTTACAGGCTGGAAAAGATTCGTCCTGCATCACAACAGTGCTGCTGCTTGCCAGTACCATGATGTTTAGCTCCTGTTGTTTTTCATGGGTCTGTTGATACCATTCTCGTGTTACCTCAGTATCGTGTGTTGGGATCAATGTCACCTGGGAAAAGAAAGCAGCAGGGACGATTGAGAACAACTGCAGTGACCAACAATGCCCATAGGAGCTGAGGCTAAAATTTCTTGTTAATTTTGGAACACTGTACTCTTGGTACTGCTTGTTCTATTTAATGTCTTTCAGATGTCGGGTTCTGAGGCAGAGCTTTATTTTATACAGTATCAGCACAAAGGGGCTCTGAACTGGCTGCAAAGTGGCAGCACTGACACCATAATGATGAGAATGGCTGCAGTGCAGGGGAGAGCATCCTGCTCTGGAGCTCCAGAAACAGAAAGATCCTTCAGTGTGAAAAAGAACAACACTGGCAGTGTCACTATTAATGGACACTGTGTGCCCATTGACCCAATGTGCAACTCAGGGGCCTTGAAGTATGAGGCTGCTTCATCTGGAAGAACATATACACCTTCCTGTATGTGTCTTCAGGAGTGCCCCCTGGGGTGTCCTGCAAGCCTGCCTAAGCAAAAACTGTGTTGTAGATTATTCTTGTTTAAAAGCTCTATTAGTGAGTTGCTGTCAGAAAAAATTTCAGCAAGCCAGGCTAGCAACAGATGCCACTGGGTGTGGGACACTGATGAAAATTCAGTTTGTGTTGATGCTTGATTTTGCTTGAGGATAGGCTCATCCTGCAGTAGGCAAGGAGGAGTGTATCATCTCTCAATGCTTCCTCCCCTCAGGAGGATGTGGAAAAGAGGACACACCTGCTTCCATTCAGACCATTTTGCAGGTGTCCTCCTCATCATCAGTACAAGCAATTACTCTACTTAGACTGCAAAACAGGGTATGCCCAGTACCATTTGCTTCCCCTCAGTGTACTCCCTTGGGTATGTGATACCCATCTTCTTCTGAGCACTTATGACATCAAAAGCATGACACACCTCTTTGCATTTCCATGACCTACCTGCAGGTTCTCTCCCCACTGAGACTTCCCTTCCAGAAGCGCATCCAGCACTGCACGGCTTGGCTCTCCGTTGGCTGCATCATTCCCACTCACAACATAATAAGAAGCTCGAACCCGCTTGAAGAACTCTGGATCTGTGTTCTTCCCACTGCAGTGGTTGGGGATGTAGGCCAAGTCCACATAGACAGGTGGACCCATAGGCACAGACAAACTGCTCTTAGGACTACTGGAAGCTTTGGAAAAAAGGAAACAAGAGGCTATCAAAAATCTCCTGCAAGGGACAAACACTCAGATTAACACAGAAGGACTTGGATTCCAGAGAGACTTTTCCATTGCAGCAGTCAAGTTGAGACTTATCCATACTCTGCTGCCCAGAGGTGACCTGGGCGCATTTCTGGGCCAGTGCTGTCACAGGTCTTGGGAGAGAAAGGCAGTTCTGCTATTACTTTTGTGGAGGGATTGGAAAGCTTTAGGATCAGAAGCTTTTTTTCTGGGGAAGGGAATCAAAAATCTCTGTCATTAACTTTTGCAGAGTTGTCATCTCACTTAATATTCAATTCTAATTTTTGTTAATAACCTACATTTGCTTAAACACACACACACCCCCTCCCCCATTCTGATGGCATTTGCATGCTATCCTAGGGTATTACAGTAGTCCTGGAAGGTCCATCCTGGCTTCCTGCCATCCCTGTGAATCGCTGCTACTCCTAGGACTCTATTGCTCTTTCATACCTTTTGCACATCTCAACGTTATCATTGCTTATAACTTTTCATGCCTAACTGGGAAGACCTGTTCTCTGTTCTGCTGTGTTTAACCCAGTGCTTTTCTCTGTGTTGGACCTATAGAGATAATGCATTTTTCAGGAAGGATTTCTTACCGGGATTTGTTTTGATGCCATTAACAAGGCTCTTGCCAGCGTTGCTGGGACTACTCCGGGATAACTCATCCTCTGGCATCAGTGCACTACGTGGTTTGGGCTTTTCTCCTCCATCTCTTTCTTTTTTGGCAGTGACAGATTTTGGAGATTTGTCCGATGCCTGTTTCACAGGAGTGGGTGATCGTTTCCCTTTCACATCTGATTTCCGGGCAGGCGAGGAAGATTTGGGTTTGCTCAAAGGCTTCCTCACACCTTTGTTCTTTTCTTTTATGTCTTTCTTGGAAATTTTATCAGTTCTGCTCATGCTTTGCTCATTTAACAACATATCAGGGTCTACCATGCAGACATCAGGGTGAGGAGGGTGGGGATGGGGATCTACCATTGGAACAGGCTGAGGATCATGGCTGGACCTAGAACTGGCATGATGAGCATTCCCCACAGCTTTGTCCACTGGGAGGAAATCAGCATCTTCATCTGAGTCCATGTTAGCATCTGCTGTGATGGATGGACATTCTTCAGTCTCAGGTGGGACATCGGAGTCCGACTGGGAGGTTCCAGAATCACTCACTGATGTTGGAGGGGTTTCCTCCACTGTGGCACTTTGCATGGGACTGCTCCCAGTGTGGGGTGGTCTCCCCTGCACTGAAGGGTGACCCTCCTCCTGTGAGAGGTCACTGTCTTCAGAGAGCTCATGGGGGCTCGGGTTGATGAATGAGGGAGAGAGTTCTCCCTTTCTCTGCTTGTATTCACAAGAGGAAAATTTCTGTCCACAATCAGAACTGCCTCCTAAATGGGTCTCCATGTCATGGGAAGCATCTCCACAGTCCTGTGTTTTTTCACCCCTCTGCACATCTGGGAAAAATGGTTGGAAACTGTTTTCAGGGGACATCAGAGAGGAAGGACGGCTTTGCCTCTCTGTTTCCTCTTTGCCTGCGCACAGAGAAAAACTGCTGTCAGAATCAGGACATGCTTTTTCATCTTTTGCCTCTGCTGCATGGTATGTGCTTTGGAAAGCTGGCAGACTGGTGCTCACCTCTGTCGGACCGTTGGCTGTGGTTTCATCTTCGTGCTGACGATGAGAAAATGTCAACACATCAGGGAGAGATGTCAGTGGCAACGGCTGCTCTGCAGATGGTGCCTTCTGCTCTGGGCTGCTACCACGGTGCTGCTGCTCTTGCTCTGCACAGAATGGTGTGGGCTCTGAGCCCTGGCACTCTTTTCTGCATGGCAAGGTGTGGTCACCCATGCCACAGTGAAATGGAGATCCATGTTCTTCAGCAAAGTCTTTGGTTTCAGCTGTATGTATTTTCACAGCATTATCTGGAACCTGTGGAGACATATCCCAAGCACTTCTGGTACCTGCTTCCACTCCTGCGCCTGTGTATGTGGAAAGCATATGGGAATAGAAACTTTCTGCTGTAGTCAGTATCACAGGAGTGGTGGCTTCAGATGAAGGTTCCTCTGACAGGCTGGAAGAGTCATCTTTCAGCTGCTGCTGGGTCACAGCCTCTTTCTCCACACCTCCGGACAACACCTTGTTTTCTTCAAATGGACTCAGCGGTGAGAATTTAGGAAAAGATGAGTCAAGGCTGCTGATTTTCTCAGAAACCTCCAAGTACTCATCTTTGTTTCTCTGGTCTGAGAGCAAAGAACAAGGAGACTCTAAAGAAAGGGAAATACCCCCTAAACAGCTTGACGAGGTTTGTTTATGTCTGAATGTGCTGTCTGTTTCACTCTTTCCTACCAGGGAACTTTCAAATCCAGAGCTATCCATCCCTCTGCTCTCTACTCTCGGGCCCTGTTCGAATAACTCTCTCTGTTTGCTGGAAGCAGATTTCAGGTGTATGGCTTGCTCTTGGCACTCGGAGGCCACTGCTGCACTTGGATAATCTGCTACCCAGAAATGAGATTCCTTTGTGGATCTTTTGGCAAACTCTCTCTTTTGTGAAGAATCATGGCACATTTCTGAACTTCGTTCATCTCTGTCCATGTCTGGCACGTCACTGTAACCGTATGTCTCCACAGCAGCAGCTGATGCAGTTGTCCTACTTTCATATTCCTCTTGCCAGCCTGGACCAGAGGGAGAAGAGACAGCAGAGCTGGGTGAAAGGGGCTCTGGACATTTGCTCTGCAGGAAGGGGTCTGAGACAGGGAACTTGCTGACGGCTGAGATGCGTGCGTAGACGGTGCCTGCAGCTTCAGCGGGGCTGTGCAGTTTAGACTCCTTCTCAGACTTCTCCTTAGCACCTTTTTCTAGCTCTGAGTCACTTGCACTTTCTTCCCCTCGACCTGCTTTCTCATAGTATGTATCTTTGGGATTTGGGATTTCAGATTTCAGGGACAAAGATACCTGCTCCTGGCTAGACAAAATTATGTTCTTATCTGGACAACCAGCATCAATATAGGTGGATGATTTTCCTTGATAAAAGGTGTCAGTTGTGACGGTGGGAGAGGCAAATGCTTCACTCGCAGATGATGGGTGCAGTGCAGAGTCCAGTTCTCCTGGCAAAGCAGAAGACACATTCAGTTTTTCCTGCCCTTCTGATGTCCTAGGCTTCCCTGTTTCAGACAAGGGCAAATATCTTTCATGGATGTCTCTGTAGTCAAAGACTGAATCTACTTTATCCTTAGGGGATGCTGGAGATGATAATTCCTTCTCAGCAGACGTATAAAGGCAGGACTCTTCTTCCTTTGCAGACACATGAGAATTTTGATCTTTTTGAGAGTTCAGTGCTGCCACTGGCACCTTGTCAGTGTGACCTGAGCTGTGTGCACCCATGGCGGTGAAGGGGGAGGGTCCCACTCCAGACACAATTATCTTCTCATAGATGTCAGCATACTTGAAACTTCTTTCATCAGGGTAGGGAGTTGGTTCTCTTTCTTCTGGCTCTTGTCTTACGGAACTGTCATCATCTCTCTGTGCACAGACCTCTTCCTCATAGGAATAAGGCTCAGGGGAACTCCTGGAATGGGTCTCTGGAGGATACACCTCTCGGACAGTAGCACCCACAGCCCCAGCACAGCCCACAGCATCGCTCCTTTTTTGACATGGGCCTTGTCCTGGAGGAGAGTGTGCACACTGCCCTGACAGCTCAGCACTCCCTTCTGCGGACTCTGCAATGTATTCTGCTGCTCTCGTGTATTGCAACAGAGTAGATGCTGCTGCTGTCTGCTCTTTTCTTCCTGTAGGGTCATACAGACCCTCAGTGGATTTGCAGACATCCTCTTGCCTGCTATCTGACTTGTATTTGCAATCTTTTTCCTGATACAAATCACTGATGTCTGATTTCTTCTCAGCCATCTTCGACGGGACATCCTCCCACAAAAGTGGCTTGCACTCATCTAACTTGCAGGGCCTCTCTGCTCCTGGTGGTGCCTCAATCTCCTTTCCCACTGCAGACAGGGGAGATGTTGTCAGAACTTGGTCTAGTGACTTTGCATAGATATCTAGGACAGCTTTCTCCTCATCATCTAAGCAGGAGCAATCTCGTTTAGAGGTCAACAGTTCTTGACTTTTTTTATTCCCAGTTAAAGCTTTGGCCTGATTTTCCTCACCAGGGACATACTGAGGAGACAGAGGAGAACCCTCCCTTTGTGTTCTTTCTGGGACAGGGATGTCAGCAAGAATCACATCCACTTTCTTTGTTTCTGATGTAGGTTTGGCCCCCTTCTGCACGTCTCCTTTGTAATCAAATGACTCCATCTTTGAACATTCAGTTTCTGATTGCAGCAGCTTGGGTTTGTCTTCAGCATGGTGAAGCTCCTCATCCTCCTCATGGGGTAACTGCCCTCCTCTCCCACTGTCTCTCCCTTCCTGAAGATACCCAAAGGAAGAACCCCATGCTTCCCTTTCTGCTCCTCTCCAGGTATGGCTGCCAGGCACTGCAGGAGACAGGTTCTCCTCCATTCCCATTTTAGGAAGGGACTTTGTTTCAAATTCTGGTACCTCATCCAAGAATGTACTCTCCCTCTCTTTGTCATATCTCTGCCTCCTTCCCTGAACAGGGACCTCTTCTGCCTCTTCTGGAAACCACACTTTCTTCTCATAACTTAAATCTTTTGTGCAAAACTTTTCCGTTTCTGGAGATTTTTTTTCTTGAGCTTCCTTGAACCTGCAAGGTTTTGTACCTTCAGTAGAAATGGGTGAAGATGTTTTATCTTCACTTGGGCTAGATTCTGTAAAATGTAAGGCCTTTGCATCTGGGGATACTTCCTGAGAGTCCAAGCCTGCATTTCTTCCCCTCAACAGGCCCTTTTCTGATGCAGAAAATAAACTGCTGTCATCTGGAGACATTTCTTCAGTTGAAGAATCTCTGGGTGACATGTCTTTAACTGAACTACTTTCTGAACAAAGAAAAGATTTTGATGCTTCTTTCAGATCTTTGGCAGAAATGTCCAGTGATGTTTTGTATGTAGCTGGGCTCTTGTCTGTGAAACCCATGGATTTCACAGCTTGAGAAGAGAATTTGTCAGTGCAGTTGGACATAGTTTTTTCTTTTGCAGATATCTCTTCTGTGAAGCTAAGAGCTTTGATGTCTTCTGGAGAAATTCCTTTAATAAAAACATCTGAAGGTATTTTCCTGCTGGAACTCTCAGTGAGAGAAATGGATTTGGTCTCTTCTGGGGAAATATCTTCAATGGAAACATGGGAAGATTTCTCTTCTTCTGAGGTGTCTCCTGTGAAATACAGCAGTTTTCCTTCCTCAGTAGTAACTCTCTCAGAAATATCTGAGGATTTTTCTTTACCAACCCTTTCTTCTGTAAAAGAAGGTGATTTGATGCCATCTGGTGAAATTAGCAAAGATTTGTCATTTTTCGATTTGCTTTGGCTTGTGAACTGTGGAAGATCCACAATTCCTCGAGAAGTTCCTGTGGTTTCAAATGGCTCAAAGGACAAGTGTTTCGGAAATCCCATTAAACTTTCTGTCATGGTTTTAGTTTCTCGCTCTTTTTCTGGTTTTGTGCTGGGACGCTCCTCATCCTCGCCGATCACCACCGTGTCCTGCTTGTGGTAAGAGAGCCAGGGCAGCTCCTCCCTCCTCACTGGTTCTCCCTGTACCTCCTCCTCAGGAGACACTGGAACATCACTGCTCAAAACCAGTTCATGCTGCACAGGTCCAGGCACTTCTCTTTCATGTCTGGATTTAGCCAGAGATGCCTCATCTTCTCTGTGAGATTCACCCTCAGCTCCCTTCACCACAACAGAAGTTTGGCCTTCCAGTTTCTTGGCAGCAGCATCCGTTTGTTTTTCAAATAGATCTGAATCTACTGTTTCCAGCTTTTCCTCCACTGGAGACTGGTGGAAGGGTGTGTGTCCTGCACTGGTGGGGCCAGAAGGAGTGGGAGAGGCCATTTTGACTGTGCTGTCATCAGGGCTCATGCATCGTTCTTCAGCCTCTGCAGAGTCAGCCTGGGAAAATGGTGCTTCTTCAGTGGATAAAGGCATCACCTGGGTGGGAACACTGATTATCACGTCATCAGGGCATCCTTGAGGAGCAAACACGGGGGCATTGTAATGCCCTCTGAGTTTCTCAGGCATCTCAATATTTGGAGTCCCATCTTCTTCATCTTCTTCATCTTCTACCTCCTCATGAAGATCCCTTTTTTGAGTTTCCAGTTTCCTCTCTCCTTCTGCTAATGCATGGAAATCTTCAGGGGGTGGAGATTTAAAGCATTTGTCTTCCTCCAAGGATGATGTGGGAGAAATTGTGCCAGCAGAGGGAACATAGTCAAGACCTTGGGTCGCTTCAGTCCGAGAGGAGGGCATACTGTTTCCTGTGTCCAGAAGTAAAGAGCTTTTCCCAGTCTCTTCTGTTTGTGGTGCTGTTATGGATGCAACAGACTGATCCTCTGCTACTGATGTTGCAAAAGATGAAAGCTTGTCACATTCAGTAATGGAGGTAGCAGAAGATATGTGCTCCTCCTCAGCTAGAGGTGCTGCCACAATGTTCGTAGGATATGCCAGGATTTCGGACTCCTGGCCAGCATAGCCCTTGGCTGAAACGTCAGCAGGAGGCATGGCCTGTATTCCATGTACTGCTTCAAAAGAGCCTGGATGGTCGGGAACAGAAATGTTATAGGCATTGACATCATACTTCAAGTGTGGGATCCTCTCTTCCTGTTCATCGTGTATTTCTTCATCAGAAATGGTCTGCTCTGTTTCTGAGTAGCCAGGGATAGTTTCATCTTGGATATAGGAAACATGTTCTGCTGTTGCTCCTGGTGGGACTGGCAGGCTGCTCAGATATGACTCTTCCTTTGTTATTTCCTTTCCAAGTAACTTGGTTTTCTCATCCATGAAAATAAATTCTCTTTCCTTCTCTGTAATTGTAAACAGTTTGTCCTCCCTATCATCCTGATTCAGCCCATAGAATTCTCTATTCTTCTCCACTTTCTCCTCTGCTTTCATGTGCTGTTCTTCCTTTTCTTCCAGTTCTGCCTTTTCTATCACATCTTCTCTCTTTTCCTTCTCATCCGCTTCCTGTGCCTCTGTCCCCTCAATGTACTTTCCACAAGGTTCTGCTTCCCTCTGTCTTCTGTCCAAAGAGATTTTCTCCTCTTCCTCTTTTTCTTCCTCTCTGAACACTGGTGGCCGAGCACCCTTTGCCAAGAGATCTGCATCTTTTTCAGGAAATACCTGAATGTCCTTGCCCTGCTCAGCTTTTCCCTCCCAGTATCTTATGTGGTGGTTTTCATCTATTGTTTTTCTTTCATCCTCTGTTTTTTCAGCAGGACCTCCCTTCAGCTCCCACGGAGGGACTGCCATTTCCTCTGCTGATGATTCTTTTTCTGTTTCAGTAGTAGTTACCCCCTGATCAGGGGTCTTTCTTCTTATAATCAGATCCACTTCAAGGTTACTCTGATCAGTCATATTAACAGAGTCTTTTATCTCTGCCTCAGGTGCTCTCATAATCTTATCACTAACCTCCATGTCAGACAGTTCTTGAGTCAACTGCAAGGCTCCTCTCTCCTCATGCTTCAGTTCCTCAAAGTCCTTTGTAAGATCTTCTGGTGAAGACAGGACTAACCTCTGTTCCACTATGGATGTCTCTCCTGGATCCACTTGTACAAGTGCCTTCTCCATTGGTAATGTCTTGAGGTCAGCAGGTACCTTTTCAGATTCTTTTTCAGGTTTTACTTTGATCTTCTCAGTTTTGAGTCTGCCTGGAAGTTTTGCCTTGTACAATGTTTTTCTTACTTCTGGGGTAAATGGTTTCAAGTCTGGTTTTGAAATTTTTTTGAGCTCTGGCTTGTTTTCTTTCTTTTTATCATCTTTCTTTGAATCTTTTTTCTCCTCTTTCTTTCCATCGTCTTTTTTTAAGTCCTTTTTCTCCTTCTTAATCTCTTTCTTTTCTTTATCTTTCTTCTCCTCTAATTTGGATACTTTCTCTTTGAGATGCTTTTTTCCAACCTTGTCTTTTGCCAATTTTCTTTTCTCAGCTTTGAGAGAATCAGTTGTTTCTGTCTTTATCTTTTCATGTTTAACAGGTTTCTCAGGAACTTTCTCTGTGTGTTCTTTAATCTTTTTCTCAGTTTTAATATCCTTTACAACTTCTGGTTTTACTTCCTTAATCCCCTCCTCAACTGCTTCTTCCTTCTTGACTTGCTTTGTCACAGATGGCTTGGGGGAAGATTTAAGACTCTCTTTACTGTCAGTTCTTTGTTTAATTTTGGTCTGCTTCAGCACAGGTGGAGGTATTCCAGAAGTGATATCTTTCTGAGTAGCCACTGGGTACCTCAGAAAATCCAGGTGCTTGAGTTTCTCAAGACCTTCCAGTATCTTATTTTGAGGAGCATTTCCAGGAAACAAAACCCTTACAATTTTCTCTGTTGGGCTGGCTGGTAGCCATACCACTAGGGCTGTGATAGATGTGAGATAGGGAACAGAAATTTCACCTTCTTTCCCACTTGCAAGAATGATGCCAGTTTTTGCTTTACTATTGCCAGCCCATTT
Source organism: Brachypodius melanocephalos (assembly GCA_013398615.1). NCBI lineage: Eukaryota > Metazoa > Chordata > Aves > Passeriformes > Pycnonotidae > Brachypodius > Brachypodius melanocephalos. The sequence continues at coordinate 158,297 of VZSR01000983.1, read as the reverse complement.
CTGCATTAGAAACTGCATTTCTTTACTGTCCTTGACAGGGTTCAGTATATACATGTCCAGCTTACCCACTCCCATTTTGTGGAAGAGCGTGATGGGCTCGATGGTGCTGCTCACCACCCTGTAGAGGGGCTCTGATTTAATGCCCAGTCTGTTGAGATACTGCAGTGTCATACAGGCTTCTTCAATGCTCCTCTTTACTTTCATGGAGGCTTCAGGCATCTTCAGCTTTTCAGGAACATTAAAAAAAACCACCCCTAGCTCAGGAGAAATTAGGTTCTTCATCCAGTCACTGTAGTTGGTAGAGCCCTGGGATTGTTCCTCTTCTTGCTCAGCAACTTTCCTCTGCAGCAGCCCATTGATGCCGGGCAGATTGTCTGCACCAATGTGGGTGAGGAGGATTGAATCAATCCTGTCCAGGTGCCTTACCAGCTTCCAGAAGCAGGATTTCCTCTCAGAGCCACCATCCACAAGGATGTTAAACCCATTGACAGCAAAGAGAGCAGAATCGCCTCTTCCCCCAGGGAATATGTAACAGCAGGGCTTAGAAAGCTTCAGAAAACCCCCTGAGGTGGGTGGCTCCAGGAGATCAAATGGAGATGGCACATCAACTGTCTCAGAGACATATTCTGCAAATTCAGACACCCCGTCCATTTCTGGCAGAACTGGATCAGGATTCAGTTTCAGATTAATAATGTCCTGAAATCGAGGATGCCCAAGGTTGCTCCAAGCTCCTTCTCCCTGGCACGACACAGTAAGAGAGGCCTTGGTATCTGAATCAGAGTTGCTGAGAATCTGGGTGACCTAGTGAGATAAGCACAGACAAATAAAGGTCAAATAGAGATTTGAGACCTATACAGCACTTAAAAAAAAAAAAAAAAAAAAAAAAAAAAAAAAAAAAAAAAAAAAAAAAAAGAAGTAGTAGCTAGTTAATGCAGAAATACCGAAGATACCATGAGCTCTTTGCTGATGGGAAACATTGCAGATGGATGAAATAGTGTGAAAGCCCATGGAAAATCAATGCATAGAACCATGCTCTTTTTTGAAATTCTTACTGTTGAAGGGCTGTTACAGCTTCTGACTGCTGGGCGTGTATTGTGACAAGATCTCAGGAAAGAAAATAAAAATAGGAATCACTGTGTCCTCTTTCCTTACTTCTTCTTGTTAAATCTGGGATATCAGTCCCTGGATTGGGTTCAAAAGTAGCAGGTTGGGGGTGCTTTTTTGTGATTTGTGAATTCTAATCCTGAGAAAACCTTTTCAATGCTAAGTGTCATTGGCTGAACTTAGCCTCACTCACTAGGCTACTCAGCCACCACAGAGTATTTTGTGCAGTTCTAGTGACATAGGATTTTCCTTTTTATTTAGATTAATTTGCTTTCCTGGGACGTATTTTGAAAGTCATGACTCCACCTTTGCTACGCATACAGGGTTGGGGACATGCCATGTGATTAATAAGTGGAATAAGGCCCATACAATTTCCAAGGCTCCTTACAGCTATTAACATATATCAACCAAAGAAGTAGAACACCTCAACTTCCTAAGTATCTGAAATGAGATTTGCATACTTCTTTACACTATATTCTTTTGCTTAGACAGCCCTTAAGTGACTAGTTTCTGTCCATTGAAATGGATACCAGAGATAATTCAGAACAGTCAGCTTTAAATAAATGAAGCAGACTTGCTGATGTAATTACAGCAATAATACCAATTGTTAAAGTATCATCCAGCCATTCCTGCAGCAACTACATATTCAATCAGAGACATTCTAAACAACATGATCAGTGGAAATAGCTTCTCAAAAACCAGAGTAGCATATCTGTATTGGCAACAAGCACCAACAATATAAATCTCTCAGAAAAGCTATCCTATATCTAGCTGAGATAATCAGCATTGAGGCAGAGGTTCAGAGATACCCTGTAAGGTTTTCCAGGTCTCACTGGACAAATACCTGACCAAACTTGCCTAAAGTCAGTGCTTGCTCTGCTCTGTGCATGATGTTGGACTACAGACCTCTCAGGTGCCCTTCCAAACTGAATGATGCAACAGTTCCACAATTAAATAGCAACATTTGTAGTTATGTCATCGTCATGTAGTTACTTAATCAGCATTTATTCAATCCCTTATCATCTAATGAACATTCTGAACCTTGTGAACTTCCTTGGTGGACTGACCATGAAATTAAGAGAAATAACCACATCTTCTAGGATGATGATGACCTCTCTTGGCTGTTTTTGGAAGCTGCCCACAGTTATGTTAAGATATGCTTTAAGAAATTTTGCCCCCTGCAGAGTCAGTCTGGAAGGTTATTTCAATCTGAACACTTAAAGGAATCACCCATGCCTGCACCTTGGAAAACTTAAGACAGAGAGTTAAAGTAAGATTCCCAAGACAGTAACATGAATTATTTATAGTATGCAATTTTTTGCTGGATTTCAAACCCATCTGTCTGCAAATCTGCCACCTGCTCTACTGTGCACTCTGAACAGGAGGGGATGTGCTGGACTACAGCTCACACTCACCTCTGGGTCTGAAAGTATCTCAGCAAACTTCTGGTAAGTGAAGGTGCCCGTCTGCAGGACCAAGTCTCCTTCCTGGTCTGAGCTCTGACCACAGAGGATCAGTAGTTTGTGGGCTGATGAATCACACACAAGTGAGTGGACCTGTTACCATGAGACAGAGGGCTGCCATTAGAAGTTACCTGTACTCCACCAGCACCCAGAATCCCAATCCCATGGACAGGTGATAGCTCACATTATTCACAAATAAGCAAACCCTACTTTTTCTACGTACAAGAAAGTTGCTTATTGACAAGGGAAGACACTGCTATTGTCTGCCTGACAGCTCCGTATCACATCAGAGTTACTGTGTGTATCCTGGTTACTGGCAAGACCTGAACACCTGGCCTTTTCACCGCACCTTGCAGCAGACTGGCAGCAGGTTTGCACTCTCCAGAAGGTGCAATGTGTGATGGTCATGACCTCCATGTCAAGGAAGAGCAGGAGAGCTGATGTGAACAGAACCTGATGGCACATCTGGTCCTTACCTCAGACACAACGCTGTCCACATTAGGATTTACCAGGATCACCGTATCCAGGGTGTCACTTCGGTGATGGAGAGTTCTTTGGCCTGAGGAAAGAAAAGGGATTAGACAGGATGAGAGAAGCTGATGAGACAGCATCCAGCTACTGATGTTTTAGCCTCAAAAATTCCACTTCAGTATGGGATTGATTGCAAGGCTTCAATTTGCATTCAAGACCCAGTTTGATACCCAAGTCTCATAAAACAGGGGAAACTCTTTTCAACAACAAGGAAAGAAATCTTCTTCTGGATCAGCACGCTCATCTCCAACATATTCTGAAATCCACAGAGCCAGGCACTTTGAGCTGCCTGCTGTGCCAGATGGCTGTGTCTGTAAACACTGGCACAGACAAAGGATCCCCTTCCAGACAGAAGTGCCTTGCCTCATCGCAGCTACCACAGAGAGGTGTCTCTGGCATTGTCCAAACCCTAGCCACCACAGGGCTCTGTGAGCCACTCAGTGGGTGCCAACTCAGCTTTCACTGGAGTGATGCAGCACTGATAACAAGTCTCCATTCATTCGTAACAGTTTTTTTCTTTAAGGAAGCATTTTTCTTTAATTCAAATGTGCAGTCCTAAGCTGCTGCTATGAGAAATACCTAGGCAACAAGAATTCTCATTCTCTTGTCAGAGACACAAATAGGAAGCAAGACAGGACTCTGCTCTCTCTGTATATTTGGGGGGAAAGAAAGGAGACGCCAAAGAGCAAACAAGATCCTGGGAGTGTAAAAAAGCAATTTGTATGCTCACCTTGGCGTGGGCATTGTACGGATATTTGGCAAAATGCTACCATAATTTTAGGGCCCTATTAATTTATTAGACAGAAGGGTACTGAGTGTCTGCCACACTGACAGCCAGGATCAGAGCCACTGCTGTGTGCCCACATCAGACGGCTCTGGGATGCAGGACAACATACAGCACCTTCCTGCAGCACCTCCCTGGTCACTGCAGGCAGCACGGAACCTCTTTTGATTACAGTCTTTGCTAATATCTACCTCTGGACATTACATCTACTCAACAAGCCAGGCACATAGAACTTACTGTTGGAAAGTATAATTTATAGGGTTTATGACTTTCATAAGTTTTAATCCCTCATATAGTTTGGAAGTCCATAGATCTTCACTGAAAATGAACACCTATTTTTATCTCACATCTTTCAGACAACTGTTGCTTGCTGACAATGTTGTTTTTTCCACCCACCACAATCTCCCAGGACCAGATGCTGTGGGTTTAGTGCTCAGCAGTGAGGCAGAGAGGGCTCTTCTATGGAGATCAGGCTAGGCTGGAAGGAAGGACAGTGCAGTAGGGTAACTGTGACAAACAGGAGGCCTGAGAGAGAGAGATGATCCTACAACCAGACAGATGGCTGTAGAGATAGAAAAGGAGGTCATGCTGACAGCACAGATCCTTGTGTTCTGCTGCTTTAAATGGAAACATCTAAAGTCCCTGTAGCTGCAGAATAAATTCTGGGCTAGTCTGAAGAGCTGTCAAGGATAGCTGTGCAAGATGCTGCTTGTTATTTTCTTTAATCTTTCAGATCATCAAATCTCAGAGGTTTCATTCTGTTAATCAGAACTGAAGAACAACAGCTCACCGTGCTGAAATCAGAGACCAAGTGTGACAGGGCAGCAGGACCCAGTTTCTCACCTTTGTGAAATGATGTCTTAGGTGAGAGCACTGGGTCATCTCTCAAGTGACTGTGCTGAAATCAGTCATGATATTCTGACTGGTGCAACAAATCAGAATGAATGTAAGGGCCAAAAGATGATTAAAGGACTGGCACATCTTGAGGAGAGGAGAAGTCAGGTGGGACTGTTTAGCCAATAAAAGAGAAAACTCAGAGTAGGGATCTCACTTACCAGTCTGTGTACCTGTCTGATGGCAGGGGCAAATCTGGGCTGCAGAGCTCCCACGACATTGCCATCCAGAGGATGGAGACTGATGGTCTGACCACATAGAAATCAGCCCTTTCCCACTCAGTGTGCATTCTTTATCCTTCATCACCTCCCTTAGGCCTTCCCACATTCTTCCCCTTCTTGGTCCCTAAAATTATTTAGGCTTACCAGGCCAAGTTCTACCTGTAAAGTGAACACCGATAGTACATTGATAAAAAATACAGATTTTCAGAGTCTGAAAATCTTATCAAGGCACACAAGCCACAGTGATTAAAACTTAACTTTTCTTCATTTCTGGCTGTCGTAGCTGACATTAACATCCCTCTTCAAGGGGACACTGTTGAAAAGACTCTAAGAAGAAGATCCCAGATATTGCTATGGCTCTGTACCTTTTGCTACACTTCAGCAAAGAGCTGACCCTGAGATCACATGGTCTTCCTGATGTTTATTGAACAAAGTCCACCTCTGAGGACAGTCAAACCATGCACATAGGGTTCTCAGAGTGCATATATTTGCATAATTAACATGAGCTAGGGCAAGCTGAAAGACTGTCATTTCTTTCACTCTGAAATTACACAGTAACACTGAGATAGTAACTGACTCTCTCATTCTAAGGCTGTGAAGTCTCCAACTGCAGCTTCTCTAGCACCAGTGGAAGAAAAAGGATCCAGCCCCAAATGGTGTCCATTCAGAGAATGAAACAACACAGTCATTCACCAGCTCTCCAGGACTGTACCAAGTACGGCAAGCCACGGCTCCTTGGGAGGGAAACTGTAGAGACCAGAGGAAAAGGAGAAAAGGTTCTGCACTGAACTCTGAGCAGGGTCCTGCCTCTCATCCTGTCTGTGCAGATACACAGCCCTGTGTCCAACTGCACCATGGACCCACTCCCCTGCCAGACCAGGGCTGCCCCACGTTGTCCAGTAGTGAGGGAAAGCAGTGAACGTGCCCTTGGTGGAAGCAACATCACACCTCCAGCACCTGAAGAGCACACAGCTCCTTCCTCCAGCCTGCAACCTGAACAGTGTACAGGGACCAGATGGGACCAGCTCCGGCTGATGGAGACCTAGAAGCTCTGCCAGCTAGTGAGGTGGGCTTAGGAGTAAAAAAACAAACACAAAGCTTGCTTTGGCAGCCAGTACACAGCCAGCAACTGTGTATTCACCATTCAGGTCCTCACGTGGTGGTTCCAGCTCAGGAACTCCAACACAACTTCTCGCACCTCAGGGATACACCTGGATGTGTTTATCACAATGACAGGACAAGTCCCTCTCTGTTTCTCCTTACCATTTAATGGCAGTGTTGTGCCAGCTGAGAGGAGACTCTGAGGCAAGGTAAGTAGAGAGACACCAGCTAGGAGGAATACAGCTAGAACTTGGCAGAAACCCCCCGGAAAAGGCTAAAAGAGATTTTGAGTCCTAGGTGGGTGGCTGCCATGCACACTGGTGCCTAACCACTGCCTTCCAGAGCCTGAGGCAATGCAGGCTCCCAGCAATTCTGGGCACATCTTGCTCTTTGTTGCTTTTCCAGAGATAAGCAAAGCAAAGGGCTTAGCCAGATCACTGAGGATCACAGCAAAAGGGCTGTCTCACTGACTCCTTCCCTCCAGACACAACATGTGATAGCTGCAGTAGCTACTGATTTTTGCAAGATTATTGGGAAAGTGCTGTAGTTTTAGCTTGCTAATGTGATTCAGCAGCTGAGAATGATGAGGAACTGGCTTCAGACAGTGCTTTGAGGTCCAGCAGCAAGTGCTCTGCCTCTCATAGTCTGAAAAAGTCTACTATAAAGATTTATTTCATACATTTTCTTACCACTTAGAGAAATTGGGAAATATTTATTTGTCAATGGCTAAATCAAAAAAAATTATCCCCTTAAAGGGGATCTTTAGTGATTTTCTCAGAGAAACTCATTGCGTACCAGCAAAGGGAAAACACATTTTTAATGGAAATATGAAAATCTGAAAATTGAGAGGCAAGAAACTGCAGCAAATTGCTGAGCCCCTGTCAGGGAGGGCCAGGGCAGAGCCATGTGCTGCCTGTGGAGCAGTGGAAACCATCATCCAGCTCACAGATACAACCAGGGCATAAAATGAGGGATTATAAACTGCACCTAGAAAAGAAGGGGAAGTCAATGATGTTTGAGCAGGAAAATATTATTATATGTTGAGGTTTTATTTTTTATGAAAATTTAAAAATGGTGTTTGATGATTTTTCATACTGAGATACCGAGCCACACAGTTAAAATCACAGCACTACTGAAATAAAGTCCTGTGGATGTGCAGCAGGAGATATGCCTTTTCTGGAAGAACTGAATAAATAAAGCACAGGAAAGCACAAAGCAGTGTGTTGAGAGAGGGGAGATAATTCAAACACCTTTATGAAGCAAAGCATTCTATACGGACTGAAAGCACACCCACACCAACCTCTGCCTGTTGACAAGGGCAGATCTCCAGATACCAGCTTTGGCTTTTGCTAATATCCCAGCTGCAGACTGAGGGGAATTTGGGGTACACATGGTATATTGACCACTGCTCATATTTCAGTTAGGTTGAAGCTGAGTAGAAGGTGGAGGAGCACCCTCTCCACAATACGAGCACACACGCACTAAGGGTCTCCTGCTGTGTAGCTCTGTACCTGCAGAAAAGGTGCCAGGGTGACATTCAGCCCTGCCAGGGAGCTTGGCAGTGCAGCACACAGAGGACTGAGCAGAGAAGCACACAGCATATGCAGGAGCATCAGGGGAGCCAGAGCAGAGCCAGTGACGCATTCTGTGCTCCTCTGAGGGCTTCATCTTGAGCTTCCAACCAGAACACACGCACAGCTCTCTTCAGGAGGACAAACAGGACAACCAGCCGCAGATACGTTTCCATGAAACACTGCTGCAATCCAACTCTCTCAGTGTAGAAGGAGCTGTGAGGTGCTAACACCAGAGAAGAAGAGAGCATCTGATTTGGGACAGAAAAGGCACAAACTTCAGAACAGCTCTGAGGCAGAGCACAAGCCTTAAAAGCTGCAGAACTCTGCAGTCAGAGAACTTGCTTAAAAAAGCTACAGAAAGAAGACAGCATCACCAAGACAGCTCCACAAAAGAAAGTAAGATTCTCAACAGGAACAGAGTAAAAAAATGAAATTAATTGAGAACTATACTAGGAGGGACAGAGGAAGGAAAAACACAGCAGTAAACCAGTAGAAAGAAGAATATCTCTGAGAAGACCAGGCAGCAGTGAAGAAGAACAAGATCTGGTTTCTAGAAATGTTGCTGAATCTGTCAGGATGAAGAGGGTTGACGAATCTGAAAGCATTCTCAGGTCTCCTTTTGTATAATGTATAATGCTGGTGATATTTCATAACTCACCTTACCATACCATTACTGCATGCCAGGGGAACTGATCATGCTTTAAGGTAAAAGCAGGCTCTGTGAAATGACTGACTGCCTCCTGGGGATTTACTACAAAGTAAACCAGCAGCAGAGCAGGAGAAGATGAAATATTCCCTAAGGTGTGGGAGGTTGTGGGCACTTGCCACATCCCAGGAGATATTCCTGCTAACCACTTGCCTGTGCTTCCCATCTTCCCTCCTCCCTGTGATATTTTCATGCCATCTACAGCTCCTCTCCCAGGCAACCTCTATTTCTATACCATAGCAACCATCTCATTGCTCCCTAATTGCCCATACTGTCTCACTTTTATGCTAAGGAGCAATTTGATAGCTCAGCCATTTTAGAACCACTAATTGAGGATGCAGATACTCACTTTGGAAACAGTTTAATGTATTTCTAGAAGTTACTGCTCCTCAACTGGAAGTTAGAGGACCACTGAGATAATGGATAAGGTGAGCACTTCTACCTGGCTTGCCAGGTGCTAGATTGGCCACAAGAGATGTTCTGTTCCCTGCAGCAGCTTTGCTGACTCATGTAGGCCTTGCATCCTTCTGCTGAGGAACAGTGTGTGCCATTCACATGAATCAGGAATGAAGCCCTACACAGAGACATGGCCTCCAGCTGTGAGGAGCTGAAGCTGTGACTTCTTAAATGTCTCCAGCTAAATCCAAAAAAGAAAACCTAAACACGCCTTAAGACACCGTCTCATCTGGTGTTCCTCACCCCACTAACCCCCGGCAGACTTCTTATAGCTGGTCCCTTTGGAAACCAAATTAATGTTTCCCCTTCCTGTGCCAGTTGGACTTCAGCTAGCAGTTGCTGCCAGTCCCTGAAACAGAGGTTCCACAAAATCACTCCCATTGGCACTGAGGCAGATACCCTGTTTCAGGTTCCAGAGATGAAGACTCTTGTCAGTCATGAAGTTGGAGAGTATAGTATCTCTGAATTTTTATAAGAATATGCATCCCAGAACACATGCTTTGACAACCAGAACATAGCACAGACTGAAGAAAATTGCATGTTTCTCCTAGTTGAGAAGTATCTGGGTAATGCTGACTCTGACTGACTTGGAGGCACAGCTCATGATCTGTTCTATTTCTCTCTCTCTTTTTTTTT
>VZSR01000983.1:16317-148817 GCA_013398615.1 Brachypodius melanocephalos | reverse complement strand
TTTTTCTTTCTCAACTGATCAATATGACAAATAAATGGCCTGAGGCAGGGAGAACTTAATTGTATAAAAGAGGAGATGGCTGCACACACAGGGAGGTAACTCTAAGATTTCCTCCTGCTTGCCTATTGAGAGGCCAAATTTCTGGCAAGAGAGTCCTGCCTCTGATTTACAGCAATTGTTTGGACTCTTTAAACCTCATTCCTATTTTGTACTGTTAACAGTGTCATTCCAAGCAGCTTTTCTTCTCTCCCTTGCTTGTTTTTAGGATGATCTGCTGAATGTCAGCCCTCATGAAGATATAGATAATAAACCAGCTGTGAACTCGGAGTGGCTGAGGTGGTTGGTCAAGCATAGGACTGTATTCCGTCAGCCCTTGAGAAAAAGCAGCTTTCCTCTGCCAACAGCTTTCTCTGTTGCATCTTGACTTTGCACTCTTGGATCCAGTTGACCCTTGATAGATCCTCTGGATGGCCTGGGCTCCAGGATTTGATTTATAGGGGGGAGTACAGCAATAATGAATGTGATACAGAAGTTATTTCAAAGCTGAGAACTTCAAGGCTTCCTGTCCCTTCTGCCAGCAAACACAGGGCCTGTCCATTTAGGACTGAAGAGAGAGGGGTTTGGAAGCAACCAAGGAGGTTTCTAGCAGAGCAGTCCAGGCCATCTTCTGCTCGCAATACTGGTGATGTGTCCACTCAGCCACTGTCTCACCAGTCTGCTTGAAATGAGCTCATTTCATCTCAGGAGCCCCTGCCTCCCAATGCCACCCCATCCAGTCAGGTCCCTTTCAGCTTGCAGACTACACAGTGGAATCAGGGACTGAACTTATTATCCAGGCAGAATAAAAAGGACTGGGAGAGGTTTCCATCACCACAAATGCTTCTCTCAGGACTTCTTGTTTGTTCAGCTACCTCAGAGCCATGCAGGCATGGGAGCCTTCCTTGCTCCTGTGCCTCCCTCTTCCTTAGCAATGGTCTTTACCTTTGAATGTGAACCAGCAGCAACAAAGAAAAGTTGTAACAAATAAAACTATCACATAAATCTAGCAACCAAGAACTGGGCCAAAACACATATTATGCTTATACCTATCAGCCTGCAAGCTGGTTCTTCAGAAAGATGCTACATGGGTCAAAGGCACAGAGCCACTCTATCCAACACTTTACTCTTGTGCAAGGAGTAATTTTTGATTACAGCCATTGACTTCTTACATGGCTTGGGCAGTGTCTGCATTTCTGTCTAAGTACTGCAATTTAACTTATCCTTCTTAATCCATTTTTAGCAAGATTTTCAGGACATAAATCTAGTCACCTATAAGGTAAATCACTGGCTTCTTGCCCATTTCTCTTCTAAGAACATCTAGAGTGCCTGATGACAGACATTCCTCAGACAATTTTCAACAGGGAGGTGCTAATGGCCATTTCCTTCTAGTTTTTCTCCTAAATTACTTAAAATTTTGACACTAGAGCTTAATAGAGAATGGACAGATAAGATCTCAGTGAAATATAAGGTTAGCAAAGTGCAAAAGCAATTAAATTAATTTCTCAAGTTGAAAGTCCATGGAGGAAGCCAGTTATGCTGCCATCCTTCTTTAACACAGTTCCTTTGTAGCTATAGTATGTTGTGAAAAACAGCACTAAACTTTTACAGCCCCGAGGTAGGTTCTAGCAAATTGCCAAAGATTTCAGTGCTTGACAAGAAGGTGCATGAATGACAGTAACATGTGTAAAGAGACACAAATGTTATTCAGTAGCCTGTATTGACAACAGACGTGCACATTGAATCCTACCCCTCTGTGATTTGCAAGTCTCCGTCAGCTGGTGATTCTCAACCTTCAATTTCTTGGAGGAAATATTCAAGCCTTTACTTTCAAAAGCAAAGAAAATGCTCACTAATTTCTTTCCAAATACTGACACTGGGAAAATGCTGCTTTTCAAAAAAGCAGAAATTAATCAAAATTGCATTCCCCATTAAAAAATAAAACCAAAAAAGCAAGCCAAGCCAGTAGTATTCTATGCGTTTGAGAGATTGGTCAAGCAAGACTTCAAGGGCTGTCTCAGGAGAACCAAGAACCTGCTGGCCAAGGAGATTAGTGCTCACATTCATCTGTGAATAAAGTACCAGAAGGACAGAAATTTCCTGAAGAGATGGATACACAACTAATTGTGCTATTAGTACTAACTTTTGAGATCTTGGAGAGGAAGCTGTGAGAGAAGGAAAACTCATCTAAAGTCACCACATGTAGAAATTTATCTCCATTTCTTTAGTGTGAGACAAAGGTAAAAACAAGCCACAGAGCTTAGGCACAGCAAAGCATGAGCTAACAAAGACTGCTTTTTGTGTGTCCACCCTGCTCTGTTCCACCAGCATAATCTCAGCTTCCTCCAGATTCCCTGCTGTCCACTGCCACACTCTCAGCTCCACTTGGGAGCCAAAGCTACCAACTGTGCAAGTGGCAGCAGCTCAGAGACAGCCACGTGCTGACAGCTGGTATGCGAGCGGGGCGTGCAGGACAAACAGATGTGCACTGCTCCCATGAAGGCACTGACTCTGATCACTTGCCTGCTCAACCAACTTCCACAAAACTGGTAGAAGCCTGCTAATTTCAATGCTTTGGTAGAAGGAAAGTGTTTACTGCAAACACAGAAGGTATATTTGTAAGAGGAATTCATACCATGCACCCAAGCACCTCTAAGGAGATGGAGAAAAAAATAATACAAACTAAGAATTTAGAAGCAAACTAGCTCAATACTTTCTCTGATCTTTCCTGTCAACAGCTACTAGGCTAGTGCAGGAGTCCAGAAGGTTCATGATTTTTTGGGGGGAAAGAAAAATAAATATTTTTCCATCTCAGTAAATTCTCCCCAAAACAATTTTTAGGCATTCATTTACACATTGCTTGCTCTCTTTTCTCCCATACACAGTTCCTGGGCTGATGGAGAGTCTCTATCACCTGCCTTTCTTCCCTAGGTATTTTTGCCTATCAGGCTGGAAGATATTACCTGTGTTTTAAACTAGCTACTACTGTTGTGTCTCTGTGTGCTGACCAGACTATCTGAACTGCTTTGGGCTCCCATAGCATCTCCTCTCAAGGATTGGAAGTCTCTCTCTTCTGCCCATCAAGGAGCAGTAAAAAGTCTGTGATAATGCTTGTAGCAAGCACCCTTGGCTCTGCTAGAAGCAGCACCCACTAAGATCTCTGTACTCAGACGCCTATCACAAGGATGTATTACTGCATCTTTATGTGCTTCTGACTTTCTTCTTCCTTTGCAGGATGCATCCCAGGAGTTACCTAGGAAGGTCTGTGTCTGAACATGTACAGAGAGCACAATCCACATCCCACAGAAACTCATGCTGAAGAACCACTCTTCTGCCCCTCCCCTGGTGTCCAGCCATGCCCCTTTGAGACATGTTGCACCTCTTGTTCACACACATGTGGCTTCCCTGCTTTCACCAAAGAGCTGGCAATTGCTCACCATGCTTCTGTGATCCAGTTTATCACCCACTTATCACAACACCTGCTGGGGATGTGACTCAGGTATGCCAGCACGATAGACATGGGGAAGAGTGGCAAAAAGACTTGACAGGAGGTGGATTGTTTTGTCAGGAAAGAAACTACTGCAAAGCTGCACACCTCTCTATCTGCAGATAGGACGGAAGACCTCACAGCCTGGCCTTGCCAGATCACACGAAGGGAGAGGAGGAAAAAATGTGTCCCAATTCAATAACTACTTGCTGGAGAAATTGTAAGGACAGACATGGAGTCTGGATGCAGCCAAGCAATATGGAGCAATCAAGAAGACAGAGAGAGTACTGACCTTACACAGCAAAAGGGCCCCTACCCCATCAGAAGAAAGAGGAATCCCTGTCATTCTGGACCAGTGCCCAGCCTGCAGGGCTTTTCACAGCGGAACCAGAGAGACTTGGAATAGAAACAGCCTCGTCTCTGAGATCAGAGAGTTTAAACCGGAGCTTGTTTTTTCTGCAGTCACAAGCCAGCAGGCACCAGCTGCAGAATTTGCCGCAGTGTGTGTGTGTGCGTGCGTGTGTTTCTGCGTGTGTGAGTGTGCAGCAGCCATGCTCCTCCCCTCCAAGCTCACTGTGTAATCAATGACACACTGATTACAGCCCCGTCCTTTTTCCCCTCCCTACATCACTGATAGTCCCAGTCTGAGCACTCTCAGCCCCCTCTCTTCTATATTAAGAAAGCTTTTGTTGGCATCACTATTGACTTCTTTTCATTGCCCCCTCCCTGGTCAATGAGGTTTTGGTTCTTCTCTTTTTCCCTTTTAGCCAAAACAACAGTGTCTGACAGATATTCATGGTCACATACCCAGGTCTGTGCAAAGTGCCAAACCATGCTCTTGCTCCTCTAGTTCCGAACCCTGGAGACGAAAGGCCATATTTTGAAATCCTTCAACACATTTCAGCTCTAGCATACAGATAATTTAACACTTTTAACAAAAGTTTGCTGGTGGTAACACTAATGAATGCCAGAGATATCCTATTAAAATAGAACCCCATGTGTCTGTGACTGCAAATGTTTCACCATCACACAGTACCACTGGTAATGCAGGAGAGCTAATGATAAAGAGACAGCTGGAGCCTTATCCCTCTGTGTTACAAGGGCAGTACAGCAAGGTGAGGGATGACAAAGGACTACTGCTAGGGAAAATAAAGCATTTTGTTATTCTCATTTCTTAAGCACTAAGTCCCTGCTTATAGCCTACTAGGACGAAAATCAGCTGCAAGATTGGCCACATCTTCTCTCTCTGCTGCCACAGAAAGGCTGCATCACTCACATTTTATGGGAACCTTCCCTTTTTCCTCCCCCACTCACTGGACGCATTTGGATGCTTTTTGGTTTCCTGTACTAGAAGAATGTAGTGTTGTGAAGCTTGAAGTCAGACTTCAGCTACTTCAGGACTATTCATATGCAGGTGTGCAGCACCAGAGGACACAAAAATTGCAAAAGACGACAGGCCCTGTATCTCTCTTCCATCAAATCAATACCATGACAGTCCACCTTAACAACCCTCCCCCCTCCTGCCTGGCATTAGCCTCATTCCAGCATGAGCACGGAGCTGAACGGTGACACAGACACTAATACTGTCTTTCGCCAAGCCTTGCCCAAAGGCAGCATCTGTGAGATGCCTCGTACCACCTCCTCCCTTCTCCAGCAGCACACCATCTCCAGGGAAGACTGTACCAGGATAAAACATAATGCCGCAGGACTCCTTCCGTTCCTGACAGGCATAATACTCTCTCCAGATTCTTCTCTAAACCCATCCTCATGCAACCTTCTCTGTGTTTGAGCTAAGGACACAAGTGCGGCAAACAGCTGAGCAGCTGGGGAATTTGGGTTTTGCTCCTGTACTCCAGCACAAACAGCTGAGGAGGGGCAAGGTCCGCAGATCACAGAAGCCCCAAGCTCCATCCGCAGCCACCCTCCCCTCTCGTTACTAAGCCCCCTCAACCCCGCAGATTCCAAGGAAATAAACCCGCAGCCGCTATGATCGCCCCGCGCAGGTGCGTTTCCTCACCTGCGCCTCTGCCAGGGCTGCGCAGCCCCAGCAGCTCACCGGGACCGCGCAGAGGAGCGCAGAGCCCGGACAGGTCCGCTTGCCGTCACCGATATCCCCCGTTACCTCCCCAGAAGGGCCCGTCCTCCCCGGCCGACCAACGTCTTCCAAAGCAATGAGCAGCATCCGAGCGCGAACAAAGCGCCGCCGCCTCCATCCCGCAACCTCCACCATACCGGGGCTCCTCACTCCCGACCGCCTCGACACCTTACGCTGCTCGCCCCAGGCCGGCGGGGAAGGAAGATGCACCTACCATCCTGGCCGGGAAGCGACGCCGATCGGCTGCGCTGAGCGCGGAGGATGCGCCGGCACGGCCCGGGCTGCGGCGAGCGGCTGCCGTGTCACGGAGGCGGGGAGGAGCCGCCGCGCCCCCAGCGCTGTGCGCAGGGCGGGTTAACCCTCTGCGGACCGCGGAGCGCCCCGGCCATCCTCACAGAGCGGCGGCTCCGGGCATCCCCACGGGCGGCCTTGGCTGCTCCGGTGCTCCGCGGCCAGCCCGGTGCGGCTCTGGCTCTCGATCTCCGCGCAGCGCCGAGGATCGAGATCGTGTCCCACGCTGCGAAACGCCCGACATAGGTCAAACCGCGGCCCGGGCTCCGAAACACCTGACACAGGTCGAACTCAGCCAACACGAGTTCCGGAGCTAGCTGAACGCTTTTCCCATCACTCTCAGGCCGCTCCTCACGGGCTCCCAGCGGGGTGCTCCCCGTCCCACCTTGAGCGCCTTCGGTTTAAGTGTCTCAAACTAGAACCTCACGTCTGATTCCAGCTGCAGAGCTGCTCCTCCAGTTAAAAGACAAGCGACATGAACCACCCCAGCAACCCAGCCGGGGACAGATGTCCCTGACACCACACACCAGCACCCGGCTGCTCGTGCACAGACACGGGTCAGTGGTGAGCTTGGACCACGCCGGACTAACAATGAACGCGAATGAGTGAGGCAAGAATAGCAGATATTCGACTTCTGGAGACCTATTGCCAGCATGTTTTCAAATAAATGTTTGCATTGTTTTCCGAGAACCTTGCAACTTGTTTCACAATCAGCATCAGCTCCAAGGCACTTGCAAATAGTTGTGCCTCCTTGTTTCTGTTTTGGTAGGCTCGGGCATCCCAGGCCAACATTGAAATATACAGATTACTCCATGGTGTGCTAGTTGGCAAAAGTGATTTCTTTTCCCCCCTCTCACAGAAAAAAACTGAAACCACTTTCACTGCTCTGCTTGCCTTACACATGATGCTGGCTTACTTCTAGATTCCAGAATTAACTGTGAAAGCTGGAGATGTCCTGCCAGCCCTACTGCAGGTCTCCCTCTCAGTGATTTTAGAAGGACTGTCAGACAATAGAATGCTCAGGTCTGTGCAAAGTGCCAAACCATGCTCTTACTCCTCTAGTTCCGAACCCTGGAGATAAAAGGCCATATTTTGAAATTCTTCAACACATTTCAGCTCTAGCATACAGATAATTTAACACTTTTAACAAGAAGTTTGCTGGTGGTGACACTAATGAATGCCAGAGATGTCCTAACAAAATAGAACCCCATGTGTCTGTGACTGCAAAGGTTTCATCATCACACAGTACCATCTTAAACTCAAAACCATGTGATTTTCCTAAAAACTCTAGGCCAAAGTCTTTAACAAGAAAAGATATTCTAATCAAGAATATACCCCCTTCTGAAAGCCTTGGGACAAAGAATAACCATGGACTGACCCAGATATAGTCCAGATATTAATCTGAGTAAAATATATTTATTTCTCCACACTTTTGTGCACAGAACTCTGACCTCTCCATAGTCTGCTTCCCAGCTTTCAAGCTCTCACTGCACAAGGTTATCACAGCACATCCACGAGCAAAGGCATTAAGCTCTCACCACACCACACTGGACAGAAAAAAACTGCCAAGAAGCACAAGGATTTGTTTGTATTTGTCCTCTTGGAAGATTTCTTTCCTTTGACAATCTAGTTACTGACTTCCACAGGCTATCTGCTTTCAATCAAACAAATGAACCGATGACTTCTTCAAATCTTTGGCAAATTACTTCTAAAATCCTCTTGGCTATCTTCATTTATGTCTAAGTACAGCAATTTTTTCTACAGGTTTTACTAGGATGTATTTAAAGGACACTCATTTTTGCTGAATACTGCATCTTTCTCTGCAACTGTTTAATGAGTCATCCTATCTCCTTTCTTATTTACAGGTATTTGTATCTTTTTAATCTGTATGTTAGCTTTCATTCTGGCCAAGGAGGTGTTTCCCACTTTTGTCAAGTTTTCTTATTTTTAAATAACCATTTCTGAAGTGCAATGACAACCTTTTGGTTGTTGGAATAGTTCTATTTAAAGTAACCTTTGATCTCTAAAGTATTTTATTTTTTCAGGTAGCTCTGCAGGTACAGTTAGAGATTATTATTGTTGTTGTTGTTATATATAACAGTTACATATTTAGGCTTCTCTTCCTTAATTTGAGAATTATGTTTTCATCTTTCTGATGCTTCAGGGCCCAAGGGACGATAATTATCTGAGCTATTGAGAATTAGCAGCCCTAATGTGGAATTCTACAAGTTCAAAGGTGGAGACTCCAAGTCATCCATTCCATTTAGTTTTGTATCATTTTCTTCTTCAAGTAAGGTGTTACCTATGTGGTAATAGCATCCCTAATGCAGGCCCAGAGAGACTTTCAGCACCTGCTACCAACCTCTTTTCCAATTCCTACTTTAAACAAATTCATGAAGCCTGTGAGTTTTCAGTGGCAACATTCTGGTCCTTCTTGCCCCAGAAAATAAGGTTTTAAAAATGGTGTTCCTAATTTAACTCAGCAACTGCAAACCTTTAGGGAAAACATCGGGAGATGACCTGTCTAGAACTCTCGGTGGAAAGGATAAAGAGGTTTATAAATCAAGGCTGTAAAACTGGAGCAAACACAAGCAAAAAAACTGCTCTTTTACCTCTGTCTTCAGGGCCTGAACGAGGGTCCAAAGGCTGCTAACACCCTTATGGAGAGCAGCATCAGTCCAGAGGCACCAATAACAGCAGGTGCCCCGCCTGTTATTCGGGTAGCAAATGCCACAGTGCTCTGCAGAGAAGGAGCTGGTGGTACGACAGCTCCGACAAAAATCACAGCAGGATCTTAAGTGAGAGGCAACAGGCATCAGTGGCAACAATGAAGATGTCGCAAATGGCAGGCAGGAGCTAAGTCTGGCAGAGAAACCAAAAGGAAAGCTGCGGAGAGGGTAGAGTAGAATTTAGAACTGGCAGTGGCACAAGTAAAATTGTCAAGACAATATGCAGTTGGGAAGGTTGACAACACTCTCTATACAATTCCATGTTTACACGGCTGTGACATTGACTGGAGACAACCTGCTTAAAAAGAAGTACATATTTTATTAACCCACACCAGGGATTAATAAAACCACCAGAGGTGCTTCATTTTTTGGTGTAACATTTAGAATTGGAAACCAAGATGTTGACATGCAGACATTTGTATGTAAGCAATACAAAACAGCTCTGACACATTTTGTGGGGCTGCAGAAACCATTACCTGTCAGGTTCAGGCAGACTTAACATTATTTGGAGGCATTATTTGGGGGCTTCTCTCACAATGAATCCAGGTTTGAAGGTAAGCTAAAATTCTAGGAAAAACTAACAGTGACAGGATCTAGTTGCTACTACATGCAAAGATACCACAGAAATAACCATAATCTCTGATTACAGAACAGAAATTGCTCTTTCAGGCAATCTCTTAAATTTTAAAGAGAAAAAATGTTAGTCCCTCCAAACCAGTGCTAGTAAATTGTGTGCATGTGTAGGATGTCATGGTTTCTAGATACTTTCTGCTTGTAATCTGCTTAGTCAAGAAAAAGGCAAAATATGAGAAATATTCAAATATTCTTCAGACATGGATCAAACAGGACACCCATTTCAGGCACTATTCCCTCCTGGGTTTATGCTTTCCTGTATAAGATCAGCACTGCAGTACATGCTTTCCTGCAAAGATCTAGCTCAGATGGAACCAGAGAGGGAAAACAAATAGGGGGCGGGGGTGTGGTGAGGGGAGGAAGGGAAATCAATAATCATTTTGAATTATTCATCCCCATGAAATAGGAATAAAAATGCAAGCAAATGCCATCTTTAGAACAGTGATCCCAGGAGAATTTTCTTAATAGAATTCTGTCTACTGCAGGTTTTTCTACAGAGTCATTAGTACTCACTAAAATTTCAGAGGCAAAGAAGTAGGATTAGGTCAAGCTCAAACCATTCACTTACCTGAAGGCACATAACATTTCAATTGTCATTGGCAACTTCCACAATAGCTACTGTCAAAGTGAAGGCAGACAAAACCCAGAATAGGCCTCAGTTTACAAAAATATGAATAAAATACTGAGATCAAGTCATCTGAAAGAAATATATGTCCTTGTGCTATTGTGTTGTTTAGAGATATTTTTCCTTTTTTTTTAACCATCAGAAATTTAAGTCTCATCCAACTTGACCATCCTAAAAAGTTCTACAGATGAGAACCAACATCACCAGAGCAAACCCCACTGTTTAAAATCAATTCAAAATGTATTCCAGCAAAGCCATTTTTAGAAGGCCTGAGAAATCACAACCATTGAGTTATTCCCAAGCTACTACCTTAAGGACAGCCCAGGCTCAATATTTCTTTCTTAAAAGGCAACAAAGAAAAAACCATTCACACCTACCAAGACACAAAGTACTAAAGAAAACAAAACAAAATATGCTTGTTTTACATTGTGGCCTGAAGAAAGGTCCAACTCTTTCCCAGTGATCTCATCATTATTTTCCTTTTGTATTAAATCCAAGGGTTAATCTCCCCTCACCAGGTCCATTCAAGCAGATCTTGACCCCTCGAATATTCTATAACACAGACAGCGCAGCAGGACTGGCTCAGCTCAATGCACTCCCTCCTCTGTCTTTGAAGGATAAGAAAGATTGTTCCGGGATAAGCCCAGTTATTTTTTGCCTCCATGTACACGTCAAGATTTTGAATTCCATGAACTGCCAGCAACATTTAACCACAGCATCTGGTTTCAGAAGCAAGAGTAATATTTTAGTAAGGCAAGTTCCAAGTTTAGAAATGCAACCAATGAATTCCAATGAATCACAAGTTTGGTGATTTCAACTCTAGGAGTTTTGAGCAAAGAAACTTGCAAAATTGGGAAGTTAATTATCTGTGGAGATGAAATGCAGAAAACACAGGAAAAACCTTTCCAAACATTATTTTTGGCTGTGTTTTGTATAAGGACTAATTCTGAGTAGAAAATAACTGTATTGGTTTATTTCTAGTTGAATAATTATATTCAAACAGTCTGGTTTGTGAAGATTTACTCTCAAATAAGTGTGCCTGCATCAGGAATTCCCCCACTAGCAGGTTACTTTGCTAGCAGCTCCCACACACAGCAGACCTAAGTGATGACAGGAGAAGGAGCAGGTGGATCACAGCAGCGACCTGTTTTGGCTTGGCTTTCCACCACAGCAGTGTCCCACCACCCCTGCAGCAGAGAAGCCCACACAGAACACCTGTGGCAGAGAGCTCGTTCTGCACTATTTACCACGACCACGGCAGGAATTCTTGACTGTGCTGCTTATTTTCTCTTAATAAACACATATGCCTGTAGTGTCGTACTGTTTAGGCCCAGTTCTCTTCATAAACAACTTGGACACATGACTCAAAGGGATACTGAGTAAGTTATACTAAATTAAGTGTAGCTGTTGACTCCCTTGAAGGCAGACAAGTCCTGCAGAGAGGCCTTGACAATTCAGAGAGCTGGGGAATCACCAACCATACAAAGTTTGAGGACAGGTGTTGGATTCTAGACCTGGCATGAGGTGACCCTGGATGCATGGACAGATTGGGGAAGGAGAGGCTGGAGAGCAGCGTTGTGGGAAGGGACCTGCAGGTCCTGGCTGATGGCAAGTAGAATACATCAGCAATGTCCTGGCAGCCAGGATGGCCAAGGGTGTCCTGGGGGCCATCGGGCCCAGCGTCGCTGCCTGAGTGAGGGACGTGATTGCCTTGCTGTGGTGTGGCCTCAGCTTGAGTCCTGGGGGCAGCTTAGGGTGTCACAATACAAGAAGGATCTGGAGCTATCAGAGACCATCCAAAGGAGAGCTACAGAGATGGTGAAGGGTCTACGTGAGAAATCATCCTGAGGTCAGACCTCACGGGAGTCTGCAGTTTCCTCACGAAGGGCAGCACTGGTCTCTGCTCTCTGTGACAGGACCTGAGGGGTAATCTGGAGCTGTGTCAGGGCTAGGAAAAACATTCTTCCCCCAGAGGGCGATCAGGTGCTGGAACAGGGTCCCCAGGGCAGTGGTCACAGTCCCAATGCCATCAGAGCTCAAGGAGCATTCAGACAACAATCTCAGGCACATGGTGGGATTTTGGGGTGCCCTGTGTAGGGCCAGGGGTTGGACTTGATGATCTTTGTAGATCCCTTCCAAATCAGGATATTCTATGTTTCTATGAAAATTACCTGTGGTTTATAACAGATAGGTCATGCGTTCAACCAAGAAACCACCTTACCTAAAAAAGTCTACATAACACAAAAATCCTAGCACCTCCCCCTCCAAAAACCCACCAGCAATAGCTAAAACATGCACTTGGTTAAAAAAAAAAAATAGGAGCTATCTTCAGGCAATAACTTCTTTTCTTTGCAGTGTTAGTATTCCAAAGCTCAAACTCAGGAACTGACCCATTTGTTCCACTACTGCTTCATACAGACCAGCAGGATAAAGCAAAAAGTAAAAGGAAGTTACAGGTGGATTAGAGATCTGATATGGATCCTCTACAGTAACACCTGTCCAGGCAAGAAATCAGGAAAAGCTGATTGCCTATCTACACAATCACCCAAAGTTTCCAAAATAAACTGGCAAGGCATTCCACTACAGAGAAGAGAATGAAAACAAGTTGGTACTTCAAAAGAAAGATTTCTCTAGACCCCAGCCATTAATGATCCCCATTAACTCCACTTCAGCATTCCTGATTTGCTAGCACAAAGACTACAGTGATTTCTTAATATCAATCAGAAAGCATGTTGTCTCAGATTACCCAAGAAAGAAGAAACATCAGATCAGGAGAGGAAAATGATGCCTCAAGTCTGCAACTTAAGTTCTTAATGAAGGAGGAAAGAGGTATATGTTCCAGGAATGTCACAGTTAACAGAGCAAGGCAAAATCCTGTAACTGAGCTAGTCAGACTGAGGGACATCTGTTTTCTAAGAAGGTAGGAATTATGGCATTAAAATTACAATAGCACATGACAACAATTAATCTCTGGGCAAAACAGGATTAACATGTTCCATCCACACTGTTTTTCTACTTTTCAGAATCTGGAACTAGTGGAAGGATTTATTTCCCTAAATAGCAGCCCAGACTCTGGATGAGGTCACTCCAGGAGGTCTGTTTGGACCCGTTGCCTGCAGAAGCAGAGCAGCAGCCTTGTCCTCCTTGGCCAAGGGCCTGCCACGATCACCAGGGTATATACAAGCACCTACTGCTGATTGCATGGCCTGTTTCTCTGGCATCTGGCACACTAATGCCACTCATTACTCTGCACTGGAACAGTGAGATAGGGCACATTTGCCAGGTGTGAGTGGCTTTCCACCCCACAAAGCCACCATGGGATGTGCAGCAGAAGCTGACGGCCAAGCTATGAGGTCACATACAGTAAAGGCTCAGCCCTGGTCCTCAGCCTAGAAAGGACACCAGTATGGAGCACCCAAAACCACTCACCTGAGTGCAACACTTGGCCAAACAGGAAATGAGAGCAGCTAGTCAGAGACTCACTCCTTGAGCCCACATCAATACCACCAATTCTTTAAAAGCAAAGGAAAGGGAGCTGCATTCACAACAGGTCGAGGGAAACAGACCAAGAAATCTGTCTGAAAATTATACACAGCTGCTGAAACTCACATGTTAAAGATTATTTTCCTACTTAATCCTGCTTCCCCTTTGCTCATCATATTTATCTTAGCAAGGTCCAGTTGACTAGGAGTAGAAAAGCCTACACTAAGCCACTGCTTCCAGGCACACTAGAGAAAAGTGGACAGAACCAGAGTGAAGCAATGATACACAACATATTTATAAGGCTTTCCTTCTAAAATCTAAATGTGACTGACACCAAAATTCCAGCAACATTCTCAAAAAAAAAAATTACCAAAACCTTGTATTAACTTGTACTAAGTGTCTCTCATTCCAACAGCTTTGCTAAACATGGAACAACATAAAGTCTTCAAAAGCAGCATGTATTAGAACTTCTCTTATTTAAGAGGTCTCTACTCTGTTGCTGCAGCTGCCATGCTTTCAATGCACACGGCCAAGAGAATGCTACCTTTGTCAAACTAAAGAAATGACACTGCAACACAAAAAATATAAAACCAAACCCACAAGTACCAGCAGCCTTCCTTCCTTCCCACCCCCGGTATTCTGTGTGCAACTACAGTGATGGACAACATGAAAGAGCTATCAGAGCAAAGTTTAAAAAAGTGTTCTGCATCATACAGGTCATTCATAAACTGATATCCAAAGGCTGAGAGCTGCTCATACTATAACATGGAGAAAATAGTGTCTTCAACAGCCTTTGCTGGTTTTCTGCTGGCATTCAATCATTGTCCCCCCTCTTCCTCATCGCCCCCCCCCCCTTTTTTTTTTTCCTTAACTGGTTCACTCAGTACTTTCAAAGAATTCTTATTTGAAAAAATCCCCAACATAGATAGGGAGGGACCTGTGATTGGAGAAGGGCAATTTGGCTTGATAGATCACTGATCTGAACTAGTAAGGCATTTCCTTTGATCTTACTTGTTTTTTTAAAAAGCTTAACAGAACCTCCCCCTCAGTACTCAGCAGAGGAGCTTAACAGGAGGAGAGCAGGTGAAAAAAATTGGTTCTTTTATAGGAATAATGCTTTCCATGAATATATCCTGTATGATTCATTAAAGCTTCAGCAATTTCAAATGTATAACAAAAGATATAAAATATATGTACAAAAATGTGAGTTGCAAAGGGTCAATTTAAAACTTACATGAATTTTAGGGCCCTTTCAGTCAGTAACAATGTTTGGGCAGAACAGCACAAAAGTAAGAAACTGGTGTTTGCTGAGCCTATGCTGAGCTGAATTTCAAAATAGTTCCCTGGGGTTTTGGTTTCTTATTTTCCCGCCATAGCCTTTTGGGTGTCACAGTGAGAACCTCAAAACACATGCTAGAAACAAAAGAAGAGTTTGAAATACATCAGGCAAACAGAGAAGGAGACTGACAACTCCCTGGCCTGGCAAAGCAGCATCAGTATGCTGGCATCAGATACATGAAATTCAGCCCATCTTCCAATCTACTCATGGCAAGCATTATTCCTATGAAAGAATCAATTTTTCACAGCTGCTCTGATTTTGTTAAGATCCTCTGCTGAATATTGAGGGGAAAATTCTGCCCAGCTTCTTAAAAGCAAAGAGAACTCTTGAGGATGTGTAATATCCAGAGGAGGTCTCTTAGCACAAAAGCAAAACCGTGTAAGACCGTATATAAAAATGCCGCTTTTACGAACTTTAGCAGATGTTTTAATGCTATCTCATTTTAAAACTAAGCTCTGCAGGTCAAATAGAGTCAGAAACATTCAGTAAATATTTTTTGTTGTGTAGTTGAAATAAATTAAAATATATTTTAGAGACAATGAAATTTTAACAGTAAGAGTGGTGAGAGATTGCAGCATTCAGACCAAGCCTATGCAAAAGGTAATTTCCTGTACAAGATCTAAGATGGACTAAGAAGCTTTCAGGCTCCAATATGAGCTCCACTGCTCTAGCATTTAAGTCCTAGGAGACTGAAAATCCCATCAGCAGTAAAGATTCAAATAGAATACTAAATTAATGTCAATCAGCATGGCTTTACAGAAAATATGACCTTCCTTCTTAATAAAAACCAAATAAGCTTGTCAAAATCTTAAAGGTTGTATTGATATAGTGCAATCATTATTTTATAAGTCATGTCATATAAGCCTACACCATGACTCGTGCTGCTCACTGCATTCATAGAGGAAGGAAAGCAGGAAAAAGGAGGAAAGCAGACTGGTGGCAAAGGTTATGGATAGTACCAAGTATGGCTGCAGATGAACTGCCAGAGAAACTTAACAATGCTGAGTTTCTTTTGCCCCTTTATTTATCAGTATAAATTGCATATAAAATTACACTAACTATTGCTAACCAGTGCTATTACCACTGGGCTATCTTGAGGTTATGATAACCTCAGTTCTATTAATGAGTCAGCTCACTGCTCAGCAGCAGTCAGAAAGCAATAGGTATGTCAGAAATCAGGAAAGGAAGAAAAAAAAAATCTTGTGCCAATATGTAAATGGATAACTCTACCCCACTTTGAACACTACACACTTCTGTTCCCAGCATCCCGAAGAGGTAGATCTGGAAGGCATTAATAAAAAATATAAAACTAAAGGTCTGGGACAGTTTCCCTGTAAGAAACCATTAGGTAAGTCTGGCCTCAGCAATCTGGAGAAATCATGAGAAGGCAAATATGCCAGACCTATAAGACAACCAGATTGGATGGAAATGTCCAATATAGGAAGGTATATCAAAATGAGACCAGGCAGGAATAAGAATTCAAACAAATAAGATGTGGTAGCAGATTTCTTCCTGTGACAGGTGAATGAACTGTTCTATTCTTTGCTTCCTCTACTTGCAGGGAAAAACTGAAAAACTTTGTGGAGGTTGAAAATGCTGTTACTAAACAGAGAGAAAACATAACTCTCCATGAGCTGGAAAGAGATATGAGGCAGGATAGTATAAGGAAGAAGTATTTCATGCACTCATCTTACACTCCTGCCCATGCATCCATTTTTTTGTCACTATGCTGCATGTACCTTTGGCTTGAACCAGTACCACTATCCACCCTGACACACAGAAGCCTTAGAGAAGACGTATTCCTACAGAACACATGAATAACTGATTAAAGTATGTCTAACTGGTAGATCCTGGTGGTGCTTGCAAGTCCCACAGAGATATTCTTTACCAGCTATCTTGGAGGAAAATCTAAGGATGTTTGTGACAGGAATCAGCTGGAAAGAGTAATGCTTGGGATTATTGCAGCCACATTTACCAACAAGAAACACAGGCTGCACTTACAGCCTGGGAAGATATTTTAGTAGACGGCAGCTCATGGGATCCTTGAGGTCATGCTCAGTGTGGTTACTATGAAAGTAAATACAGCCCTCAAGCACACAAGGAAGAAGCACAGAAGCTGACAACTGCTTGCTTTTGTATTTCTCTGGACAAAAGTATGTTGGCAGACAAATGGTACAGGACAATTAATTGCTCAAGGACTAGAAATCACATCAAAAGTCCAAAGAATCATTGTTGCATCTGTGGGGGGAAAAAAAGGTAGTGTTAGTCACTGACTTTTTTGCTATGTGAACATGCAAATTTAGGATATAGCGGTACTTTTATTAACAATCAATAGCTGAACAAAATCCATCACTCAATGATCTATGTTACAGAAATCTCTCTAGCAAGAGGTCACAGCTGTGGGGAGCATACACTTTCAGTATAATCTAATTTTCACAAGCAATTGGTTTTTTGCCTCCTGTCTAGAACAGCTTTTGCTTAAACACACAAGCTTATAATCTGTCCTATCTAGAAGCTATAATTTGAATAAACAAGGCAGCTTTTTTTACCGTTATGCACTTGAGACTCACCACTGAAGACCAACTAAGCAGTGCAGTAGGAAAAAGCATACGGCACAAGCTGACCCTCCAAGCCATGCCAAGTTCCACGAAGAAGCTGAATCACTTGCACAAGTAAAAACATTGACCTATGGAATATTTGTTAATGCAAAAGGAAGATCAAATCCAGACTTTGAGATAAAGATGTGCATGGTGGGCTTGTGCATTTGCCTTTTCTTCTTATTAGATTTGTAATTTAACAACCTGGTTTTCACCAGGACTAAAAGTCCCTGACCTTTCACTGTTGCAAAGCTGAATACATAGAAGCACAGAACAGCCAAGGTTTGAAGTGGCCTCAAAAGATCATCTGGTTCAATTTCATGGGAAATGAAACAGAGATTATACATCTAGCACCCTGTCCAATTACATCTTGAAAACCTTCAATGATGGGACACTACCATGTCCCTGGGAGGTTTTTCCCTGTGACTGATTTTTCTCTGTAAAAAAAATAAAATTCTTACCTGACTTCAGTACTCTCTCAATGCAACTTGCACACACTGCCCCTTGTGAAGGGAAAGTCTCCATCCTCTTCGTAGCTGCCTGTATGTTCCAGAAAGGCAGTAAAACCAAATTCTTCTCCTAGTCCGAGCTAAAAGCCTTCTAGGAGTGCTCATCCAAAACACAGCTGCCTTCGGGAATTCTAACACAACTTCGCTACATTCTCAGGGAGCAGTGGCAGATATATCTGTATCCTCAATTGGCACAAAATGTAAAACAAAGGCATCAGTAGGATGTGAAGATTGAGTGTTAGGCTGAATATGAAAGGCTTCAGAGCCTGAAGGCAGCTAGTTGTTCAACTATTACTGATGGCTTTCAGTGTAAAACATCATGTTTGCAAAGGAAAATGAAAGCTAACTCTTGAAAGTGTTTAATATTTCTCATATTACTTTTACAGAGGCAAGAAAAGTTTGTCATCAGTGTTTCATTATTTTAAGAATTTGTTCCATCAAATTCAACCTGCATAGTGTTTTTAATAGCTTGATTTTCAATTACATCATTAATTATTTTTTAAAAAAATTTTGAAGGCCAACACAAAGTACAGCTTGGGAGAAAAGACCTCTGGGATGGTTGTTGAGTTATTTAAAACCACCTAGTCAGACTGAAAACAGCTACTAATACTCATGGGAGTTAACTGTCTCCAGAAAAAGTGGTTTTCTCTGAAAATCATCAAAAATCATCAAAAATCAACAGATATCAGAAAGCATACTTCCCTTGTGCTGAGAAAGAATTTTGAGCATTTCACCTCAAACCATGCCACTTTTTATTTGAAAGACACATTCTCTTCTGGTTTTAAAGAACTCTGAACATCCAGTGCAAGGAGATACTGCCCATGGTCTTTAACTACTTTGGCAGCCAGTGTCAACTGAGAGTTGTGCAGAAGTGCACTGGGGCTGCCCTTAGCATACAGGAGGGCACACTTCTGTTCATTTTTTCTCCTCACATCACGATCTCCTTCCTTCCGACAATTTACTAGCTTCCAGAATCTCCAAATACATCCACACTTGATTTCTTGCTGTGCCTCCCATCCATAACCTGTGAACTATGCTGTGAGATTACCCCTACTACAGCAAGAGCCATGTTGTCTGTGGTACTCAGAGGACAGCCAGCAAGTCAGTGTGGGAAAAAAGAAACTCAAAACCCCAACAACAAATCAACTTCCATAAGATGCATTTAGTCTCACTTTACTATTACAAGTTCTGCCCTGAGCTTTTCTCTTCTTGATTGTTCTGCATTTGAGACTCATTTGTTCCTCATCATCTTGAAGCAGACTAAAAGCTTGTCTGAGGGATAACTGTGCCATCTCCATTCTCACAGAACACTGCACTTACATTCTAATTTCAGTTGCAAACACTATGCATTAACATCCTACAAATACAGTTGGAAATAGCTATTGAAACCGAGTGAGAAATTGCAAACAGGAAAGTCCTGGAATATTCTGGTAGATTGCTTTACTTAGTCATATTGTATTACCAGTCTCCATCTTTTGTTTCTTGCCAATGGTGTCAAATGTTTAGTGGTTGCTACAAGTCTGTCAAGTGAGAAACCTTCTGCATTAAACTGAAGGTCAAAGAACTACTCTGGCTTTACAGTAACTGCTGTCCTCCAGCTGACTTCTCCCTAATCAGACTGAAAACATCAGCCTTTAAGGAATAATATTCTCCAATTAATGCACCTCTGAAAAGAATAGTTTTATCCTTCAGATATCCCACTCAGCATACCAGTGTGGAGGTAAAAATCCCCCACACAAGCCAGACTGGGATCTTTCAAGTGGTATGGAATCAAAACAACAATAGCTGGAAGGGATTTCAGGAGAGCTCTAGTACAGCCTTCTGCTCAGAGAAGCTAGCACCAAGTTATGAATGCTAAGAGGAAAATCAGTTGCAGGCACTATTCTCTTTGCCCACAGTAGGAACAAGAGGGTAAGTGAAGTGTAGAGCCAAATAACAATTAAAAAGTTCTAGTTTTATGTATGTTCATCTGGAGAATAGTGATGAACAGCACCTTCACAGGACTGGTACAGGATACACAGCAATGAATTTGCAGCAAGTTGCAGCAAAAGCTTAAAAAAATTTAAAATTATCATCAAAGTAGTCAGTAAAAAATAGCTGCCCAAAGAGAAACTGCAAAGCTGAAAGAGCATTTAAAACTGCAGCTATGTTCCAAAGGGTATTATCTGATAGTACATATGGAATGCAGACAAGATTGTTCCCAGTTTACAGTTGGAGCTTCTTCCAGATTGTATCAGTTGTGACCTGAAATTTCTCTTGTAGCAGTCTTTCCCACTTCCTCCCCACATACCATGCTATAACTATTCCTTACTGCTGTCACTGAGAGAAACCTGTCTGCATGCAAGATCTAGCACCATGAAGTAAATCCTGGGATTATAGCATAACTCCTCAATTTAAGCCTTTCAACATTCAAGATACACTATCCCCTGCACAATCTTCCTGTACAGACTGTCATTATTTTCCACAGTCCCATACAGCTGTTTAACACATTTTAAATTGTAGCCATTATTCTCACACACACTCCTTTTGCATCTGACAGATAATCTTGCTGCATTTCAAGATCCATGGATAAATGGATCTTATTCTTACTGAATAAACATGGGTCTGGACAGGAAATGTGCAAGTATCTAACTTGAGGCAAAGTTGCTCTCTAGACCGCCATAATTCCAAAGCCTTTCTCTGTCTGGCTGTTCTGGTATTAAGTGCTGCCAGGGAGACTTATTAGAGAAATTGTGTGTGCCAGCTGTACACACTTGCCACAAACCAAGGAGCCCCTATAGTAATATCTCTGGTCCAAAGGCCAATCCATGTCTGCTTGATCCCCAGACGAGAATCTCTCACATCTCTACTGCTAAGCACATCAGAAGCAGAAGCTGCTGAGAGGCAAGTATGCTTTTCTCTTCCCAAAAAACGTACTAGAGCAAAGAGATCCTGTGCAGAGCTAAGCTGGAATTTATAGTCCCACAGGAAACTCTGCAGGTGTGTAATGATAGCTCTAAAGAAGAGTGGCAACATGACTAACACCAGATTAAGCTGCAAGCCTCCAGTTCAGGACCAAGTGTCTACACACAGTTTATAACAGAACTTCAGTCAGCAACTTCTGCATACCAAAGCCTGGCCCCTAATTCTGTGGCCAATAGGCTTTCTTAAACAGACTTCATACTTAGATTCCCCAAATATTTTTCCTTGGCTGACTAAACCACTCATCTATGTTTGCTGATCTCTTTGAAGAACTACAAAACATTTGAAAAGCAGAATTTCCCTTTGCAGAACCAATGGTGACTCTTCCCAGATAGACACTAATCCTGCCTTATATTGTAGTTGCTGCTGTTTTGCTCAATAGGCCTGACAGTTGGTTAACAGACTTGCAGTTCCCCAGATCCATCACAGAAACCTCTTCATAGACTGCCAACGTATTCATCACCCTTTGCTCCCCAGGAACAAAGCTAGGGCACATTTGCCACCCATTGCTCCTCAGGGACTATGCTAGGCAAGTAAGTGGGATACATTTTGGTAACATTAATTCAGATATTTCAACTCTGACTTAGAAGAATTCTTGGGCAAATGTTATACTCATAGTAACTTATTAGTGCTCTAGTCTCTTTATACTATAGGCCCTTTTACAGCTACATCAAATTGAGACAGATCTGCTGAGTGTTTCAAATTATATGTTTCATACACATTATTTTAATCCCGTAAGTGTATATACACGCACGCACCATCTTGTAAGAAGGAAAAATTCCCAACCCCATGTTAAAAAGTCACAGAGAAGGTGAGACCTCTCAGTCAGTGGCACATTTGAAAAGAGTCCAGGTAATTTCTTTCACAGCTGTCCATCAGAAGAACAGCATCCCCAGCCAGAAAAATTCAGAAGCTTTGACAAGAGTGTAAAACATCCAGTGAGCTATAAGATGGTCGTATATAAACCGTGCAAGTGTCATCTGTACTTATTAAAGTAACTTAACATATGTTGCATAAAAGTATTATAAACAGAGTTCAAGCTAAGCAAGCCTAATTTCTAGTGGCTAATGCCATTTTTATAATGCTCTTATTCATTGTTCTCAGGAAAGGAAGCTTCAAAAAGAGGAACCCAAAAGTCATTTACCTACTCTTACACACTACTTGTGACATCTTTTGTATATATGAAAACACATTTTAAAACCTAATAGGAAGAGATTGATAATAAATAGCTTAAAAAGTAAACTATTTTGTGTCACCTGAATAAGATACAGAAGATAGATAGATGGATAGATAGATTCCAACTTCTAACTAGTTTAATAGGCTTTAAAGCAGCACATATTTCTATTCAACTCTATTATCAGCAGTAAGATCTGTAATCTTAATTTTAACCTGTAAATTCAAATTTAATCTGTAAATTCATTGCATCCAACATACTGTTAAGATTGTTTTTCTTTTGCATTCAGCTCTGCAGAATCTGGGCAAACAAGTCACTAATTGAGTCACAGCCAGTTTTATTCTTTGTTGTTGGTTTGGGGTTTTTTCCAGACCCAAAATAAGAGTTAAAAGTTAATGTATATAAACCAAAAAGCTGACCTTTGACTTCAGAAGAAAACTGAGCCAGATGTCGGGTTACGAAGAGCCGCAGTTGATGATTCAGATCACAGTACAGAGTATTAATGTTCCAGGAACGAATTCCTGTCCGGAAAAAAAAAAAAAAAAAAAAAAAAAAAGAAAGAAAAAAAAAGAAAAAGTAAGCTGTCATTGTAATTACATCTACTCCAGAAACAGAAGTGGAGAAAGAGAAGTGAGCAGGACACACAAGGACCAGGGACACTCTACAAGATGAACAAATTTAGGATGGAGAAGGTCTTCGGAAGCAGAGTACTGTAAGAACCTTACCTTCCATAAAACATTTCTTCCTGAAGAACATGCAGTGAGCAAGT
Source organism: Brachypodius melanocephalos (assembly GCA_013398615.1). Lineage (NCBI taxonomy): Eukaryota > Metazoa > Chordata > Aves > Passeriformes > Pycnonotidae > Brachypodius > Brachypodius melanocephalos. The sequence goes on along the minus strand of VZSR01000983.1, from coordinate 126,089 downwards.
CTCCATTCAACTTGGACTTCATGCAAGGGAAACCAACAAGAGATGAGGCCAAATGAATTACACAACTGCTTAATCAAACAAATATATCATGTTAGTTTTACATCTGCACTCTCCAGCACTGGCCACCGCTAGAGATGGGCTACTGTGTGGTTATGATACTGAAAAGCCCAGACATCTGCTTCTTTGCTCTTAGAGCCTATGCATCCTCCAAGTCACAAAAGCCCCCCACCCCTCCAAATCGCTCAGCCTAATCATTCCTTCAAAGACACTGATCCCACTGAGACCATTTGAGTCCCTTCTTTAATCTTGATAATCTTTGTCAGCTAATTGCCTTCGTATCACAGCAGGAAGGTGCTTCTGCTCCCAGAGCAAGTGGCACCAAGCCATACTGAGGCAGTCACCTTCAGACCTCACTGTGAGCAGGTGTACATTCTAGAGGACACCAAACACTACAGACCACAGATTTTCACATCCCAGTAGGGAGCAGCCTTTCCTAGATGGTGTGACTCTACACTGTGCGACAATGAACAAAAGCAGGATATCACTTTGAATCCCTACTCCGGGATCTGGTGCTGATGCCTGCTGATGTTTAGATGTCGAAGGCCAGTGCCACACACTTCTAAGGTTAACTGAAACAAGAATTTCAGCACCAGTATTTATTGATGGAGTCCTCATAGAAAGTTCTTTCACCATCTTTTTTGCATAAAATACAAAGTTTTATTGCCTCTCTTATCTGCTTTCTTTCAAAGTAACCATGTTAATTTTCCATGGAGATATCATTCCCATTTACTGCAGTTCTAGTTCTTCATGTTGTGCAACAGCTTTTGCTGGCCACCGGTGGGAGAGGATCCTCAAAAACACATGCTTTCTACAGCTTTCTACACATACCAAGACACAGTAATCGTTGTGTCACACAGGTCAGTAGTCTCAAGGCCTGTAGAATATACAGCAGCTAAAAAACCTTTGTGCTTAGTTTATTTTTCTGGTGACAGCTGAAACAGTAGAGTAACAAAGCTTATTTATGTGCTGACAGTCTGCACTTCAGACTGCACAAAGACCTCTCAGTAAATAATCTGAACTTCAGTGAAGGAAAGGAAAGGAAAGGAAAGGAAAGGAAAGGAAAGGAAAGGAAAGGAAAGGAAAGGAAAGGAAAGGAAAGGAAAGGAAAGGAAAGGAAAGGAAAGGAAAGGAAAGGAAAGGAAAGGAAAGGAAAGGAAAGGAAAGGAAAGGAAAGGAAAGGAAAGGAAAGGAAAGGAAAGGAAAGGGAAAAGAAGCACAAAACCTTTCAATTTGGACATGGGACATGAACAAACAAAACACATAATAAAAAGACCCAGATGAAGAAGATGGACAAAATGTTTTCCTATGCTACACTCCAAGACAGCATAATTGTTTAAACAAATGTCCAGTATAAGAGGATCTTAATGCAGTACTTCTGAGCATTCTGACCTGGACAGGAACAAAGTGGCACTCTGCAGAGCAAATCCTGCTGACTAGCTGCTGTGTCATGGTCATCGTGTCCTACTGCAGCAATAAGTGCTATTTGAGGTATTGCTACATCCTCTAGGATGCAGAAAGAATAGATGCTCTGTCAGAGCAAGAAAGGGAAGAGTGGAATTATCTCACTTGTTCTCATACTTGCAACAATTTATTCAACATTTTCTTCCCTACAGGTAGTCTGAGTTTACTCATAATCTCTCCCAATTTGCCACAATTTCAATTTATCATTCCATGGCACATGAGCCAGAACATCATCCTTGCTGATTAGAATCCTCTGCCATGAGAGTGCAGACTATATCACAAAAAGTGTAAATATTCAAGCTCTTTGCAAATGCAAAGCCTAGGTAAGGGACCATGTGACTCATCAGTTTTCCACCTCATTCTTTATGCCCTTGTGAATGGTTTATTTCCTGCTGAGGTGATTGGCTTAAAAGATTTGCCATTTCTTCCCAATACCAGACCTAGTCTTCCGGATATTGTTTCAAACTTAGACAAAAGTAACACAGTAACAGAAAAATAAAACTAGCATTTATTAGACAGTATTTTGGGAAAAGTGTTGTTCAGATATCCCACAGATTCACAATGCCACAGCCTACAAAGCTCTACACTTGGAAATGAGCAGGTTCCTACAATGTCCTGTAGCTGCCATTGCATTCTCCTGAACCAAGGTATAGAAAGAAGTCTGGAAAAACACACTTTTTATATCAGTCAGAGGAAGAGATTTGTTGACTGAAAAAATATCTTTGGTTGGCTTATGTTTGGTGCTTTTTTTTTTTTTTGCATTTGCATTTGGTGGTGTTTTTGTTGTTGTTGATTTTGCTCTTTGCTTGTTTTTGTGGGTTTTCCATTTTTTTGGTGGGGGGGAGGGCATGGGGGGTTGTGCAGACAGGGTACCTCAGCCAACAGCTAACACTTAAGTGGGAATCATCATTTACACATTTCTTGAACTCTCTGAATCAAGAGTATAGCTGTCTACAATATCATAATATGCTGACTATTGACAGGCCTCAAGATTGCTGTAATTTTAACTATTCTCATTTTTCATATATTTCAGTTTGCAAATATTGGTCTATTTTAAGAAAAGGTCATTCTCCCACTTCATAGTGGGGAAAACTGTAACTTGCTGGAGGTTCTGTTCCATGTAAGTGATAGGAAAGACTAAAATCCAGGTTTCCAGCTCCTTGAGTGATTCACTTCTACTGCCAGTAACTTACTAATACCACTGAAATGGCTCCCTCTCATGCAAATGAATTAAGTGTTTACATTTGGCAGAATTTCAGCAGGTTTCTAGTCAGAGAAGGTCAACGGTAGAACTTATTTCTACTGTGGTAGTTACAATTTATGTTGCAAACAACATGTTTTCCCTCTGCAGTGGGAATTCTCAGGTTACTGGCATATGACTACAGAATCAGAGTAAAATCCTATAGTTCACCATCTGATCTGTCACCATTTCAAATTCAGAGAATGGATAAGGATATAGGCTGGCACACCAGTTCAGTGAAGTGCCAAGTGAAGATGGTCACCCTGCTGTGCAGGGAGTAGGAGTGGCCCCTTCAAAGAAGGTCTTTCAGAGGCCAGACTGTCATCACCAGATCTACTACTCCTGACTAAAGCCATCCCTTGAAAAAGGGAATAAAACACTCCTCATGAACAAGTTGGTAAGTGGCTTGCCAATAGAGATAGCTGGAAAAGATGCTGAAGTGAAGAAATTGGACAATATTTGACATTTTTACACCCACTCCTTTCTTAAATTGCACTGTCCATCTGTTCTTCAGTACTGCTGATGCTTGGGAAGAAAATAGTTACAGATTTATCTCTGAACAACACAGTTTGGCTAATAGTTATGACTGTTATATTTCAAACCAATGTGTCTTGGAAATGGGGAGCTGAGGGGAGGAGTGAAGGTGAGTCAGAAGGCTGTTACTTTATTTCTCAAAGGTATACTAATTGCTTATAAGAATAAAGATTCCCTTAAAGTCCCGATGTAGTTGATCAGCTCTCCTTTGTCTTTTTGTCAGAAACTATCAGAAACTGCCACAAGGGAAGAACTATCATCTCACCACCTCTTTACTTCTGAACAGCATTGCATCTAATATACAAAGACTAATTCATTGCCAAGGCCTCTGGGTGTTACTAAAATATGGATAACAGAGGAGAAAAATGTTAGGGCAGGCGTGTCCTGCATTGTGTCATTCCTGAAGCAGTTCACTGTGTGTCTTGTCCTCCCTCACTCTGGTCCATCCAGTTGCTCTATAGACAAGGAGAGGCCATACCACAACAGACCCCTGTTCCCAGCCATCCCTAGGACCACGGTGAACAATCCAGCAAAACAATTCCTCCAACAAGACAGAATTTTGAGGTAAGATGGAAATAAGATGTAATCTACCAAACCACTAATAAAATAAAGACTGAGGAGAAAGAGAACCATGAAACATCATTAAGTTCTAAGACGTTCGAAAACTGCCTTAGCTACATGTCACTAATGCATATAAAACAATGATCAGGGGAGAAAAAACAACGGATGTCGCCTGACGCCGCAGAGAGCAGCTCCGCACTGCGCCGGGGATCTGAGCCCCGCCCGGCCTCGCCCTCCACCCGGGCCCCTACCGGGCCCCACGGCTTCTGCCTCGGCCTCTGCCCCGCGGTCCCGACAGCGCCTCGATCCTTCCCGCAGCCACCGCCCACGGGCCTCGTCCGCCGTCCCTCCGGGAGGAGTGGGATGAAGCCCTGAGGCGAGACGGAGGTGCCGCAGGGCGGGGAGGGCACCGGCAGCTCCGCCTCGTCCCAGGCGGCGGCACAGACGAGGCGGTAGGCGCGCAGCCCCGCGGCTCTCAGGGGCAGGGATCGCGTCCGTCTCGCCCCGGACCCTCCGCCGCGACCCCGCTCCTCACCGCGCTCCAGGGCGCCGCGCAGCGCGCCCCGCTCCGGCTCCGTCCCGATCTCCCCGATCACGGCGAGCAGCGCGTGCCGCCGACCGCCCGGCGGCGCCGCCGTGTCCATGGCGACCGGCCCCGCCGCCGTCTCCATGGCAACGCCGCGGCCGCTGCTGCAGAGAGCAGTCACTGGCGCGCGGCTCTTAAAGCGCCCTGAGTCCCTCCCTGATTGGCCGAGCTGCCACGTGGTCCTGCGCCACTGCGGGAGGGGGCGTGGCCTACCCCTCCGGGCCCCGCCTCACCCTGCGCCCCGCCCCGCCCGCGGACTCCACGCCCCTCAGCACCGCCCCTCGCCCCGCCCCGCCCTCAGGCTCTCCCGCCCCGCGCCCCCGCGCAGCCCGGCCGCAGCCGGCGCGGCCCCGGCTGTGGGGAGCCTGCCGCTGCCTCGATCCGGACCTGCCGCACCCGGGCTGCCCGCCCGAGGCAGGTCGTGCCGGCATGGCGGCTGCCGGTAAGCTCCCGCCGGCGCCAAGGTGCGGGGTCTTAGTTCCTTCCGTCAAGATGGGCAGTGCGGTACAGCGACCAGCTCGGATGCTCAAAACCGTGAACGGGGCTCAGACCTTCGAAAGAACAATTCAGGGGCAAAGGGGTGTTGGTCTATAGTTTACTTCAGAATTTAGTTACTTAAATACAGAAATCCATGGAGATCTTTAAGTGCTTGGTGTTGAGTTGTTGCAGTACCCACAATAAAGCCATATGGAAGACAGCAGTTCTAAAGACGCAAAGGCTTGGCATTGTCATTCGCCTTCTTTATTTCTCCTCCATTGCTTGCCAGTGAGCAGGTCCCTTCCTGGTGGTTCTTCCTTCTGTTCAATTAAAAGCAAGTGTAACATGGTCTCCAGGGATAAGTCATGGGATTTCCTGGATTCCAGACCCATGAGCTACAAGAACAATCTGAGCTTTGCTACTGCCAGTGCAAAGCTGATGTGAGCTGTCCATGGCTGTACTTGGCAGGCCATGGTGTATGCAGGAGTTCTTACTGTCTGGGGTGACCAGAGAGGCCCTAACTTTGGGCACAAGTCCTTCTTGCTCACAGTTCTGGCCAGCCACAGTGCTCAGAAAGCAGTTCAATGCAGATGGCCTTCAGCTGAGACGGAAGAGATCTGGATTAGATCCTAGAAAAATTGTTTCCACTGTCAGAGTGGCCAGGCACTGGAACAGGTTGTCCAGGGAAGTGGTGGAGTTACCACTTCTGTCAGTGTTCAAGAGGTGTCTGGGTGATGTGGTTTAGGGGTTACAGTTGTAGTGATGGGTGGATGGTTTGGACTGGATGATCTCGAAGGTCTCTTCCAACTTTGGTGATCCTATGATTCTATGTGCAAAAGCTGAGCAACCGCAAAGTATGAGATTTCTACAGGCTGAACAAGGGAGAGCCACCAAAAAGTAGTTTCAGGTAAAAAAATCCATGTCTTTTCTGACAGAAAATGAAGGACCACCCTGTGCCGATGCAGTTGGGTGGAAAAGCAACCCAACTATTATTAAACGACATAAGTCAGTAATAATGTGCCGTGTTTTCTTAAACAGTGTCAGGTTCTGCACCTACAGTGCACAGAATTTCTACAGGTGAGCTATACTTTAGAAACTTGATGGGCAGATAAGTCAGCATCCTGCCCTCTTTCATTCTTTTGTACCCACCAAGACTGCAGTTGAAACCTCAGAAGGTTCAGAAAGTTGACATTTTGACAAGCATATGTGAATCTATAGTGTCACAGAACTCTGACAAAAGATAGTCAGGAAGAAAAAAAACCCAACAACAGAAAGGGAGAATAATACAAAATGATTCTCTGTAGGTTGCAGCCAATGTTACTAGCTTATGGAGTTTTCTCAAATTAAGATCTTAAATCAGATCAGTCTAGCTCTCCACAAATTAATTAGGAGATGACGCAAGAGGTCTTTTTCACGTTAAACTATGGCAACACCACTGGCTATGAACTTTATGAACTAAATCTTGTAAACAGGGAGAATTAGTGTATCAAAAAGGTTTAATTCATTTCTGTGTGTTGTAACCTGCACAGCAGCCATAATTTAGTTTTAGAGGATTGCACTGAGCAGGTGAAAAAGTGAATAAAGCAGTAAACCTGAAAATAAATGCCAGTGCACACATTAAATTCAATTATGAAAGCAGGACTGTAGATCATGGAGGGAAAACACAACAACAATACATGAAGGTGAAAAATACTCAGTACCAGCTGATAGAAGTACCTTCTGTTTTCAGGTGATTCAGTCTTAGTACTCCCTGCCTGTTTCTGACATGGTAGCTTTCCAGAGCTGCAGCTTTTCACTGCAGTGCAGAGATGCTCTTCCAGCTGGCTTTCTGCCAAGGAAAAATGAAACAGGAGACATGCAAACTGGAGTGAAAGCTTAAAAAAATATCCAAACACAGAGATTAGAAGCTCTGGGGAAGACTTTGCAATTAAAACACTAATTCTGCTGATGCGATCCATTTGCATTCTTCTACCATACCATCAATTCATAGAATGATGGTATTTCTGTTGCTTTCTAATGTAAATCAGAGATGTCTGTGGTCATGGGAGAATTGCAGTAGAAAAGGCTTGAGTCCTAAGTGTGTGTGCACTGCATGAGACAGTGAAATGAGGGATTTCCAGCTTACTGAGTTCCTCCTTTTCCCTGTAAATTCACACTCCAGAACCATATAATAGACCCGTATAGCAATTATGGTGTAAGCTTCTGCTTTCATGCACTGCAGTAGTAGCTGGCATCCCCATGAAAATCAAAAGCTGACTGGGCTGAATGCAGATATTAGAAGTCCTGACAAACACAACAGAAGGAGAGTGGGAAAAGCAGACCAAAGGATTACCTCATACTGAAGGACAACATGTCACAGGTAAATGACCTTTATAAAGAGAGATCCAGAAAGTAGGATCAAAATAGTGTAAAAAGGATTTTCATAATATTGTGAGAAGAACAATCCACACTATTTCAATGCCTCAGTCCTTCAGCCTGGAATGATTACTTCTTGTCCTTCCCAGCTAAAAATTTCCGAATGAATAAAAGTACTTCAGGGAATCAGAGACCTGTGACAGTACCCAAGTGAGGATAATGCCTTTAACGGTGGTGAAATATGGTATCATTTTGGCTGTGACATTTCTAAGAAGCAGAGAAAAACAGGTGACTGCCTAAACAGTGTTTGTTCAGGCCTTGATCTCTCCTGTGGCAACACAGCCATCCCTACGTGGAGCAGAAGAACCCAACTTTGACAATGCTTTTATGTACAGATAGAGTCTTATGATTGTTTCCAGACATTTCTGACATTTCCAGAATGTATTGTAAGACAGAGAAACAGAGCTAAGCCTTTCAGTTTGACCCAATCATATTTATGCTTCTATTTAATGCCACAGGCAATTTATCAGAGTAGTACTCCTATTCCTCCCACTTTGTCTTACAGAAAGTGGCAAGATACTATCTCCTGTGCAATTTGGAACAAAGCTCTGATCAAGGCCAGGATATAAGGGCCAATGAAATTATGAGGTATATTCATTGTGTCAAGTGACACAGAGCTTTGGAATTAAAAGACATGTTTATCAGACTTTGAAAGGTACTCAATTGTACTTTTATGGCAGTCCTTCTTTGAAACCGAGGTGACTTTTAATCAATTAAATATTAGATATAGACCAGCCAGAATCTATACCTCTTTTTTTTAAATCTTTCCACATAACTAAAATCAGTCAAAATAATATAGCTGAAATGGTCAAGCAAAGTACAAGTCTAAAAAATCAAACATTGAGATTTTTTTTGCAGAGTAAACTGTGTAGGTTGCCAGCACCCTTCTGAGCAGTGCAAAGAAATGATAATGGCACACTTTCCACCATAATTGTGCATATATCTTTCACAACTTCTCCTGCTCAGTAAAATCAAGCAGTGATTTCAACATTTCTCCAGAAAAAGGTGCAGACAAACTACATGATCCCGGCTTGTAACAAAATAACTTCATTGCAGTATTTTGTGGTGCGTTTTGTGTGATTGAATAGGTTGCTAGTGTTCAGAGAAAGTGATATGCAAGTAAGTAAAGCGAACGCTTAGAGAAGTAAAATTTGGTCTGGCAATCACAGCCCCGTCCAGCATGATCGAACATCTGACCTTTCTCGTTGTGGCATTCATACGGTGAACACTTTCGTGTGGTCAGTCTTCGACAAATTAAGAACGTACATGCCTCGCGTTACCGGTAAGAGCCGTTGCCGTAGGGAGCAGGAGCACGCCGCGGGCGGTGCCGGTGCTGGAACGGGAGGCGGTGCGGGGGGCGGGCGGGTCCCGCCGGCGGCGCCCTCCCGATGTCAGGCGGCCAGTCCCACTCACGCTCGTCGGCCCGGAGCAGCTAAAGGGAGCGGGCCGGGCCGCCGCCGCCTTCATCGCCCGCCTTGGCTTTCTCCGCCGAGTGCCGCAGGGAGAGCGGGGCAGCCCCGTGGCGGGCCCCGGGAGCGCTGGGGCGCCGCAGGGCCCGTCTGAGCAGCCCCGGCTGCGGCGACTTTCGGGGGACGTCGGGGCCGCGGCCGCTGCGCTTCGGGCGCCCCGGCGGAGCGGGACGGGACGCTCAGAGGAGCTCCGCGCCGTCACCGGCGCAGTCCGGGACGAGTGCGGAGGGCGGCGGTCGCTTCAGCTCCTCCCGGGGACTTGGGTGTCGTACCGGTGGCTCGTGGTGAGTCGCCCGTCGTTAGCATGTCGGGCCCCCGCGAGCGGTGAATACCAGGCACTATTTGTTCCCAAAGTCATGGCACAGAAAATAGTGCATACGGAAATTTGCCGGGTAGTTTTTAGACGCATCTGCATCATAATAATTGTAATACACAGCACAAAACGTAAACCTAGTTTTCCAAAGATAAGTAGCATCCTTATTCTTTTAGTAAGCTTAGCTATCTTGTTGGGTAGCTTCTAGGAATACTGTCCAGTTTTGAAGATGGGGCATGGAGCTGCACTGAGACGTGGAGAACCAGATGCAGAGTTCAAGAAATGAGAATGAGGAAAAGCAGTCCTGCTTCTCGGTTCCCATAGTTAGTGGTCTGCATTGGAAAGGAGCGTTTGGACCAAAATAAACTATAGTGTCAGCTTGCTATTGCAAATTCTGTAAGATACAAGAAATTTGGGAAAACCCTCCAAATATGAAAAATCAGACACCATACATTCATTTACTGGAAGTCTGGTGTTGGACATGTTTTGTTTGAAGCAAAATGAAGCAAAGATTCATTTTGCTCTTCTGTTCTTTCTTAGACAAAGGTAGCCATATCCCGTTCTTAGTTTACTATTGGACTCAGAAAAAAAGTCATCTGCCAGCTGAGGAGAAATACTTAAATGAAGACATGTATATTATAAAGAAAGCAGGGCGTTTCTTTTCATAGCATAATAAAGCTGGGAAAAATGAGATTACAAATTTAACACAAAAAACAAACAGTCAGCTTTAAAACACACACAGATTTGGCATTTATAAATTTGACCACCTGAACTGAGCTTTCAATTTTGTCCTATTCTGGTTCATGCAAAGGTACTGAATCGCAAAAAACCAATACTGGATGGAGATTCTAGGGATAATCTAGTCCAACTTCCTATTTCAGACCAAGATCAACTATAACCATTTGTTACTACTTAAAAAAACCCAAACTTAAGTGTTAGAAATGGCATAAATTTTAGAACTTCTTTAGGCTTACTTTTCAAATATTTTTGCTTATTTTTGTTTATAGTTTACACTTACCTGAAGTTCATGAAAACAAATTGAATTCTGCTAAACAGTAAATATTATTAAGAAACAAATTATTTGCCATCAACTTGTTTTTCTATCTGGAGAATATTACGATAGCCAAATCCTTTGCCACTTTCTCACTAGATGCAGGGCTTAGCTTAGGCTGTGCCAGCGTAGAATACAAGAATTACTTCACGCATCTAAGGTGTGCATACTACACACACGTATAATGCTTACTGTTTGTTCCTTTTTGTGTGGCAGCAGAATGGCACTGACTCAGTTTCTGAGGTACTATGACCTCCACTGCTTTATTTTGCAAAAATACCATACAGCCCAGCAGCCCTCTCCTGAATTGATGCAGTTAGCTATTTAGTAATTTATTTAATTTTATATAATATTGGTCTTACCTGCATTGTACCGAAAATGTGTCCATTTTCGGACTATTTAAAAAAACCTGTCTTTTACTACTTCTAGTCCCTCTCAATTTCAGATTGCTTGTGGATTAATAAGTGTACTTATTTTGTGACCAAAGTGATTAAAGGAAACAGTGGACTAGAACAGTACACTGACATTTGAACCTTCACTCAAAGGTACATGTTTTGAACTGAGGATTATTAATTTCTGAGGGAGAATAAAAGTTTTTTACTTACCTTATTGAAACTTCATCACCGCTATGCTTCCCAAGTTTGCTTATGAGAATCCCATACAGATACTTCTAAAAGCCTTACTATAGTAAAGTTGTTATTCTAACACTTACATCCTGTTGCTCCGACATAAGGTATCAGATCAGTGTTATGCACCTTGCCTTTAGAGATCTATGTTGGCTGTTAACTCCTCTCCTTGTCTTTGGGATACAAACCTAATTTGTCTGAGGATTTGTTACCAAAGTTTTTAAGAATTTGAAAGGAATTTTGAGAAAATGACTGGCATGTCATTTCTAGTCTTCATTATCTGCTGTGAATTTTGTAAGGTAACTGTTAATGCTTCTAAGAAAACATTTCAATAATACAGCTTAATATACATGCCAAAGGAGCATCTTCTGGGATTTGAACAACCAGCCACTGTAGCATCCCTTGCAGTTGCAAATATTTGTAGCCTGTTTAATGTTCTTAACATGCATGTGCAAATTTGGATTTCACGTTACACACAAAATTTGTAACATACTCATATTTACAGTGTTTTGCTACGTACAACCTTTTACCTATAATGTTGCATAATAAGAGTTTCTTCCAGGCCAGGTACCGTTTTTTCAGATTCTGTGGTTTTGGTTCTACAACAGATTTTTAAATAAAATATACAAAATTCTCATCTATAAAATACAGCGAAGTGTAGAAATAAAAAAGAGAACTTGTAAAAGTAGATTTAAATTAGGCTATTCAAACTCACTATTTTTTAGGCAAGAAGGTGAATGCTGAAAAGACAAGAATACTGTCACAGTTATGCGCAAGGCTTCTTCGATAACCGTTTAGTTATGTAAACACATGGAAATTAATCGGATTTCACTCTCCTGTGATGTCCAAGAAAGGACGTACCCGATGGTGTGCGGTGCTCTGTCCGCGCCGGAGCCCGAGCACGAGGCTGTTTTGTACCTCTGATGAAAAGGGGATGGGGAGGGCACCGCGTGGACACTTCCCGGCCCGAACCCGGCGCCCGGTGCGGACCTCCGTCGGGCCCCGGCCCTCGAGCGAGCTCCGCGGACGGAAGACGCGAGGCTCTTTGTCTCTCCTGAGCTCTCGTGGAGAGGCCGAGCGGGCGGCGCAGCTCCGAGCCCGCCGCGGTTCCCGCTCGGGGGCGGTCTCGCTCCCCGTCCTGCCGGCTCCCGGGCCCGGTGCCCCCCCCGCGTCTCCCCGGTAACGGCGCGGGGCGGAAGGGTCGCGCGCGCCAATCGGCGCTCGGCAAGATGGCGGCGGCGGGAAGTGCGGCTGGGCTGGGCGGTGCGCGAGCGGCGTAGGGCCCGGCTGGGCTGGCAGCCTGTGGCGTCCTGCATGGAGCGCGGCGGGAGCAGCCAGCTGGACCCTGGCTTCTCGCAGCAGGACACGCCCCTCCTCATCGTGGAGGACTCGCAGCCCCAGGGCGCGGAGGCGGACGCGGAGCGGGCTTGGCTCGGCGTGCTGGCCCCACGGCTGCCGGCCCGGCGGAGCCCGAGTCCCGTGCTGGTGAGCGCCCGCCGTGGTGGCAGCACCACCCGGCCTTGTCCGCTCCGGCCCGGCTCTGACGCGGCTCCCGCCTCTGTCTTCCAGGACATCGTCTGCGGTCCTGCCGGCAGCCGGGCGCCGCGGGAGCGACTCGCAGGTAAGGGTGGAGCGCGGGGTCACGGCGGGTCCGGGTACCGCGGTCGCGCTAACGGCGCTGTGCTTGCAGAGCCCATGGAGAGCCTGGCCCGTCCGAGCGCCTCTGGACCGCGGGGCTGCGTCGCGGAGGAGTCTCTACCGCCCGACGGGGAGAGCAGGTACGTGGAGTGGGCCGGGCCGCAGGAGCCGCCACCCAGAGGCTCTCGGCCGCCGCCTCTCCGGCCTGCTTGAAATCTCTCTCGTGCTGAGCACAGGCCCCGAAGGCAGGCTCGGTGCAGTAGCGGCCGTGCTCGGCCCCGGCCAGGATGTGCGGTGCGGAGGGCTTGGAGCGCCTGGTCGGTGTCAAGTGACCGCTCGGAACATAAGCCGCGGGAAGGCGGCCTTGCAGGAACCCCTGCGCGACGTTAGCGAGTCTTTCTGTTGCAGTGCCCTTGGAAAGGCCGGGGAACGAAGTGAAGGTGATGTTGAGAACTGTGCATCTTCGCCGTGTGTAGAAGGTAACTTACTCATTTCAGGTCATTTTTTTGGGTTTTGAATCAGGTCGATCGTCTGTGCAGTTTTTCAGTTGAGCTGACTCACTTATCTCACCAGGGGTAATTGTGCCGGTAGTAATAGGTCAGAAACTGGCATCCTTTTCTGGAAGTTGATTTGTATGTTTTGGTGTTTGAAAAAAAAAAAAAAAGGCGGTTAATTTATTATTAAAATTGATCTTCAAGACTGAAGGTGGTTTAGAAGAGCCAGGGATGCATTGTGATCGTTAGGAAATGGAGCCTTATTATGAACTGGCATAATGGTTGTTGTTATCAGAGAATTTTCAGATACAGGCTGTGTATTATCAAGATTATTTTCTCTTCATGGAGTGAAAGTCTGCTGCAGTTCCTAATGACATTACATAAGCCCTTGCTGATTAATACAGATTTCTGAGTTAATAGCCACTCTTCCTGTTCTGTTACCATATTTTAATTATTACGGCTGAGATCAGATCACTTAGTTTATTCAGTGTTTCAGCAATAGCCTAAATACTTTGCATGTTGGAAGAGTATATCTTTTGCCCTTGGAAGAGCGATAGATGGCTCTTGGGTTTTTTTTTTTTGTTTTTTTTTTTTTTTGTTTTTTTTTTGTTTTTTTTTTGTATGTATGTTTGTAATGGATGTCTGGTGTTAGATACAGGCATGTCACAGCTGCAGTTTGGAGTTCTAGAGCTGTCGCAGAGCCAGGACTTTGAGAGTGACTTCATGCCCAGTGAGAGAGATGTTAGTCATCAGCTTCACTCTGGACCCGCTGTCCTTTCTTCCAGACTTGTGAAGAACGAGTCTGAGTATGGTAAGTGAAAATGATCATAGATGTCTTCTTGCTGCTGTGGAGATTCTAACTGGTTTCTTTAAATTATAAATGTTACTGTTTTTTGACAGGAAATATGGTATTAATAGTTTTCAAAAATGAGTTCACCGCTCATTAGTAGTTACAAAGAACTTTGTTCTCTCTTTCCTTTGGCTAATTCATTTGTTTTCTTGTACCTGTCCAAGTGTTATCATTGATTCTTTAACTTCTCTTTCCTAATTTGTTTTCAGAATATTTAGATAATCTGATACTGAATTCTTTCCCTGGTAAAAACCACATCCTGTCTTTTTTTTCCTTCTTCTTGTTATCATAGATCAAAATTAAATATTTTTTCATATAAGGCTTGCCTTGCTATTTGTGTAAATTACAAACTTACATTTTCTTATTTGTATATTAATCCACATGACGTGAGTAACAAATATTTTTCTTTTATCTCTCCCTAGAACTTTGTGGGAACAACACAGAAACTGACTCCAGCACAGAAGCACATACTGCTTTGGAAAGCCAGGCAGAGAAGTCTGAAAGGTAAAACAGTCTGTCTTCTCTGTAGGTCTTCTGTGGACATTCTGGAAGCTGATTTATGTCTTTTTTACTTGATTTTTAGATGTGGGAGAGGGTTCAAGGCAAAAGAGAAAGGCAAAGGGAAAGATGATGTATTACTGAGATCTGTTTTGCAGCAGTGCTGACTAAGGAATGCTCTCAGCATTCCTTGGTGAGAAAACATGTGATGTCAAACTCCTAAACATAAAGATATTGATAGGTTTGTTTTTAAGGGCAAGTTCACTGAGTAATAAAATGTGCCAGTAATTTTCCTAAAATGGGATGACTGGAATATACTGAAAGCGATAATTCTTTTAAAGATAACCCTTTTTAAGTCACAGAAGTTATGTTGAAATAACTTAATCATTGTAGCATGGCCTTTGGCTGCACAGGAGAAATCTGGAGGCTAAGTGGTGGGTATTCCAGGATGCTTTTGAGTATTTGCTATTGTAAGCTTTATGGTTTTAACTGTTTTTAAGTGTGAAACTTCAGTTTGTTGAATGGCATTTATTCTATCTGGCATAAAATTTATATAATATTTAGCTCATCTTGTATTATCGTATTCTGCTGCAAAATAACATTGAAGAGGTGAACTGAAATTCCTAGAATCTGCATTGAGTAGAAGTCAGAACAACATGCGTTCCATTTAAGTATCACTTAGGTTGGTAGAAAACGTACAAAACAATTCTGAAAGTATAACTTTTCAAGGATGAAAATGTTACTTTGTCGGGAGAAGTTGGTCTTCCTTCCTTTCTTCTTTCTATTCCCTGTGTTATATATGAGTGAATACCTTCTATCTGTTACTGATAGCTTTTCTTTACAATGTTGTGGTGTTACTTCACATTTTGAATTTCTCAGGTCAAAAACACTGTCTTGCATTTCCAGAACTCTGCAGGGAGCAGAAGAGCATACCAGAAAGAAAATGCCAGTCAGTGATGCCAGTAAAACTGAGGAATCCCTTGGTTCTGGTCATGAGGAGCCAGATATCTTGTCAACTCAGGAAGAGATGTTTCCCGAGAATCATGTAACAGGTAACAATAGACAAGCAGAACCAAAATGTCCATCCCAGAGATAAACATCATACCTACTTGATATTTATAGATATGTAGTGTTTTAGGGTGTAGAGCACCATGAGTATTCTTCATGTAATTTCTGCTAAAATTGTGAACACTTTGGAAATGAAAGGCCACAGCCTCATTCACTATAGTAGGGAACAATGTCTAAATGTCACTTCCTGTTAGAATGATTACTGGCTTGTTAAATACATTTCTTTTCTTTCTGTGCCCCTTGAAGAGCAAAACCAAGACCCAACTTTTACCCTCTTCTGAAGCTAATAATGTTCAGCCTTTGTAAGGACACACCAGCATGGATAAGTAGTGTAGGCAGACTTTCACCAGTGGTGTCTATTCTGGTCTAATCTTGTGAATGAACCTTCTGTATCCAGAAGATTCAATAACAACTTTCTCCTCATACTCAGTCAGTGGACTGTGCAAGGTGTCTTTTCTTACAAGCACCTTGCCTATATTTGCATTCTAGTGCTGGATCAGGTGTGCCGATATTGGAGCCATTGGGGATTTTTTTAAAAATTCCCGGGCAGGAAGACTTATACAGTCTAAAATCTGTTCAAAATTTTCTTTTTCATCTGAACTATTTTGTGCTCACTTTTCACATACTGAACTGTCATGTGCAGTCCTTCACCAGCTCTGAAAATCAGCTTGTCATTGCCTATCTGAGAAGGAGCTGTGCAATAGCATGAGTTTAATTCCTCAGAATTTCCTGATCATTGGTTTTTGACCATATTTATATCTTTATTTCCTTTTGTTCAAAGCCACTGCAAGGAGTGACTGTCCGATAACCAGGGTGGAAGAGGGAAGTTCTCTGGCGTGCACCCCTGCCCGCAGTCTGCAAGTCCTGCAGCTCTCTGGACAGGCATTCCTTGTACAGGAGGGTCATTCCATGTAAGCAAAAAATCCCCAAACTCTTTCAAGAACTTCATTGCAGTAGTGCATTCCCCCTACTCTCTTCGTTATTCAAGGACCTGTGCTTGATTTTAAGCAATCAGTGTTTTAGTTTTGCACTATAAGAGGAGCATGGCCTTATTTTGCAATAAGGTGACCATGTGATCCCTGACTGTCGCTAGTCTCTTCCTGGTGAACACCTGACACTCGCCTTTCATGAGAAACTCCTATTGTGACGAGCTGAAGCTTGACAGGAGGAGAACTTAATGCATTTGTCAGTGAGGAGTGGTCTTCATTTTCATGTTTCCTTTTGGTCTGCAGTGTCTCTTCAGGCCTAGTTATTCCTCCTCCTGTTTCCTTTGGATCCAATGCCCTTGTCCCCAGCAGTCCTACTGAACAGGAGCAAGCAAAAGGTAACATTTTTCTGCATACTGTCTGCGGTTGTGTTCCTGTATGCTGGCTTAGTCAGAGCTTGTAGCCTTTTCAAAGTCTGTTAAAATTATATTTAAAAAGTAAAGCAGGACTGAGAACAGTGAAGGAGTAGATGAAGGGAGGTCTGTATTTGTGGCTCTGTTTATGATTCTCTATATTCTCTATCTGCTATTGATATTTCCTGCATAGCTATCATAATAAAATTAGTACTGTTGACTAGTGCCCCTTCACTTGAAAGGTGGGGAATGGTTTATATGGCATACAGATTTCTGTTGGCAATTACTTCCTTCTTTAGAGACAAGCCATTCTTGCTACAGGCAGAAACCTGTATTAAGTCTATACTGTTAGAGCAATAGGAAGGACAGATAAGAATCACATCATTTAAGTTATTTTACCTTAATATAGACAATTTCTACAGTATTTGTAAAACATTTCATATGACAAGCGTGCATCCTAAATTGTGATGCCTAAAGAGAAACTTGATACAATACGTTGGTTGTTAAATATTTCCTCTAAGCACACATTTACCATCAGGGATAAGATAACTATCCATGCAGGCTTTTAGCATGATACAAAATCAAATACTCCTTTCTGAGAGATTCCTGTCACAGAATGTGAAATACTGTGAGATCAGATATTTTGTTAGCCGGGGTCTGAATTTAGTTGCATTTTAATTAAGATAGCAAAAGGAAAAGAAATACCTCAGAAAAAAAGTGTCTGAAATTTATAAAAAAGCATTTTTCTAATTGTAATTCTAGACCTGTAGTAAAATAGTCATATGAATTTGTAGCAAAACACTTGCTTCCCCTTTGAAAGTAAGAATACAGATGTCTTTGTTGATCTTTTTTTTTTCCTCCTATGAAAAGAATGCCCCTGGAGACAAGATTTTAAAAAGTTGAATACACTACTGAAGACAAGTCTTTTAATAGAATGTTGGAAACTTAGTTTTTTTAAACTTAGGAATTTAGTGCTAATACCTTTTCTGCTCTTCCAAACCAGATGAACAGATGGATATACCTACTCCTGCAGAAGGAAGAGAACTGATGCAAAAGCAGAGAGGAGAGATGCTGGTGGAGATGGCCCTCCCTTGTATCCCTCCAAGACCTCTTGTTCAGCCACAGGCCTCAACTCCAGTGTCCCAAAGTGCCCCAACCTTCTTTCCTGGATCTTTACCTATACCATCACAACCAGAGTTTTCTCATGTAAGGGTTCATGTATATAGCTTTTCTGATTTTTTTTTTTTTTTTTTATGGCTGATGCAGAAGATGTGTTTGAGTCAACCTCTGGTCTTTTGTGTTGAGCTTCCCTACCAAGCTGATTCTCATGAACCTCCCTGTTCCCATCAGTCACAGTTACGTATTAGTCATACTGTGTGGCAGTTTTTCCTGCAGAAAAAATGCAGAACAACTTAAGAGGACATAGTGAGTTACAGGACATAGAAGCTGTTGTCTTAGACTGTGCTGCCTTCTTATGCTGAACTGGGCATCCTTGCATCTCAAACTGCTTCATAAATTATTTTTTTATCAGACAAGACCTTAGTATAATTTTTCTTGGAGAAAGGGAAGCTGTTCCATAATAAAGCATTTTTATTCTGCTACAAGGCTAGGATTTATTTACTGCATTTTTCAAGTTGCTTATTCTTGCTATCTGTTGTTTCCTTTGTGCATTTTGATTCTGGAAATGATAACTGTTCAAAAGGATTTAACAGACGGTTTGTGGATTTGTATCTTAATATTATGAATGTCATGAACTTGATAGAAACTTCACTAGGTGAAGCAGTGCTTCTCCTTAGCTGAAGCTAGCATTTGTGTTAATATAATAGATACTGCAGAGAATCTTTCCAGAGCCCTTGCTTGTTAGAGTAAAAATAGCTGCTAATTTGCCAGATTTGCCCTGTATTTTGTGATTTGGTAGTGAAAGATACCAAGGATTGTGTCTGACTTTGCCACAGATGTACTAAATAGTAATGTGTGGGGATAATTTTTCTCAGCAAAACCAGGTTAATCATGGCTCATATAAATATGTGGGAAAAAAGTTTTGGATGTTTGTTTGTTTTTGTTTTCATTAGTTGTTTTTTAATCTGTAGTTTTGTGTTAAACTTGCTCTGATCCATAATCCAGTGTAATTTTTTAGGAATAATAAACAAACAATCCTACTTGGGATGCTCTAATACTCCACGTCCCACTTTTTTTCATTTTAGGATATCTTTGTTCCAACTCAGAGTCCAGAGAAGAAGCCTGAAGGAGAAGAAAAAACTGCTGCATTAACCCCTTTATGCTTACCAGAAGATCTCTCTGGATCCACAGATGCTTTGTCAAAGATGTCTACAGATGACTTTGTGTCACAGCCTCCTGAGTCCTGTAAACTGATGCTTTCTGCAAGTGCATGTAGCCAGCCCACGAATACAGACGCCAGTTCAGGCCCTCTAAACACAGGCCAAGACAGTGAGACCACACAGGTAGAGAGGATTTCTGGATGCAAGGCCTCAGACCCAAGACTCTGTTCTGTGGAGAATGGTAAAATAGAAGTGAATGCAGGTGATCAAGCACCCTCTGAAAACTCTGAAAAAGCAAAAAAGGAGGATGTAGAGACTACAGGAATGCCTGTAGGACAGTTTGTTAGTGCAGGTGTTGCAGGAGATGGGCCATTGGACCCTACAGTTCATCAGGAGTGTATTTCTGGAAGTCAGGCTGCTGCAGGTCAGTCTGGTCTGCCTGAGATTCTATCATATGCTCGAGAGACTTCCAAACCTGATGCAATTCCTGAGACTCGGTGTGAAGAACAAGAAGAAAAACTGGAAGTAAAAGAGAAGCAAATAGAGGAAGATAGGTCTCTTGTTAATATAACACTTTCTCATAGGTTTATTCTTGAAAGGGAAGGACAGTGTCATGAAGATACAGAAGTGAATGATTCTTGTAAAAACAGCAAAAATGTAGGCCAGGAATTAGAAAAGATTGGACCAGAATGTCAGGGGAAAAAAGCTTCGAAAGGTTGTACTCTTGATGCTGGGGAAGCAAAGAGCATGGATAAACCATCTTTTAAGGCTGTTACAGAAAACATGGCAAAGCTCAATGAAGTTTTAGCTAAGCCTTCTGTAGGGGAGTTACTGAAGCAGCACAATCTGCTTCCGAAGTTAAAGAGTGATGTCCAGTCAGAAGTGGCATTGTGTGCCAAAAAACATCCTGATTGTTCAGAATTGGGACAGGTAATGATAATAAGCGATCACCCATCACTTCAAGAGAGAGGGCCTGAAACAGGAATGCTTCAGCACAAGAGCCAGGTGCCGAAGAATATGGAGGATACCGTTACTGCAAGGAATCTGGAGCAACAAGACCAAATGCAGCCACAGGAGAAGGCAGCTTCTGAATCCCCCAGTCCTTCCAGTGGTAAGTGAATTTAGGTTAGTAGTTCACAGGTGTATATTTTGAATGATGTCAAGGACAGCTGCATACAGTCCTCAGTGTTTTCAGGGAGCATTGCTATTGGATGCAAGTTGAGCAGCCTCTCTTTAGAGCAACACTACATCTTACTGTATTATATGCAGAACATGACTTTGCTGTTTTCCCCTGTGGTTTAATTCCTGACTCTCAGTGCTTTATGGTAGAAATGCAGGGCAGCTTGAAGAACTTAAAATTTTGTGACCTTGGCAATGTCCAAGGATTTTGTGACTTCTCCCCCACTCAAGAAGCAACAATAGCAGGGTCCTTGAAAGGAATAGGGTGTGTGGAGGTCAGTACTTTCCCTCTTGTAAGTCTCCTTATTTTCTTTTTCCTTTTCTTCATTCTCAGAGGAGAATTTTCTTTGTGGGGGTTTACAGAGCAGCTTTGAGCTAGAAACTAATATAGTAAATTTTTCTTGAGATTTTTTTTAAAGTAGAGTGGCTTTTCACTTGCACTTAAGCTGTGGCTCAGCAGGTATTGTCATGACCCATTGAAATAAATTAACATGCTGTCTGTCATTATACAACATGTGGGATACTACACCTGTTTTGTGGAGCTTTCACCTCTTAGCTGGCTTAATTTTTAAACACAGTCCTCTAGTCTTTAAATGAGAATGAATGAAGAATGATTTTAGTGTCATAATATGTATTTCCCCTCTATGAAGTCTGTTAGGAAAAGGGAAAGACTGTAGGACCTCAAATGTTATTTAATGCTAAGTTGAATGATGAAGTATTTGCTGCAATATTCTTAATTTCCTTTAACTGAAAGAAGAAAAAATAGCTTTACTATACAGAAAATAATGCTTTGAGGGGATCTAGTCAAAATATTTGTCAGGAAGTTCAAAGATATTCAGACAACATTGCATTTTGTGCTCTGAGATGAACTTCCTTGTGAACAAATCCCCAGCATTTGGGACTGCATGTTTTTTAAGACAATTTGGCATAGTCAGGAGAACAGTACTGGTCTTCAAACTTAAGAACAGTATGGGTTTTATTAAATACAACAATGAGTTTGGCAGTACGCTGCTGAAATGATAAATAGCTGCAGTTACATAACAAGGTTAAATGTCAGGTTCCACTTCAGTATGGTCTTTCACAATATTCATAATCCAAAACTTCCTTTTTAAGAAAGCATAAACTGTGTTTGATTTCAGATGTTATTTTGCGTCTCATACTGTACTCAAAATGTTTTGGTTTTTTTTCTTAGACAAATCTAAATGCAATTTAAACATATCACAGTTGGCTGGGTTTACTTTTGAAAGAGAACTATAAGCCATTGTTTAAAAAAATGAATTAAAAAACTAATGCTTGTTTGTTTTATGCATTTGTATTGCACTAAAGGGCAGATCGGTGTTAGGAGAGAGTTCAGGCTTTTGAGATATTCTACCTAATTTCCTTCAGACTCGTGAAGCAAGGTGGAAAAGTGTGTAGAGTGGTATTTGCTCTCCCACCATCACTCAGTCCTTAAGGTATGAGGAGCTGTAGAGCACCCCTCTACTCTTAAAGCAGCTTTGTTATAATAATAATAATTTTCATAATAAATATTTTAGGAGTCTAATGCCTTATCAACAAATTATGAAGCATGAATCAGTAAGCACAAACTTTGGGTGAGGGCTTGCCAGGGGTACCCTCTGTTCCTTCATATCCAGGTCACTGATGAATAAGTTGAGACTGGACCCTGCAGTGGCCCCTGGGCACACTGCTAGCTGAGGGCCTCCAACTAGATTCTGCACCATGGATCACAGCCCTCTGAGCTCTGCTGTTCAGCCAGTTCTTAACTGGCCTTGCTGTCCATTCATCCAAACCACATTTCCCAGGCTTACCTATGTGGATGTTTCAGGAGACAATGTCAAAAATGTTCCTGAAGGTGGTGTAGACACCATGCACTGGTCTCTTCTCGTCTAGCCAGCTAGTCATTCTATCGCTGAAGGCAAACTGACTGGTCAAGCAGGACTGCCCCTTGGTCAGTCCGTGCTGACTACTCCTGATAACCTTCTCCTCCATGTGCTTAGTGATGACAACCAGGATGAGTTATTCCATCATCTTTCTGTGGACGGAGGTGTGACAGTGGCCTGTAGTTCACCAAGTCCTCCTCCTTGCCCGTTTTGAAGACTGGAGTGACACTGACTTTCTTTCTGTCCTCAGGCATCTCTCCTGTACTTCCATGACCTTTCAAAGATAAGGGAGCATGGTTTAGCTGTAGCATCTGACAGCTCCCATAGCACTTATGGGTGCATCCTATCAGGGCCCGAATATTTGTGGGTGTCGGACTTGTTAAAATGATCTCTAACTTGATCCTCCTTGACTGAGGGGAAGCCTTCCTTTCTCTAGTTTCTCTCTTGCCTCCAGGATCTGGGGTTCTGAGTTACTGGCCTTATTAGTAAAGACTAAAGCAAAGCAGATCTTTGGTAACTCCACCTTCTCTGTATTCTTCATCACCATGGCACCCACCACATTCTGTAGCGAACCCACATTTTCCTTAGGCTTCCTTTTGCTACTGATGTTCTGGAAGACACCCTTCTTGTTGTCTTTGACATCCCTTGTCATATTCAATTCCAAATGGACCTAAATCTGTTAAAGGTTGATGGTCATAAGAACATAAGAAAAGTTTATTACTTTTGATTAACTGTTTTCATTGACAGAACAGTTGAGACGGTAATGTGAATGAAAGCATTTCAGCTTTGAGGTGAGGGATTCACATTTTTTTCAATTCTTGTGAAAGCTTATTGATATTCTCTGTTATGGTATCCCTTGGTGTAGTAATTAGATTATACCATTGGTCATCACCTGTGCTGGGTGATCATTTCATAAATTCTTTTGATTATTTGTTACCCTAACAAAGCCTGCTAGATGTGGATTTATAGGTTAGAAGGGATTGTGGTAGCTAAATCAATCAATATTCAATGGAGTTGCTTCAGTTTTTAAATAAAACATTTTTTACATGGAGATATGCTCTAGGCCATGACATGACAGGCATTCATAAGCTGTTCATGAGGAGGGGTGGTTTGCCTTACTATGTGAGTGCCATTGTGCTAGAGGTTACCTACCCACTGCAAAAATACACTGAAGTTCTTGGGTTGGTCTTCAGGATGTTGCAGTTGCTCAACCATGTCTTTAAAGCTTGTGATAGCCAGAGAGGTGGTGGTTTTCAGAGGTTTCGATCAGATGATACGTAACTGTTTGCTGATTGAGCATTTTTCTGTGAGAGGATTATGCAAATTACTTCTCTATGACCTGTTTGCAAATAAATGCATGGGATGAGGCAAAAGGAAAAAGCATTTTCCTAGGTTTTTGATTTATTTTATTTGTTAAATCTTGCAACATCTGCACATAGTAAACCCACCGAGGCATGATTTCCCTGATGGGATAGACCACTTCAGCCATCATTCTGTGTAAATTTTAGGTTATCAATTCAGGCAACATGTAGCTCTGCCAATTCATTTCTCTTCTAACCTTCATTTCTGTTTTCGGCCTCATCTCCCTTTTCTGTGGAAAATCCTGAGCACCTCTGAAGCAAAGACACATTCTGTAGAAGTCCTATTCATGTCAGGATATTTAGTCTCCCTTTTATCTAGCACCTGGAAACAGCTGCATCAAGTTGACCACAGTCCAGATTTTCACTGAGAGAGATTTTCTACGTAAAATGTGAGGAATATCAGTTAGATGAGCTGTTTAGGGGGGTTTTTGTACAGCACCAGTGTTAGGGTTTTCCATATTTCCACTGCACGGTGAACCTGTGCTTTTGATATTTGATCTAAAGTAGACCCTTGAAATTACTAATTCTGGTGCTCTGTGTCTTTTAGGAACCCTGTTTCATTTTGCTTTGCCGAAGGAGGGTGATGTCATTCAGTCCTTAACTAGCCTAACACCACCTCTTACTGGCCATCTCAAAATGGGACCCAGGAGACACAGCACACCAATTGGTGAGTTTGACCCAAATGGCTCTGTTGTGCAATGAAAGCCTAGAAGCTTTTGATTCTTGATGCAGGATCTCATAGGATAACTCAAACCTACCTTGGTGAAAAACATTAGTACATTCCCATTCCGTGGTGAGGGCTTATCCCTTCCCCACAGTTTCCTTGTCGTGTTGTCTCACTTTCTGGCAAAGGTGTTTGCTCCCTGAGTACAGGGTGGTATGGAGCATGTCTTTCTTGCACTCACTGTGGTCCTGCATACAGCTCCATTAAAGAATGTAAAAGAGCCTTCTGAGTAGTAAAAGAGCTTAGACTACAAGAAGATTGCTTCCAGTGTTCATCATCTTTTATCAGGACTTTCTCTGCTAGGTTCGCAAAACACGATCCTGCAAGTGCTAGATGAATCAAAGTCTGTTCTGCTTGGGTAGTATAGTAGTAAGTCATTCTGTCACAAACAGAGGGTAATGCCTGTGCTACAGAATTTTCGTGCTTCAGATCTCTTGAAAGAAATTTCCACTACTGCAGCATCAGTAATAATTCAAGTGGTGAAGTGTCTTCAAATCAAAACTTGGACCTCAACCCCAGCAATGTGAATGACAGTAGCTACTTCTTGTTTCTTGTTTTTGTTTCTGTGTTTTCAGTGGATGATACTTGCCCAGACAGCACTATAGCAACCAGTGATGTTACAGCAGAGGGCACAATGGGGACCAACAATGTCACTCTGGAAAGTGCAGTGGTATCAGCAGACGTGTCAGAAGTGTGTGAAAAAGGAGAGTCTGGTGTGGTTCCTGAATCAGATGCAAAACTTTCGCTGCGAATGAACCCTGTTACCCCTGTGAATGATGGGAGCGAGGAGTCCTTGCCATTCAGCTTGGAAAGTAAGAGCATGAAACCTGAAGTATATAGGTCCTACTGGATCTCAGCCCTAACTCAAAACCTCTCTGTGGCATTCCCCAAGACAGTCTCTGAGTCCTTGTAATTTTTCTCATTTTTGTTTTTGAGCAGTGTCACTTAAATTTGTTTCTCTGTTTCTGTAATGCTCTTAAGCAAGGATGAAGTAAGAGGAGAAGCCTCTGTTGTGAGGAAAGGTATTTCCAGCAGACTACAAATTTTGATGTATAGTGGCAATGGTACACAGGTCAGGAAGTGAAGTTTGATTGTTTTGGGAGGGAAGAAAAAAAATATAAGAAAATATAATCATAGAATGGTTTGGGTTGGAAGGGACCTTAGACATCATCGAGTCCCAAAACCCCCTGCCATGGGCAGAGGCACCTTCCACTAGGCCAGGTTGTTCCTATCCCCCATCCAGCCTGGCCTTGGACACTTTCAGAGTTCGGGCAACCATAGCTTGTCCAGTCAGCTTGTGAAAGTGCGTTACTGCCCTCACAGGGAAGAATTTCTTCTGACATCTAATCCAGATCCCTTGCCTTTTAATTTGAAACTGTTTCCCCTTGTCCCATTACTATCTGCCCATAGGAGAAGTCTCTCTCCTTTTTTTTTTTTTTTTTTAAAGTTTTTTTAATGAGCCCCCTTTACTGAAAGGCCACAGTGAGGTGTCTCTGGAACCTTCTCTTCTCTAGGCTGAACAAGCCC
Source organism: Brachypodius melanocephalos (assembly GCA_013398615.1). NCBI lineage: Eukaryota > Metazoa > Chordata > Aves > Passeriformes > Pycnonotidae > Brachypodius > Brachypodius melanocephalos. Next base: position 100,459 of record VZSR01000983.1, on the reverse strand, counting down.
AGCTTTCTCAGCCTGTCTGTGTAGGATGGATTCTCCAGTCCTCTCATCATTTTTGTTGCTTCTTCTGGACCTGTCCATAGTCTGGACAAAAAATGTTTGACAGGATTTTAATGAGAACAGTGGCATTCAGTCTAATAGTCTAAAACTCGTAGAAACATAGGTCTGTTCTGAGAAGTTGGATGGGGAAGCCTAGGCACCCCTTGTCCAGTGTTACTCAGCCTCTCTTCACCAAGTGCATGGAGCTGGGAAAGGTCAGGAGAGTCTTTTCGGATGGTGCCAAAATCATCCTTCCCTTCCTTCTTGTTTCAGAGCCTGCAGCCAGTGACAGGAAAGATGGGTCCTCTGCTGCTGCTGAGGCTGCTGCCAGGTAATTGGGTTTCTTGCTGGGCAGAGTTAATACAAAGGTCTGGGTAGGTCCTTTTTCCACACATTATCAGCCACGGGGGAAAAAAAAACTAGAAGGAGACAAGCAAGGAACATATGAGTAGCAGACATGACATTAACTACTTAGCTCTTGCAGCAGGTATTAATTTAGGCAAAGTGGGAACCCCACTTGTTTGTTCATTATGGGCTCTGTGGTTCCTACTAATGTCAACATTTTGCCTCGGTCTGATTGTAGTCAAAGCCAGAAATTCATGTCTTGTACAGTCCAGAAGGCAAATTGCCTTATCCATCTCTTAAATTTCAAATATATGTGTTTCTGCTTTCTTTCATGGTGCAGTTTTCTGGAAAGAATCTATGAGAAGTTCTGAAAGAGAATTGTCTTTTTGGTATAAAGCTGATAGAAACATAATCAGTTCATGGATATACAGAAATCACAGGTTAACGTGTTGACCAAAACATTGAGTTATTCCCTTGGTCTTTTGATTTGTATGTATCTATCTTACCTCACATTTAATGTCTAGCATTGCTTGATTTAGCTTGCAGGAAGTAATGTTTGTAAGTACTAACAGGAATCTCAGTAGGAAGACAGTCACCTGTAGTCATCCGAGTGGAAGCATAGTAGTTTGAAGTAGTGAGAAAACTTAGGAATAAACGCATTGTCTCTTGTTACAGGCTTGCTTCCTAGATAGTAATCATGCCTCAGTGCTGAGGATGAGTGATAGTCATTTCTCACTGGTTGAGGATGGGTTACCATTGTAGGTATGGGATGAACATGAACTCTCCGGGTCTGCTTTATGACTGTCATTCCATGTATTTTTAGTATTTTTGTGGTGTCATGAAATTCCTGAGAAGTTAGCCATAAAGGGTCTAACTGTGTCTCCTGGTGGGTACCAGAGGCAGCAGATGCTAAAACTCCTGACGGTGCTGCATTTTTCCACACAATGTTTTTTGGAATTGTTCTATTGCTCTTGGCTGTTAGGGTGTCTGCAGAAATTACAGAAATGCTGGTGCAATTGCAGCTTCTTTCTTGATCTTCGAGACAGGTCATCTCATTCTGTGGTTGTGTAGGTCAACAAACTCAATACTCTGTGTTGTTCTCACAAGGATCTAGAGTGTTCTTTTTTTGCTGTATGAGGCAACAACGGACAGAAGGAGAGGACACAGTCTCAAGCTGCATCAAGGGAAATATAGGTTGGATATTAGGAAAAAGTTTTTCATGGAAAGAGTGATAAGGTACTGGAATGGCCTGCCCAGGGAGGTGGTGGAATCACCATCCCTAGATGTGCTTAAAAAAAGACTGGATATGGCACTTGATGCCACGGTCTAATTGAGATGTTAGAGCATGGGTTGGACTTGATGATCTTGAAGGTCTCTTCCAACCTAGAAATTTTGTGATTCTGTGAGGGTTTTTTCACTTCCTGATGCATGTTTGTTTGTTTGTTTGTTTTATATCTGTAGTGCTAGCTCCCAGAAAGCATCCTCTGTGTTTAGTCGTGTCTGTGAAGTTCATCGAGAGGATGAGGCCAGAGGTCATGGTCTTTCCACTTCTCCATTTAGGTAACTCCTCACAGTCTTTGTCTGCCCGTCCTGGTTGGATTTATATCCATATGTGCATTTTCTACATCAAAGGAATTGCACTAAGCCATTTTCTTTGGGTGACTTAAAAGGTTGGGGACAATGGGTAAGTATACTAAATCTGTATGTTTGTGTCTCACATGGTTATCAGGCTTACCTTTTGACTGAGCAGCCATGTGATTCCAGAAGACTGATATGCTTCAGTGAAATCTTGGGTTTGAGAAAATTGAGATATTTAAGGCTGTTTAAATACCTTTTCTGTCTCTTCTTCTAAGATCTTCTGACCAGTTTTGTTTGTTTGTTGTTGCTGCTGCTATTGTCCCCCTTCCAATGACTGTACAGCTGCATATGTTATGGTGACGAGGGTGCTGCCTGGAGAACTAGAAGTATAAATTTGCTTCTTCAGTGTTTTCCATTCTATCTTTAGATGGGACAGTGAGGTCTTGGTCCATGTAGAAAGAGTAATCTAAGTTTCAACAGTTGCTTTAAAGACCACGACAAATAGGGAGTTCCAGCACTGGTCGAGCAGAGCCAGAAGGGAAGACAGTCACTCCTCAAAATCCTCAAGTACCCGAGGGAAGCCAAATACATACTTCTAGTTGGGCTCAGAATAGTGTCCCATATAGTACCTAGCAGAGGCAATACACTCAGAATAGTGTCCCATATAGTACCTGGCAGTACGGCAGAGCAGACAAATTCTAATGAAAACATTAGACAGCATTTATGTTCATGCTGCTGGGTCTTCTTGCTACATGTGATTATCAGTTTTAAGCCAATCAAGTACTGGAGCAGCCTGAAGTAACTTCAAGATGGCATGCTTCTGGAAAGTTGCATCGTTGGTGCCTAATGTGTGGAGTGTAGAAAAAAAATTTGTATTTCGAAAAGCACTTAGTTCTGTACATTTTACTACCCTGTGTATCACTTTTTATAATTATTTTATTTTTTATTTGAACTCTCTGAGTTCTGTGCAATTGTAAGAAGCAATTGAGTGACTGCCAAGGTAGATTATTTTAAAACTGCTTTCACTTGAGTGGCAGCATATTGGTTGTCTTGTTTTCTTAATCAGTAGTTTTGATCTGTGTGTAACTGGTTTGCAGGGGGGATCTGTTAATTTTTCCTGGCACACAAGAAGATACTGGATTACATACAAATCCCAGTGATTGGCAGTACCAGCAACAGAAGGCAGATGACAGTTGTGAGCAGATCCTGGTTCCTCAGGGGATGCAGCAGGACTGCCATCAACAATCTTCTGGTGCAGAGGATGGAGAGTCTATGGAGACTGATGTTGTAAGCACTCAGGCAGAAGACAGGAGGAGAATGCAGAGAAAACAAAGTAAGGCTGTTAAAATTGATCAAAGTCAAGAGAGGTGGGAAAACATCGAGAATAAAGGGATCCAAACTACAGCAGACTGTCTTTTTACCCCAACAACTGTTACAACAGCTACACAAACAGAAGAAATCTGTAGACAGGTGGAAATGGGAACCAGTATGTCTGGGCAAAGACCTGGGCAACAGGATGTGAATATTCAAACCGACGAGAGTGGGGAAAAGCTTGTCAACACCTCTGGAGATGACATGGACTCTATGCACAGTCAGGTGGGATGAGGGCTGCTTGTACTTAACTGCTTTAGGACAGTAAAGTCTCCCTTCAGCCAGTAAATTCATTAACAGTTGGTTCTCTTTTGAAAAAAGACCAAGGATCACTTTAAAATGTTAATGTCATAAGCTGTCCTGAAAAATGGAAAATGTGACAAGTTTTGATTCGTTGGTTGATTGCTTTTGTTTGGGGTTGGGTGTTTTTTTTGGGTGCAGATATAGTTACCTCTGTAAATTTTTTTTCACTTTTTGTTGGCTGGAGATAGGAGTTCTATGAAATTTTGAGTGAAGGATTTGATGCTTTGTGTTTTGGATTAACCATTGGCTTCTGATGGCTTGTTCTCTCGTTACATCTGATGTCAATGGATAAACATGTGAAGGGAGAACTCTGCCAGGGACTCATTCTAACAGGATGAATAGCTTCAAATTAGTATTTCCGAAATTACTGCAGTCTCAAAAACCCCCGCTGCTTGGCTGCTACAGTTTGTATATTTTTTAATAAACAAAAAGACTAGAAAAATTATTTTTTTTACTAAACCTGATTTAAGATTAACGTGTCCTGTGGGAAATAAGAGATTAACAGGGCAGTAAAAAGACAGCGCAAGATTGATGTGATATGTCTGAGAGTCTACTCAATCAAAGAGTATCGGAATCCACGCTAAAAAAGTTTGCTGTTTCCTCCTTGGACTGCTGTGATTTCCCTTTCTCTACTTGTCAGCAAAATGGATTCAGTTCTCCTTTGTTTAGGGTGTCTTGTGTTGCATTAATTTGTAACAAGATGCTTAAAGGTTCCCTACTCCTGTACTTTAACATGGTATGAAGAAACTATAGGTAGGTAGAGGTAGCCCTATTCAGAAACAGTTTGCTTTTTGTTGTGGCCTGTTTTGTTTTTACTGTATCCTCTTTATTACAGGGAGAGGAGGAATTCAACCTTCTTCACCCACCCAAAGGCCGAGTTCAGCGTCGCCACATGCGAACCATTCGAGAAGTGCGCACTGTTGTTACACGTGTTATAACAGATGTCTACTACATCAATGGTGCAGAGGTGGAAAGAAAGGTAGTTGAGGTAAGCTCCTGTTTTCATGGTTAAATGGAATGAGATATTGGCTGAAAAATAGAAGTAGTTAAAGTGAGAATGTGTTATGGCTGCAGAAAACAAGTTGAATGAACAAATCTGTGTGCTGTGATGACAAGGCTTTCTTCATGAGCAAACTTACAAGCCATTTAGTGGATGCCAAAAGCTGTGGTTTTGATGCTGGTGTATTTCATGCCATGTGTTCCAAAGACACATTCAAGTTCCAAAGAACTCAACGGGAGTTTTGGCAGAACAGAGGTATTTCAGAATGAGCAGAAATTCGATTAGTAAGCAGAAATCACTTCTGCTTGTAAAATTGAACTATGTAAGATAGTTTACCCTGTTTTGCAAGTTCAATGCCATTTTTAACCACAGTCCTTTGAGCCCCGTGTACCCGATTCTGTAAGAGGTCTTTAAAAATCAACTTAAAACTGAAGAGCAAACCAGCCTTTTATTAGTACACTTGTGTAGTGTATGTATATACTTGTAGTATATACATGCATCAATTGGAGAGTCTTTAGAGAATCACAAAAGATAGCTGAGAAATGCTGATTTGATGGGCACAGTAATCACATAAGACTGCTGGTAATAAAATGTGACTGCTGTTCTATAAAGATGAATAACCTGAGTCTTGTGCTGTGTAGTCAGTGACTAATGACACAAAAGGATAAACTAATTCAATACTTTTACAGCTGATACTACACATGAAATTCCTTATTGTAACATAAAAATGGATTATTAAATGTCCTGCAATATGCTTACATAGTTTGTGTAATCACAGTCGTATAATCATTTCCACTTTATATACCAACACTGGATATCACTGTTTTGTAGATGCATGTTTTTATATCCATAAAGCTTTAATAATTCCAGATGACAAGCTGTCTGAAACTGATATTAGGTTATAAGCAACCAAAGACTTCTAGTGTCTCATGTATTTGTTGCAGTCTCACACTCTATGAGGGTGGGAGTTATTCAAAGCCAGACCAATTGGATACCAAGCCGAGCTCTGCCCTGTTGCTACCCAAACTTCCCTGTCTGACCATCCAGGAGCCGCTCTGGCATTCATAACTGCAGCACCTCAGCTGGGACCAAGGACCCTTCACAGTGGACAGCTCCAGTGAGGTGATGGGTGCCCTGCTTGAGTCCCTACGCACCCCACACTCACACAGTCAGATCAGGTTTCCTCACTGGCTGGACCCCAGGTTTCCCATGGCAGAGTCTCAGACATCTGGATCCTTAAAATAATTTAATTTTGTTGCAATAAATAAATAAGAAAATAACAGCTTGAGCTGGTGCCTCCAAGGAGAGACCTCGAACAAAGGGCACCTTGGGCTTTTATAGCCTTACAGTCTAAGCTGGAAAAGTGTGGGAAAGTCTGGGGGTCATCTGTTCCTGCTGTGCCTCCAGGTGTCCAGGTTCCACGGCCTTTTTCCTGAGGCTCTCACCCCGCAGAGCTCAACATGCAGATTGCGCTGTGCTACCTGCACTGAATGCATTCCTCAACAATGAGTGCCAACTGAGTTCTCAGTGTGACTTCTTGATACAGAGCAGCTGCAGGCCTGTAGTGAGAGATGTGCTACCATGGATGAGCCCAGACTGAAGTCTGTGTGGCTGTCATCAGCTTCATGAATGTTGTCCCAGCTTGTCTGCACTTTGGACTGCATGTGGACTGGTGATTGTGAAGCATCTAGCACTTGCATCATCTTCGACAAACCTCTTTGTTTCTTTTAAGGAAACTGAGGAGCCTGTAGTGGAGTGCCAAGAATGTGAGACTGACATGTCCTCCTCTAGAACTGCAGGGGGCTCATCGCTGACCTCAGGGGACCTTGGTGATGTCAGCTCCTTCTCATCTAAGGCCTCAAGTCTTCACCGTACATCCAGTGGAGGAAGCAGTGGTCACTCTGCCATGCACAGCAGCAGCAGCTCAGGGCGAGGAGCTGGAGCTGTCAAAGGGAAGGTGTGTGAGACAGAAACTGGAGAATTTGCTTTACCCATTGGCAGAGGCGTCTTAGGAAAACTGAGGTAAGTGCAGAGTCTTGGGAAAAGAGGAGGAGACGTTTTGCAGAAATGAGCATTTGGCTTGTGAATGTGAAGCAGGGTAGACCTAAATCAAAGGTTTTCTGAGAAAGATCTGGCTTGATGAACAGAAATAAGGAGATGATACTTGCATTTGCATTTGTTCTTCCTAAAGGAGTAGCTTGTTTCCTTGTGAGGTATTGCTTTGCATTTTAGCAGCAAAGAGGCATTGTGGATGATCAAGAAAATGGGAGGATCCTAGTGAGCTAGCTTGTCTTCTCAAAACAGTTAACTCATAAATTCTCCAGCCCTAGGAAAGGAGCTGGGCAGCCTGCATTGCCGCTCAGAGTTAGCCAGACAGGTGCACTGCCTTGTGAGGAAGAGGAGGACTCTATGCCTGGCACTCGTCAGGCTGGCAGGACAACTGTGACACTTCGTGGACGAGGAAGAAGAGGACGCCCACCATCTCGAACAACAGGAACAAGGTACCATGGGAAAAGGAGACTGTAGCTTTAATTCATTGCAAGAAAGAGAATGGGGAACTTCTGTCTTAATGTCATAGAGGAAAAGGAGTACTGAGTATTTCAGAAGTTAGTTTTTAGTGATATCGTGTAGCAGCTGCAAGCACCTCACACAAGTATTTTATATTTAGTAATTGTTTTTTCAGATCCTTCTGGGAATGCTTTTTGTCTGGTTTTTTTTTTTTCCCTCCTCTATCTGGGACTTCTTTTTTCTACAGAGATTTAGCTGGACTGCCAGGTATGGAGGACCTCTCAACTACGGCATCACCTGAGGAGAAATCGTTTACTCGTTCAATTCGCCCGCCAGATAGAGGAGAGAAATCTGACACTTCTGGTTTCTGTGCCTTACGTCGAAGTGACTCTCCAGAAATCCCATTACAAGTGGGGACTCGTCCTTCGGACTGTGCAGACTCATCCACTGGGAGCAGCTTTGTGGGCCTCAGGGTTGTAGCAAAGTGGTCCTCAAATGGGTACTTTTATTCTGGGATGATTACCCAAGATGTTGGAGCTGGAAAGTACAAGCTGCTCTTTGATGATGGATATGCGTGTGATGTGCTAGGAAAAGATATTTTGCTCTGTGATCCTATCCCACTGGAGACAGAGGTGACCGCACTCTCTGAGGATGAGTACTTCAGTGCAGGTAAGAGCAGTGCTTGAGTTTCATCTTTGGTTTTCTGAGTTGTTGAATGTAGTGGGAAGTGGATGTTTGTTCCAGGGGGATGAGAAGCCTGGGTATGGTTGGCTAACAGTTGTTACTTGCTGTCTTGCCAGGTGTGGTGAAGGGACACCGGAAGGAGTCTGGAGAACTATACTACTGCATTGAAAAGGAAGGCCAGAGGAAGTGGTACAAACGAGAGGCTGTTATCCTGTCTCTGGAACAAGGAAATAAGCTTCGGGAGCAGTTTGGGCTAGGTCCTTATGAACCTGTCACCCCCCTGACCAAAGCAGCTGACATCAGTCTTGGTAAGGAAAGGTGCTGTTGAGCTGCTGGCTGCTGTTCTGTGTCTTGTGCCTTTGAGGTAACTCTAGTACTTGATCAGAATTGCCAGTGTTTTAAATGTTTCTGGGTATTCAGTGACTTTTTTGGTACTTTAGAGTCAGTTCTTTTAGATCCTTTTATTGTTTGGCTTCAGAGACTTAGTGGTATTGACTGGCTTGTGGAAAGTGATCTGCTTCAAGGACAGTCATGCTTGCCATACTTACATACACTTGGTGGATGGCTGTTTTGATACAAAGTCCCAGCAGTACTGGGAGGAAAATAGACAAGCAGGGTACAGGGCTTGAGAAGAAAGATGTATTTTTTTTCTTGCTTTCCTCTGTCAGAGGGTAGTGGCATGTATCTTGTAGGTACTATTCAGTTCAGCCACTTCTGTACAGATAGGTAGGGTGAAAGCTTGTGGACTTTGGTGACAGCCCATGACTAATCCCTGCATACTATATTGCAGATAATCTGGTGGAGGGGAAGAGGAAGCGACGTAGTAACCTCAGTTCTCCCAGCACTTCCAGCAGCAGCACAACTCCCACTCGTAAAGGGCAGGAGAGTCCACGTATCCCACCAGGCTCACTCTCTGGGAAAAGGAAACTTATTGCTTCTGAAGATGAACGATCCCCAGCTAAACGTGGCCGCAAGTCAACAACGATAAAGCCTGGTGAGAACTTGCATTCATCTGTTTCTTTCCTCACTGTTTTTTCTTTAATTAATCTTTCCACTTTCCATAACTAAAAAGTAGATGAGATTGCTTTTTTTCTTTTGTTCTGCATGATTTGAGACTGATTCTCTCTGGATACATTCAGCAGCCAGAGATATTTTTAGCATAGTCTGAGTATTTACTGAGTATTACTGAGTATTGCCATCTTCTCAGTTCTGCCTTTTAGAAATGTTTTGACTTCAGTGATGTGATTTGTCTCTCTCCTTTCTTATCTCTTTAGTCGGTCCTGAAAGCTGTTACAGGGACCCCTCAGAGCAGTCAATGTTGTTTCAATATGTTGATAGGACTTGCAAACTTGTCTCATTAGTCCTTCATGTTTTGATTTGAAGATTCTTTGCAACCAAAAGAATAAAAGATCCCTACCTAGATTAGTGTAATCCTAGCCCAATTCTGCCTGTCTCCTGCAGTGAAATATCTGAGTTGAACAGATTCCTCAGGTAGGACATATCTTTGAAGATTTACGGTCCTTCTGTCCCTCTACAGGGGCTGTGAGAGGTGGAGAGTTTGTAAGCACCTGTGAAGGTATAGATGCTGCAGATCCCCCAGTACTGGAGGGTGACCGTGGACCCTTGCCCCACAATAAGACCCTCTTTTTGGGCTATGCCTTTCTTCTCACCATGGCAACACCAAGTGACAAATTGGTCAATCACCAGAAGTCATCAGATGGTCCCACTGGGAGCAGCGAGGAGGAAGAAGGTGAGGCAAATCTTACCCATTGCATTTTCAAGTGAAATGCTGTGTCTTTAGGAAAAATGCTGGATACTGTCTGATCAGACATTTATGTAAGTACTTGTTTACCCTTTTGCTCTTCAATCCTTTGTAGAAAGGACCTAAGAGAGAGTCTCTGACTTAGCCAAGTTGTGGCCTAAGATGTGACAAACCTCAATGGTGATCATAGGCCTGTTCAGCAAGCTAAGAAAGGTGTGAAAATTAGTGAGATCAGCAGTGTCAGAATAGTATATATTGGAAGGTTTTGAGAGATAAGGGTGTACTAGCAAGCATAGGGCTTGAAAGCATGTATGGATTGCTCCAGTTATCCTTTGCTGGTGTCATGTTTCCTGCAGTCAAAGAAATGACAAGGTGTTCAAGGTGCTCATCTGGCTGGTTCTGTGCTGCCATTTCTGCTGCTGCCCCCACTTTTTTTTTAACTCTTTCAATGATTTTCTCTAGATATTCTTGGGAGAATGGGTGGGATCCCTTGCTGGAAGGGATGGAGGCTTTGTAGACTGAGGTGTAGGAACATAAGCAGATAGATTATAGTCAAAAATTGAACTCTCTGCTGTAGATTTTTTAGAGATGACTCCGTATGATAAACATTACGTAGCACAACAGCTGCGAGCAGGAGCTGGCTATATCCTGGAAGACTTCAATGAAACGCAGGTAAGGGTTCACTTACTAATCTAGAACAACAGTCACAGAATAGTTGAGATTAAAAGGAATTTCTATAGTTTATGTTGTCCAACAGCTCTACTGAAAGTGGGTTCAAATAGAGCAGATTGCTTAGGTCCTAGTCCACAACTCAACCAGTTTTGAGTATTGTCAAGGACGGAAACACCAGAACCTCTCTGGGCAGCTTGATCCAATTAGGAAAAAAAACAGTAATATCTTGTATTTCAGTTTGTAACTGTTACTTCTTGTCCTTTGAGTGGATAATACTGAGAAGAGTCTGGCTGCCTCTTTTGTACACCCTCGTATCAGTCAAGAATATGCATTAAAAAACCCACCCAAGACTGCCCTTTTTGATCTTTAACAAGCTCAGCTCTCTCAGCCTCTTCTGGTATGTCAGGTGCTCCAATGCCCAGGCCTGGTAGTGGTCCTTGACTGGACCTACTCCAACATGTCTGGTGGTTTTGGTATACTACAGAATATGGGAGTGGATGAAGTACTCCAGATGTGGTCCCACCACAGGTGTATGCCTTGGAACCAGGTCTTCTTGGACAACTACTGTAATTTAGTGTGGTTTCTACTTTTTTTTTTTTTCCTAAATAAAGAGGGTAAATTGTTTTTGGAACATCTTGCTTGAGGAAGCAGTCTTGCCTAGTGACTTATTGAGTCTCAGACTAAAAGGTAAATCATCTCTTTTGTCTGAACTGGAAGAGAGCTATGATACAAAAACTACTAGTCAGAGTTTTTGCCTGCAAACTGCAGAGCTTGGAATAGCATATTATTAAACAGATTCTGAAATCAGTACTACCTTTATCTAATTCACCTTTTACATAATATGGCTGGGAAAATCAGGGTTTCAGTTGTTTTCTTCCTTGAACTGTTTAGCAGCAGGATAATTGGCGAGGGGTGGAGTTTGAAGGCATTTTGCAAGCTCTCCTATTTACATGCCTTCTTTCCTCCCTGAAGTGTAATGCGGCATACCAGTGTCTTTTGATTGCGGATCAGCATTGCCAAACTCGGAAATACTTGCTGTGCCTTGCCAGAGGGATCCCTTGTGTGTCTCATGTCTGGGTCCACGATAGCTGTCATGCAAACCAGCTTCAAAATTATCGGAATTACCTTTTGCCAGCTGGATATAGCCTCCAGGAGCAAAAATTGCTGGAGTGGTGAGTGCCAAATAACCATGACCTGAGTCTACAGACTCTTGGAGAGAGCTGTTGCTCTTGGGAGGCTCTTGAATAGCTACAGATACTGAAGGTGACCCCAGTACTGCTCCCTATACTTTTCCTTTCATGTAGGAACAGCCCTTGCATCTCTTTCCTGGGATTTACAATGACCTCTAATGCCAAGATACATTTGGGTGACATACACACCAAAACCAGAGTCTCCTTGGAAGTAAGGAAGGCATCAGTCTTCTCATGAGGAAGACACAATTCAGTCAAGGCTTCCCACACCCTTGGCTAATTTCTCTAATTGCTCAGAAATGGATAAAGGAGAGCAATACTATGTTAATTTCCATTTCCTGTGATACATTTTGAAGCTAGCTTCTGCATTTTCTATGGAGTCTAATCCAGTAAGTCTGTTCTGCAATGACAGAGGTCAGACTCCTTAGGCAAGCTGAGGGGCAGACACGAATTTATAGATAGCTGTAGACTTTTGGACAGGAGGCTGATGTCTTCCTGCTCAGCCCTGTCAAAGTGGAAGCAATTTGGATGTGCACAAAAAGGGCGGTTCAGAATTAGGGAAGAGTTCTACTTAACTTTGGATATAGGCTGCTGCCCACACACCCCACCAACACTGTCTAGCTCTGTGTTACTCTCTATAAACAAAGGATAGTCACTCCTTAGTACTTCAGGAAGGGTGGTAAGAGGGTGGGTCATTGTATGCAAGATATTCAAAATACATATAAGGAAGCAAATCAGGTGACTACTGGATATTCATACACGTCTGCATTTCTCTTTACTCTACAGGCACCCACGAGAAAACCCATTCCATAACCTGAAGGTTCTCCTGGTGTCAGATCAGCAAGAGAACTTCCTGGATCTGTGGTCTGAAATTCTCATGACTGGGGGAGCAGTGTCTGTTAAACAGCATTACTCAGATGCTCACAACAAAGGTACTCATTGGCCGGTTTCTCAGGGAATCCTATGCCACTGTGATCTTTAGTATGGCTTAAAATCATGTGGGATGATTTACAAGGTTGTCTGTAAGCAGAAAGGAAGGCAAAGGGCAGACGCTCATTACTTGAATGTAATCTATGTATAGATTACATCTAGGAGACTTGTCTTGCAGAGGAGATGCTGCAGCAATTCAGAACACAAGCCATCAGCTTCCAGCCTATGTGGAAAAGGAGAAATAGGCAAGAGTTGCTCCTGGACCTTCTATTCTGCTTCTCAAATTATGCTTCCCTTGTCCTTCTGAACTTGGCTGTCTCTCCCTGTCCATATGTGATGGAGGCCCTAGCACTCACAGCCTGACATCAGGACTCAGGGTCGTGCCTATACTGTTGGCTACTGGTTTTCTCCTAATTTTTATCTGGACTTAAATGATTATTTTCTTGTGAGGTGCAGGGTTGCTGTGCGTGTGTCTTAACTTTTACAATGAGAATTCACTGCTTAGGAATGATTCATAGTGGTGAATCACACTCATCTGCCAGGTTGGATGGGGCTTGAAGCAACCTGGTCCAGTGGAAGTCCCCATTCTTGGCAAGGGGTGGAATGACATGAGCTTTTTAAGGTCCTTCTCAAACCAAATAATTGAGCATTCCGTCCTTCTATGATGTTCTGTTGCAGAGCAGAATCCTATTTCTTCACCTGACAGATGCCTGTCTTTCCTCCTGTACAGATATTGCTTTGGGTGTTTATGATGTGGTGGTGACGGATTCTTCCTGCCCAGCTGATGTCTTGAAGTGTGCAGAAGCTTTACGGCTGCCTGTTGTCTCGCAAGAATGGGTGATCCAGAGCCTTATTGCTGGGGAGAGAGTGGGCTACAAGCAGCATCCAAAATATAAACATGACTATGCCCCTCACTGAATGAAACTCTGCCCTGCTGTCCAACTGTCATGGAGACTGTGTTTTTAACAGGTTTTAAATGTTTGTGAATTGGGCAGTATGCATGGATTATTGTATATAGTTTTATCTGCTGGACTTTTATGATTAAATAAATGTTTGATCTCTTGTGGTATCTGCTGGTATCCTCATTTATCTAAACTTATTCCAGGGCAATAGAGGAAAGGAGTGCAGAGAAAAAAAGAAATGCTTACATTTCTCTGAGCTGCATAGCACTAATACTCTGCTTTGAGTAAAGCCTGAGCTCAACACAAAGTCAGTTACAGAGAAAGAGGTGTTTTCCATGGGCAGAAGTTCAGGGCAGTGGCATTTCTGTTTGTTGGAAGAATACCACGTTGTGTATCCTCCAGTTTGCTGTTATTATTTTCCATTAATTTTATTAAGGTCCTGCTGAAGTGAGTGCTAAGAATTTCTTGGACAAGTATCATTTTTTGCTAACTCTTTTTCCCTGTCATCACAGTATAGGTATTAACCTGTCTTAGTGGAGATGGGCTTCTACCTAACTAGACGCAGACACAAGAACCTTGGACAACTAAACTGCTGGAAGACTGAGGTACAAAGAGTATGTAGGTGCTGTATGTCTTTAAATGGTAATGGGATAAATAATCTGCTTTTGAGCTTCTGCATTCACATTAGTGGTCAGCTGGCACAAAGGCAAAAGCTCTTTCACTCAAACAGTGCTATAGGCTGAAGGCCTCCCTCCATCCTCATAAAATCTTTAGTCCCTTGCTTCAAACATTTTAAAGTTTTTCTCAATGTGTATTTTTTCCTCTGTCATTTCATGACTCAGACATTTGACTGTGTTGATCTGTAAATCTCACATCCGAACTTCAACACTTTCTCTAGCTTTCTAGCTTTTTCCGTGGTCAAGGGCTTTTAAACTTTCCATCAGGTGCAGTCCTACCATAAGCAGCTGTAATGCATGTAAGGTGCCAGGTCTCATACTTGCTGGGTGTGAGTGAGTGAGTGAGTGAGTAGAGAGGATTTTTTCCCCCAAGGACATGTAACTTCAGTGTGAGCTGCAGCTGTGTGCAAATACCATTTGAGGGTAAGGCTGGCTTTGTGGTAGCATTTGTGTTCAGACTGTGAAACCTGATGCAACACCCAGTGATGGACTGGAGGGTTCTCTTTTGCCAGTCATTCAAATAGACTTGCATAAAGATGGTCTGTTAGGGCAAGGATAGGTAATCTTGGTAACAAGCAAGAAGTTCCTGCCAGATACTGCTTTTCAATGACAGACAAGGCCATGCCATGCTATTCCCTTTGCACTGGGGTGCAGACATTGACAATACTCCGTATAATTGCACGACAAGATATTTTTATTTGGGTGCAGTAGGTAGTCACTAGTAGCATTCTAAATAATCTAGAATGAGAACAGCACAGGTGAACATCCCAGGTAAGCATCTCCTTACCATTTTTCTGCCAGCAGAGGGCACTTCCTGCTCAAATACAGCAAAGCTCCTGTCTTGGCAAGTGTAATTTTAGCACAAACTGTAATAAATTGTATAGAGAAAACGTGATATCAAGTGTCTCCATCACCTATACACATATACTAGACTAGTGCACTGCATGAGAAGAGATTTAAAAATTATTATCTTCTTCCCTCCCCCTTCACCTCATTGAAAATTGCTACTGCTGTTTCATTTACCAGGTGGTATTTGATTAGCAGACATTGTGTACTGTAAATCAGCTTACTGATTTACAGTGGAACACAAGTGGAACTTCTGAATACAGCTAAAACTTCATTCGTAGTCAAGAACAAGATTACTTCCTCCATACTTGAACTCGAAGTGGAGCATAGTCCAGCTGAAGAGTCCAGACATCATAATTCTGGCTTTTTCACTTTCTGAAAAGGTTCAGATTGCCTCTCTGGAAGCACTTTTAAGTATATGCAGGGCTGCAGAAAGCATGTTTTTATGAGTTCAGAAGAAATGGAATAGCTTTCTATAATTGCTGCGCAGCCTCACGTAAGTGGCAATCCCTGCCAATTCCCTCTAAAACAGTAGTTCACCAGACAAAAGCCAGCTACAAAGAAAAATTCATTTGAGTTCAAACTCTCCAACTCTCCAAGAGCCCCGGTCTCCAATGCTTGACACATCACTAGTGACAGCCTGAAGGAAAGGCCTTTAGTGCTTAAACGCCAAAACTGCAAGAGAAAGGTACAGTATTAACTACACGTTGAAAGTAACTCCCTTTACCAACCCACACCAGCATTTTTTGGCCACTATGAGCTAGCAGCTTGTTCAACTTTTTGCCAAAAGAATCTCAATGGGGAGAAAGCATATGAAACCCCAAAATTACTGTATGCCGATTCGTTACTTTTCTGTCATAGTATTTATGAACACTTAGTGTAAGCCAAAATTATTAGAAGCAATCAATAATAAATGGCTTTGTACTTCAAGCACCTCAGGATAATGCTACAAGTAACTCAAGATATTCCTACCTGCCCAAGGTTCCTCCAGCCTGGGTGTAGTATTTGTTATAGTCCAAGCGTAGCAGCAGTTGAGCTAAGTCAGAGTTTATCTGATGATTGCGAACACTAGAGAGAATCTTGAAGAGAAGTGATGACTGACGACTGAATCCCTACAAATTTGAAGATGTCAGTTCTGCGCCTTCTCAGAAGAGAAGGAAAGCAAGCATCTTATCTCTGTTTCTGCCTACCCAGTCCTTTAACAGCCTGAAGAAAAGAATCACTGCAAGAGATGTGATGCTTGTGGTCCAGGATAAGGTAAGCTGTGAGCCACAAGAACTCCTAGATGTTAGTTATCCAAAAGGAGGGGTAGAGGTACCAACCTCTGCCTCCTTTCTATTGCAGTATCTGCCCCCGTTCCACCTCTCGTGATGGAATTTCCAACTGAAGAAGAGTTGATTAGTTAAAATAATTACAAGCACTTACATAGAAGGTCTTGGCTTACACTCACTGTTGTTCTATAGCTGTTAAAGCCAAGATAAGATAATTGCTTAGGCAAATATTTGCATAGGAGAACAGATCCACAGAAACAGATTCACCTTCACCAAAATACTGAGTTGTGCAGCTCCCCGTTCATCTAATGGGCCCAGATTCTGACTGACCAGAGAACAAAAACTATGACAAAGATCCAGAATTTCATTTAAGCAGTGGAAAACCTACATGGGATAAAAAGTACAAATTAGTAGTTGAAACAGAGTTCAAATACAGAGAGAAAGCAGGTACCTGAAAAGTTGTAGCATTCGTAACAAAGATGTTGCTGATACTGTATTTTTTAGGAAGGAAGATATTGATGTAGCATTTTTTAAAAGGTTTTCTATGGAAAAGGGATTTAAATGTTATGCTGCATCTCCCCTCTGCCCCTGCCACAACCTTTTGCAGACATTTCTGGGAAAACAGCAATTGGCATGAACCATCCAGTTAGGCACAGGAGTTGCACACTGGCTTCTCTAACCAACCAGCAAGTCATCACTGCAGCTTTAGGATGAAGAAGGCAGGATAATGACCAACAAGAGCTATGGTTCAATGCTTTGGTTTCACTGTTCACTAAACTTGGGATTTCTTTTGTATCAGTTGATCTGGTCTGGGTAATTACTATTCTGACACCTTTGTTCTACAATAACCTCATAGATGAGCGCAGAGACACTGTGTTTCATTTGAAACTACTAACATTTGCAAATGTTTTTGTGAGGCTGTTTATAAAAATACTTCTAACTTTTCAAAAAAAATTTTTATTTTATTTTTTAAAATTTTATTTTGTTTTATTTTATTTTATTTTCAAAAGTAAAAAGACTCTAAGTCCACTCGGGAACATATCAACTACTTCTTTTTCTCTTAAGTAGAAGAGGGAATTTTTCCTAGTCTAATGCATATGAGCGTATGCTCAGGAATACAGTTCCCAGAACTATGCTCATTAGTTCTTCTTTAATAAAATAGCCTGTGATAAAAATATAGTGATAAAATACAAGTTATTAAGGTTAACTTGACACTGAAATAAGCCTGACTTAGAATTGCCAGGAATACAGCATTCACACTCACCAACAGTGAATTAGATGATCTTAATTCAATTATTAGTTATAGTTTATACCTTACTGCTAGAATTGTAGTCTGCGGTCTGCAAGAGACTATCACTGATCTGTTTTAAAAGATATTTTGTCATATCTGTTTAAAAAGGTGTGTTGCTTAGGGCACTTGGAGAATTGGTAGAAAAAGGTGAAAACAAGACCTACTTACAGGTTTTAAGAGGATGAAAGACTGAGCCAACAAATTACTTAGGAAATGATCGTGAGCCAGTCGTATACTCTCAAAATCTCTTGTGGCGTTTATCTGCTGCAGAAGCTGTGAGAACTGAGACTCCAGTACATCTACCTGATGAATATGTGAAGATACCTCATTAGCGATTTAAGGAACTGGGAGTGCTTCAGACCAGCCAGAAGTTTTGAGTAAGAAACTTATTTTTCTTATTCCTTATTCCTTATATTAGAGGCTGAGGATCCCCTTCTCTCTGGCTGATGAACGGCAAGTTATATACAAGAGCAGTACATAATGTGGGGTAGCAACAATTTTTGATATCTAAGTAATATCTAAGTAGAAAGGGAAATGGTCATTATCTTTAACTACGAAAAGGTATTTGGCTAGCATGCATGTGAACAAAGGTATTTGATTGTAGTACTTTCTGAATTTTACACTGGGAGATACTATTTGGAATCTTAGGTCAAAGGCTGCAATTCAAAAGCTCAGCCACATTACTATGGGGAATTTAGAAATCCAGGCTCCTTCTCAATTCTTTAAAAACCAAACTAACCAAACAAAAAAGCCCAAAACTTAACGTAGTGGTCACTTAAAGAGGCCAGAGAAAGAACCAGGATGATATCTTAATGATGGTCCTTCAGAGATGAGTGGTTTCTCACAAACATTTAGTAGCATTAGAGAGCTACTAAAGAACTCCTCTATTTCACTGATTCACAAGTCCAAAAACTTCCTAATTGTAGCAGTAGTCTGGAAACTTGGAGGAAGCTCTAGCCTTGCAAAGGAAATCCAGATTTCCTTAAGGTACAAGGAATCAGAAACCTGAGACAGGTCTTCAGTGCTTCCTCCATGCATTTCTGCCTGTTTCAGATTAACTGATACAGTTTATCTTTCTCTGTAATACTGACCTGCAGATAATACTGAAGATTGTCTACAAGGAAAGCCATGTGATCCCTCAGACGCCACTTGATGGCATCTGTTCTGTTAGATTTCAGGTGTTTGCGTTGCATCTGGAGAGCCCAGCAGTGCTGTAGCTCAGCCTGGACTCGTCGCACACTCAGCAGGTATTTGAACACAACATTGTACCTACAGTCAAAAAATACAAAGTTGTTTAAGACTAGAGTCTTCTTCTGCTGCAGTTACTGGAGAATGTAACAATGCAAGACTGGAAAAGGAAACAGGAGGTGACTGTTAGGGCCAATCAGGTCATGGCCCATGGCACATGTTGCGGAGTAAGATTTCTGCCCATATTGATTACTGACCTAGAAAATAAGAAGTTAGTTTCAGTGTAAGGAGGGGAGCTGTCAATGAAAACAGTTTGTTAAAGCAGTGCTGTTTGTAAATCAGTAGAGATCTGTCAGCATCTTGCAGGTCTTACTGTCATTACAAGTACTTTCAATATGAGTAAGTGGAATGAGCCATTTTAAGGTTCTGGGAGCAATAGCTCCACCTTTCTCTCCATATAGAGGAAAAAAACCCCAACACATTAGTGAATGCCTCACATCAGGGAACATACAGATGAAGACAGAAAGACCATACCTAATACTTACTTCTCAAGAACAGCAGGAGTAAAGAGAATGTGCAGTGGCCATTGAACTTTGTAAGAAAGGCCCAGAGCTGCCCATCCAGATGTGGGGGCTTCACGTGGAGATAATTCCCGGGAAGGCCCTTCACGAGTCTGAGAGGTATCTAAAAACAAGTAAGGTGCTGAATTATGTTATCTTCTCAGTCAGTGCAACCATGGCAAAAAAGACGAGGGAAAAGGGAAAGAACAC
Source organism: Brachypodius melanocephalos (assembly GCA_013398615.1). NCBI lineage: Eukaryota > Metazoa > Chordata > Aves > Passeriformes > Pycnonotidae > Brachypodius > Brachypodius melanocephalos. Next base: position 81,135 of record VZSR01000983.1, on the reverse strand, counting down.
AATTAAGAAGACCCAAAATAGTTTAGGCCATCACATAGGGCAGTAAAAGGAACAAAATTAGTGTTTCTTTAACTTGAGAGAAGGGTAAGTAATCGATTTGGAAACAAGGTCATCATCTCCCCTCTTAATTTACTTCTAAAAAATGCAGGTAGATACCTTTATGTTCCTTTCCATGATACTCAATGGTTAAGTGAAGAAGAGGAAGAAGGTTGTCATCATCTAACAGCACCTTATGAGCAGACTGCTGAAATGCAATGTTGACATCTGACAAGAGAACACATATCAGCACAATATGATGCAGCTAGTGCTAATTTTGCAGCATTAATTATTTACTCTTGGTCCTAAAAGACAACACTCATACACTATTGACACTCTTTTCTTTTAATTCCAGTTTCAAATACTCACCATCAGAAGGTTTCTGAGAGATTGTTTTCACTCACTCTGTGAGACATTCTAATTCACAAGTGCTGTAGTTTCAAACTAATGACAGTACATAGAGAGTTGAGAGAGAACTCTCCTGTACTCGACATGGCTTACCACTTTCCTGCTATACCACAATGAGGACAGTTTGGTAAGTAAATAAACAACACTCACCATGTTCAGTTACAGCCGTAGGTGGTGTCTTTAACATGTGCTGTGCAGTGTCAATGAAGGCCTGAAACAGCTCACCTCTTCCCAAAAGGTAAAAGTCTTTTATTATCTGTGGAGATAATTTTTTTGTACCTAACATACCAAAAACTGAGCAGAAATTTTAAGCATCCTAACTGATAGCACCTGTTTTATTATTGGGGCAACTACTGTTTCTAAACACAGCTAGAGAGCCCTGAATTTCATTCACTGACCAAAAAGTCTACACTGCCTTTGCTTCAAGATGCAAACTACAAGCCCACATACACATACCCCTCTAACTCTGTCTCTGACCAAGTTCTATCACTGTATGCTCATTCTTGAGACTGAAAAAGGAAAACGGCTTTACCTAAATGAAGAAAGCCCAGAGTGTAAGGCAGTAAAGTATTTAATAGAAACAAAGAAGGGAAAAGAGAAGGGAAGAGAGAGCTGCTTTAGCAAAAACAAACTAGCAGTTGCATTACCTTCAGTTGCCCTAGTAGATCTGATTCCTCCACCATGAGTTTCCAAAGATGCTAGTGAAGAAACAAAAATCAAATGAAACAAGAGAAACCTCCCCTCAGAATTATCTCACCCATTTAGAGAAGAGTATCTGCAGTATTAAAGCACTTGCGACGCATACAAAAAGAGCACCTATACAAAATGCTATATAAAGTACAAGAGAACACACTGTGTAGCAGCCCATGACACCAGTTAAAGCTCTTGATATATACTGGCAAAAAACTCTGCCTGAGAAACCTGAAGACCCGTGACAAAAAAAGCACAAATTCCTATGAAATCATTTCTATCCCAGCTTTGTTCTCGCTTCTCTAACCTCCTCATTTTCTTAGGTTCTCCTCCCTGCCCCAAGTGAAAAAAAGATTGAAAATTGCCAAAGCATGTGCTCAGTGAGATGCCATCTCTTATGCTGAAAGCAAATGAAAAGTTCTAAAGTCATTTCAAGTGAAAGAAGGAAAAAAAAAACAAAATTCCCTTCTTTCCCTCATGAAAGATCATAGTATTTGTTAGTGTCCTTTTATCATTAGAAGTTGGGTTTACATGAAGCTTTGAGACCAGTTAGAACAGCTGCATCATTCACGTTTGGTTAATCCCTGGCACTGACAAACCCCCTTCTTCCAAGTCCTTCATAAAACTTAAGAGCTTCTCAGCCTGTATAGTAGTTACCCTTCCTAGGATGCTCACCTCAGCAACAGTGCTCCGTATCCAGTCAACCACCGATTCAAAGTCCACCAAACTAAAAAGTGGTTGCTGCTTGAGTCGATGTAGCTCTGCCGCAAAAGTGTCCTCCTGGTTTTTTAGGATGGAGCCTGTGCAGCAATGAGAAGAGTTTCAGAGAGTAAAAAGGGATGCCATTTGGAGACATGCAGACCCCTTCCAGCACAGCGGAGCAGAAAGGCTGTCCAGGCAGCACTGTCTCAGGTCTGGCAAGGAATGCGAAGAGAAGGCTTCAAAGTACAAGTACCAAGGTATAAGATTACTATTTCTGTACAGTTGCAGTATAGACAATTGCCATGGCAGTGCTGTGGTATCAGTAAAAAACCCAAATATTTTCTACATAAATGGTTGCTGCTACAAGCCCTTTTTCTAGGACTGAGCTAGATCTTTGAATTCACAAACTTTTCTGCCACATGAACCAGTTGGTTTGGGTCTCCCCATACCTCTGCCCCTTTCAAATCTATCCTACTGTTTGAACTTGAGGACTTTTCTTTTTAACTAACTGAGCTAGAAGACCAATTTCTTTTCCCCTTGCTTCTGCTACTGCAAGAAGGCAGTCCAACTGGACTGGTCCTTTGTTATCTGTAATGTCACTCAAGTAATTTAAGTACTTTTGCATAGACATGCTCAAGGTAGAGCCACCACAGCAGTCCTCCCCCATTGGTGCAGGAATGTATTTCCCAAACCACCCTCAATGTAAACTTTTCAAGCTCTGAAAGTGAACCATCAGCTAGAATTTTCTCTCTCTTGCTGTGTTTAAGGCTCCACGTAATTTGTCTGTCATAGCAACTTTGGGACCACCTTGCAAGTGAATCTCTCTTAATTTTGGATGCAAGTTAATCCCATGACACCATTCTGGAACATACTCTGAGAGCAAGATGTGTCTTTGTGTCTGTCTGCAGCCTTTAGGGAGAGGGATACAAACTGAAAAGGAAACAAGGCCTTTGCAATAGCTTTATCCAGAGGAAATCACATGGTGACTTGCTGCTGGAAACTTGGAGACTATGTTTGCTAAGTGCTATTTACTCATCCTGTATTTATACCTCTCTCTTGGAATCAATCAGAAGCAGAACACTGGGACTAGTGCTCTGTCCTGGCACAAGTATCCATACAGCCTGAAGAGTAATAGCCAATAGTCAGTGACTGTTGAATTCGTTAATGTGGCATTTTGGAAACTACATTATCAGTCACTCATAACTAAGCAAAGGTTGCAAGAAAGGTGTTCCTTACCTTTTCTGGTCAGGTTAACATTCTGATTCTCAAACATCTGAACAGATTCTCCCACAAAGAGGATTTTCTCAGCAACCCGTACAGGAATGTATGAAGGCAGCATTTCTACTCTCAAAGAAAACTGCTTTAGAGACGGAGCTAACATATTTTCCTCCTCAATCAAGCGCTGTCAGGGACACCAGGCAAAAGAAATCAAGTGCAAAACAGTGTCAGAAAACCAGACAGAGAAGGTGTATAAAGGAGTGTGTGTGTGAGGGGGCATCTAAGAACACTGGAAGTAAGCAGAAAGGAAGCAGAACTGATTTGTATAATTTAAGTAAGCCAGTAAACTTCCTTATGCTTCTGTATGCTAGCAGACCTCCCTAGAGATATTGCTTCCATCAGAGTGGAGCAGAAGGGGAAAAAGAAGCTAAACCTTTGTGGAACAGCAACAAATTGGCTGTATTAAAGGATTATGTTACATAAGCAAAAGGAGTTTTATTGGAAATGCATTACATCAGTCTTTTGCTGCCATAACAATGTTAGCTAGCATTACCAAAAATAATCCTCCCCTACACTCATTTTAACACTGTTAGAACACTTGTGATACAGGCCAAATATAAACACCTCCACTAGTAAGCAAATAGGATAAAGACCCAAAGGCTTGCTAGCAAAGATAAGGAAAATTTCTCAGTTCCTGTGACAGCTTTTTTAGAACAACACAGTAAGTTATTAATTTTTTTTTCTGAATGTTAATGAGGAACTCCAAGTATGGAGGCAACATCTTCCTTCAGGAATGCAATACTGAAAATTTCATCTGGCTTTCTTATTACTGGAGAATTAGTTTCCGTGGTCCATAATCCAGAAAAAAATCACCCAAAGTTTTGAGAATGTCTGCCATCTACAAAATTCTTAATTTCAATAGAAAAGTTCAGTACGAATTTGAATACTGATGTTAACAGGTTGGCAACTCTTTTCTTCAGATTCTAGCGACACTTTTAGATGAGGCAATACCCAAGTCTTTTATTGGTCTATCCCACTAAAACTCAAGAGTTCTTATTTTACTCTTTGACTGAAGAATTGCCAACACTGTTAGTTGATAATACTGAAGAAAGAAGTTGCTTAGTCTACAATTTCTACCATGGACCTAGAGGACTCAACAATTTTCACTTTCTTTATCTGATATAGCGGATTAACATATTTTTCCACTAACTGCCTTTTAAGGTTTTCCCGTTTTTCTCTGGGTGTAGCCTGTTTTCAGCAGTGACTGTTGGCACAGCGCACTTAATTAGTATGCTACACAGAGTTTCTGTGTGGTCACAGCTCAGCTGCATGCACCACACTAACTCCATAAGTGGCCATGAAACATTTTCTCACCATAACTAGAGGGTGTATTTAGAGTTGAACTTGCTCCACACTGTTCTCTGTTCTGACACTATTCAAATGCTCAGTGTGGAAGACTACTCTACTGAGAAAGCTGCTTTGCAAAAGGGCCCTCTAATGGTCTAGCATCTATACAGGAAGAGTTATCACATTTCAACAGTGTGCTGGCAGGTTGCTTCCTTGCTTAGCAGTCCCTTGACTCTTCTACTAGTAATGTCAGTAGCATTAACCCATTAGGTAACATCTGCACAACTAATGGTTATGCAAGAAAGGCACCTGACCCAGTTGCCCATAGAAAGTGTGCAAATCAAGTCAACAGCCAAGTCCCTCACACCCTGTTCCTTGCAATTGCTCATGCTACCACTAATGCTTATGTTAAACAGATCCCAGATCAACAGTGTTGACCATAAGGAATGAGAAACCAGTCAGTCAAGAGTGGGCATGCAGCAGTTCCCATTACTTGACATCAGTGTCTATACAGATTCCATGCATACGGCTTTCTGCCCTGGGGTTATCCAACTGTGCCAAACAATAGGTCTCCGTCCCTTTTGCCTAGCAGCAATCTATTACAGTATTATTTCAATTTACCATCCTAGCAGGTTTCAGTATATGTCTAGTCTAGCATAGCTCGCACTGAAGCAGAATACAATAAACTTCTTCTTTAGTTCCCTAGGGACCAAAGATGCCAAGTTATGACTTGTAGATCTTACCAGATCCTGCAGTTCTCGTAGCTGTTTTCCTGTAAGTCCCCCAATTCCTAAGTCATCGTCATCTTCTTCAGGTTGGCTAGGGACATTTCCAGAAGAGGGGCCCTGTTTGATAAAGAACTCTTCATGTTGGTCTAGTAGCAATCCATGCAGCATCCAGGCAGAGAGCTGCTTATACATGACTCCATGACACACAGCCAGAATCCTGAGGTCAAGAGAAACAGTCAGGCCTTTGCACACAATAATCAAAACCTCATTGTAAGTCATTCCAGAAGGTCCAGTTGGTCAGCCAGGCAGTATGGCAAGTACTAAATGGCTAATGTGGTATTTTATAATTTTTTTTTTCAACAGAGAAAGGTGGACAAAACTAGAAGGTGCAAAACGTAAGATAACATATCCTCTGAACACATGGCTTCTCCATGGAAATCTGCTAGTATACCAGAGGTGTAAGTCTACAGTGGCTGCTGTTTCTACTCAAATGACTTTTAAGTAGCTTGACTTTCTCCACATGGACATACAAGCCTGACAACACTCACACAGTCACATTTATCATTTTGAAGGATCAAAGATCAATAACAGATCTACCATATGCAAAACAATTCACGTAGAATGCAAAAGAAGAAAAAAACCCCCGGGTCTGCAGTTTTCCGAGCCTTTGATCCAAAGTATGGAGAAAGCCTTAATTCCCACAAGTCTGCTTTAGATAAATAATGGAGATGGTGACAGTTTTCCCCCTGCATGGTACTCCTACTTTTATATCATGCAAGGCTGTTTTGCATGTACTGTTTCAACAAGTAAGAAACACTTTGACACTAACTCCAGAAGAATGAAGTAATAGTTCTACTGTATCTACATACTTTTCAAGAGCACTGCGAACAGGAGGCAAACCCCCACAGCTATGTTTGTGGACTGCCTCCAATATCTGGCATCCATGAATCTGCAGAAAGAAAAGGTTAGACTAGGTCTATTATTTGGATCTGTACTGACATTTTAATACATTTAAACATTACACTTTCAGCTAACAAAATAATGCCTTCACAAACTGAACAAGTCTTACAGAAAGAAAGGTGTAACATGCTCTGCGCAGTGATGAAAAAGGCCATCTATGTGTGGCTCTACACTCAAGCTGCTCTCAATACTTTCCCTTAAAACAATGTAAGCATCTCTGAATTCTGAAAACATTAGCCTCTGCCTTTTTTATTTCATGCAACAGTCAGAGAAAGCAGAAAAGAAAAAGATTCCAAGCACTAGTATCCTGTCCTATAAAATTCAAGGCATCAAAGATTATGGGATAAGGGAAAAAAGTCAAACACAGTGTCAATGAATTTTTAAAATAGTCTCAAAACTTACAGCAGAACTAGTCATATGGCATCCATTAATGAAACTACATTATTTTCTAGTATTAGAAGTCTGGGATGGGGGCAGAAATTACTTTATCAGTTAAAGAAGAAACCTGTTAGGAGAAACTAGCTGCAGTTTTACTGTACCTTCTGAGTTTTGATCTGTTCCACCATGACCATCACAGAGGGGAAGAGTAACTGAAACTACAGAACAAGAAATGAAATACTGACTTAGGTTGTTATGTAAGGAAGAGAGGGAAAAAATCCCTATGCTTGAGTAAATGTGGACAGCAGCTGAACACAATAATTTAATAAAACTATTATCTGTCTTTTCCCACAAATTAGAAACATGACATGCAAATCTCTAGGAAGTATGTCTTCCTTCTACTGGACTGTGATGCATGAAGTTACTATGTTCCAGCAGTAGTTCATGCTAAACACAGTCAGTGAAGAATGTGTGAGGGTCAAAGTGGAGGACCTTAGCTTTGTGTTGAAGTGCAGGTGATCCTCTGAGCATGATTAAGGGACTACACATGTAAAGGCATTAGATGGAAATGGCATGACATGATGGAGTAAGTCTCATTTATCCCACCCACTTTCTTTTAGACTCAATCAGGGATAAGAGCAAGCAAAGAACACTATCTCTTTAATAACATGACATACCTGGTCCAAGGAGTAATTAACATGTGAGATGGAAAGATGTGGGTCAGCCAGAAACTATAAAGATAAAGCAATTAATGAAGATTAATTATTGCAACCACTGGACGGTGACACTACGCAAGATATGACAGCTACTAGTCTAGCAGAGATTAATCAAAACCTCTAAAACTGAAAACCACAGTAGTCTGAGACAGCACTAAGCTCTGACAAAGATGGAACCCTTACTGAACTGAAGGAAGAGGGGACAACACTTATGAGGATGAAAAGCAAGTTACAATGGCATCTCACAGGAACAATTTGGAAGGCATCACTAATGTGGAAAGGAAAATACCTTGTTTCATCTTAGAAACTACTACTAGGATGTTTATTGCAGAAATGACAAGTTTCCACAATCTGTCAGCAGCACTACAGCCTGTTGCTCTGTATCTCTCTCCTTTACCTCTTGTTCTAGGTCAAGTAGTGCCTGTCGATAAGGCTGCAGCACTGAATCAAGACCTGTGCAGAAGGCTCTCAAATAAATGCCATGCAATCCACCCTGGTTTTGCTGAGATGGATCCTGAAACCAAACAATAAAATCCGCATCAGCATCCTAGTGCAAGTCCGAAGAGTAATGTAATTATCTGTGCAGTGTCACAGCAGTAGTCAGTGCTCCAAACATGTTGAAATGCACCGTAGTTCACCATAAAGTGATCAGAAAAAGAAATACAACCTTGTCACCATGAGAGTTACTTGAGCAGATTTATATTTAGCTCTTTTGTGGACCTATGCAAGTGCCGGGAGCCACTGATACCAATGCTTCTTTTCACTTACCATGCCTCTTGGATCTCAAGGCTCTTCGCAAATCTTTCGCAAAGGACAGACAGTCATGAGCATCCCGCTCAGTTCACAAACCCTGGCCAGTCTGCTATGGTCAGAAATTATTACAAGACTTCCCCAAGAATAAGATTTTACATTTGATTCATCCTTCACTGCTCTCTACCCGCCCTTACATGCATCGCAGAGAGTTTTCTGGAGCTCTGCTCGGTGTTAGCGTGAGCGCGGGTATGGGCCACGGGCCACTCCTGTGTTCTGGGCAGCTTGGCCTTATTGGCACCTGCCGTGCTCTTCCCGGGATATACCACAGCACGGCGGCCCCACCTGCTGCTGTACGTGTCCCGTGTACTGCTCCACGAATTCGGCGAAGCGGATGTAGTCGGTGCCGAGGCGGCAGAGCCGGTTCAGGACGCTGGTCTCGCTGGGATGCAGGAACGGCAGGTCCTGAGACACCTGGAAGTGGAAACAGTGACAGACGGACGAACGGATAGGCCGCGCAGGGCGGGAACCAGGCCGGGCGAGGGCCGGGGTGGGTTCTGGCCAGGGCCGTGCCACACCTGGAGGCCGCAGCGCTTGCTCCAGGTGAAGACCGCCCCGGGGTACCCGCTCAGCGCCAGCAGCAGCTCGTGGATCATCCTGCTGCGCGGGGCCGCGCGGGCTGCCGGGAGGAACGCGAGGGCCGCTGGGAAGGGCGGGTGACGGGGCGTAGAGGAGACGGAGGCAGCGGCCGGCGGCGGGGGGCAGCGGCCGGCGGCGGGGGGCAGCGGCCGGGACGGCCACGCCAGAAGAGGCAGTGGGAGCGGCTTAGCGGAGCGCGGCGTGAGGGGTGCCGTGGACCCCGCTTACGTCCCGACCGCTCCAGAGGCGCCTTGGCCTTGGCTCGCGGCGGGAGGAGGACGGGGCAGTAACGTGGGTGGCTATTTTTACTCTCCATTTAGAAGAAATTAGTGTTTAGTGTTAAGGGTCATCTAATATGTATTTGGTTCAGTTTGTCACAATAAGGTCTGAAATGTAGGAAGAATATGGGCATGTACTATCTATAGCTATACAGCTTTATGTGTAACTCGTGAGCCCCAGCATTATTGTTTATCATGTGTAATAAAACTATTCTCTTTCTATTGGCAAAACTTCTAGCATCATAAAAAAGACTGAGGAGTTTGGCTAGGCATTTGTTTTGCATCCTTGACATAAATATCACAGTATACATTTGGTCTGGAAACTCCTGCAAAAAACCAGATAACAGTAGTTTATTTAAAGGATTTTGGTGCTCATTTTCTCTAGGAAGCCTTGTGATTAGTCATTAAGACCAAAAACTTAAAGGAATTTTTCTTTATAGAATTGATTGCTCAAATTTTGGAACGAGAGAAAAATAGGTATTTCTATAATATTTGCAAGGCCATCTGACTAGTGCTCATTCAACATTAAGGTAAAAAAGACAAGAAACAGGAAAGGCAATAAATTAGACACATAGATACACAACTCCTAACAAAAACATTTTGCAGAGTCAATAACAAACACCAGAAATCTTAAATCAGGGGAGCTGTTATAGGTACCATTGAATAGAACCTTGAAGAGGTTCCGATAGGTTCTCTGATGATATCCAAAAATTGTGGTTTATTTTTCTTACCAGACTGAGATGTTTTTGAGGGAGGATTGTGGAACTGCAAAAAACCCGAGATTTTTAGGAGGAACAAAATGAATTCTGCACTCCACAGTCTACATATAAACATAATTTTAAATGTCTTTTCATTTAATAACTTCCAAGTGGCCACATGTGAAGTAATGCAAATGTTAGTAATTAGAACCTTAACCCTATTATAAAACCTTTTGTTTTGTAATTTATGTCTGCTATTCCCCAATGTAATTATTTCTGTAACCACTGAATTATGTCTTCCTTTAATCAGTTAGGTTCTCTAACATTGTTGAGTCCAACCAATGATTGAACACCATCTTGTCAACTAGACCGAAGCACTAAGAGCCATGCCCACTCTTTCCTTAAACACTTCCAGGGATGACGTTTCCACCACGTTCCTGGGCAGCCCATTCTAATATCTAATCACCCTTCCTGTGAAGAAATTCTTCCTAATGTCCAACCTAAACCTGCCCTGGCACAGCTTAAGACTGCATCTTTTTGTTCTATTGCATGTTGCCTATGTATATATAGTAAGTAAATATACTTTTTGATGGGCTCAGGGAATCATTGAGTTTGGAAGTGACCTCTGGAAGTCTCTAGTCCAACCTTATTTTGTCAATGCCAGGTGAATTCGAGTGGGTTTGCCCACTCGATAGTTAGGCTTGAACTATCTCCAAGGATAGAGACTCCACAACTTCTCCAGGTAACTTGTTACAGTGTTGGATCACCTGCAGAATACAAATACTTCTGATTTTGTTGAAGTGGGACTTCTTTCAGTCCATTGCCCACTGCTTCTTAACGTGTTCTTTCATGCTCTCCTCATATGTCAGATGCTCCAAGCCCTTAATCAGTTTCACTGTACTTGCTCCATTATGTCCATGTTTTCCTTGTACTGGAGAAGCGGAAACTGAATCCACTGCTGGGAAGATGAGAATGATTGACTCCCTTACCTGCTGGTGATGCTTTTCCTGACAGAGGCTATTGGTCTTCCAAATTACTTAATTTGTACTTCTGTAGTAAATTTATGCTCTGGCAGTGAAACTCATGGGACTAATTAAACTGGACACATGGTGGCTGGCATTGTCAATGGTCTCACCCTTGAACAAGAAATAGGCTAAACAACAGTAATATATACTGAGAGGAAGGAAACTTTCAGGGCATGATTCTCCTGTGGCAGTGCTGCTGGATGTTACTATTGTTTTGGGGCACCATGCTTCAACTTGTGGCTGAGATTTCAGGTGAGTTACCACGGTTTGGTCAGCAGAGCTTGTTTAGCTGGAAGGGCACTGCTGCAGGGACCCCGGGGATAGACAGGGCGGCCAAGCCGGGTCCTTCAGGTCTACGGGACGGGCCGAGCTAGACTAGGGGCTGGGTGCGGCCGGAGGGGAGCTGCGCAACTCGTCATTTCTCTCCAGCGGCGGCCGAAGGTGGCGGGGGCGGCCAGGGTGCGGCCGGGGCGTGGAGAGGGAGGGAGAGCGCGGAGGGGCACCTCCTCCTCCGCCACACCCGGTGCGGCAGGAAGAGGAACAGCCGCGCCCAGCTCCCGCTAGCCCCGGCCCAGCGCAGCGCCATGGCGGCGGAGGACGTGGACGGTCTGGCCGTGTCCCGGCCCCACTATGGCTGTGAGTACCAGGGGTCCGGGAATTCGCGTGGCCGCCAAGCGACGCCCAGCCCGAGCTGCCCGTGCCTACCAGAGTCCCGCGGTGGGAGAGGAGGCTGGGCCGCCGCAGGCATGAGGAGAACAGCGGGGCCCGGGCTTCGGGCGTGCCCCGCGGGCGCGGTGCGCCCCTCTGGCTCTTCTCGCGGGCCCGGGTGAGCCGCGCCTCCCGCGAGGTGGGTGCCGTGCCGCGCAGGAACTCGTCGAAGCTCGACGGTCCTCCTGAGTGCTGGACATAAGTGCTGGGAGAAGGCAGTGGATGGGCAGCGACGGGGCGTCCCGCGGCTGTGCCGCCGTCGTCTGCCGCGGGCGGGCCCCGCGCCTCGCCCAAGATGTCCGCCGCGGGCGGGGCGGGGGCGGCCCTGCCTTCCGCCTTCCCGCCGATTTTGGCGACCACACCCGATTTGCCGGGCGAAACACCGCTCCCATCGGACACCTTCACTGCCTTGTCTTAGGCTTGCTGTGGAGGGGGAGGCTTTGGACCTTGTCGTCCGACGCGCGGGCTCGCTTGTGCTACGATACTGCATCAAAAATGATCAACGGCGGAGGAAAACGTGGTGCTGTGGAGGGGCGATGTTGTGAGCGACAGTCGGTCCGACCTGGGCTTTAACACTTCCAGAGATGGGGCCACCCAGCTTCTCTGGGCGACCCATACCAGTGCCTCACTATCTTCTTGGTTCAAGAACTTCTCCCTGTCACCTGATCTGAATCTCACCACTTTTAGTTTAAAGCTGTTCCCCCTTGTCCCATCACTCTTCTTTTTATAAGCCCCTTTTTAAGTACTCAAAGGGCACAATGAAGTGTCTCTGGAGCCTTCTCTTCTCCCGGCTGAACAATCCCAGCGGTTTCAGCCTGCCTTTGTGGGAGAGGTGTTCCAGCCCCCAGAGCATCTTTGTTGCCCTCCTCTGCACGTGCTCCAGGATTTGTGCTGAGCAGGTTTTTTGTTTAGCAGGTTTTATGCTGAGCACGCCAGACCTGGATGCAGTGTTCCTACTGGGGTCTTACAAGTGCACAGTTGATTGTTGTTGAAGGCATTTTAGGTATAAGCTAACCTTTGCTTAATAACAGTATGAGACATTTCCTATTTATCAAATTGGTTCATAAAACCTGAAAAGGCTGTGTGTTTCTTCTTTTTTCGATGTGAGTTGTATTTAGCTGTAAATGTAGGAAGAGAAGACTTTTTCACTGAGGCTTTGAACACACAGAATTTGGAAGATTCAGGCATATTACCCCTATGTAGGTCTTCAGCGTGATCCGAAGATGGCATGCAGGTTGTGAATCTGAATGATTCCCTTCCATATAGGGAGAGTGAGTAGCATTTCCACCTTGTTTTAGTGGTGGACTGTAAAGATACAGAAGGGATTATATGATGTGGTTATGTATTTGTGTCCTTCCTTAAGCTTTTGCTATCAAAATCAGAGGATAGGTGTGGGGACAAGTGGTCCCTGATATGCTTTTGAGGAAGACAAAGGCAAAGAAGAAAATAAGAAAATAAAGGATTGTTTCTAAGAAATTGTAAGAGGGATGCAGTCAATTTGAGAAATCAGGAAGAAGGGAGTTGGCAAATTTATGTGACAAGGATAAGGAAACTGAGCATCTTCTGTTCATAGTAAAGAACAAGTCATCAGATCCTTAGTTTTCTGAATCAAAAAACTATGATGAGTTTCTGTGGGAGAGGTTGGATCTGATTTTTGATGTGCCTGTTCCATTACATTTGATCTTCAACGATCTGAGGGCCATGTTTTGTTTATTTTCAGCTGTCTTGGATAATGAGAGATTAACAGCAGAGGAAATGGATGAAAGGCGACGCCAGAATGTAGCCTATGAATATCTTTGTCATCTGGAGGAAGCAAAGAGGTGGGAATAATTGATCTTGAAACTGCTGGTGCTTTGAAAAAAGATGTGACCTTTGGTACAGAGAATAATTTGGATGCATCTTACCTCTTGTCTCGGTGTCTTAGTGGCTATATAGTTTCACTAGAAAAAACAACCAACCAAAAATACCCCAAAGAAACTCCCTTCATCCCTGAAAAAACCAACCGACCTCTGATGTGCTTATCTAACTTTCTCAAAGACTTCCTGGCAAGGACTCTATAGCTGTATTGCTCCGTTATTCCAAGCATTGGATGAGTTCTCGTGATGCCATGATGATTGTTTTACCTTTTCTTTTTATATACCTCTTATATATTCTCAATGCCCTTAACATGCGTACTTGTAATTCTTTAAGTCTATTTTTTAGCATGCTCCTGGTATTCTATTAAGCTAGAAGACCAAACATCCTAAAAGCCTTGCAGTTGGAGGCTGAAAAACCTTATGCTATCTTGAAAAACCAAGACTCCCCTTTAAAATATATCCTGTAAACTAAAATTAAGCCCATCAGGGGAAAAATACTTTAAGATAAGAAAATGTCACACTGTTCATTTAAACTTCTCCTTGGAGCATCACTGTTAAATATACTAATTTACAAAGTCTGTAAAATTGTATGCATGATCTGCCGTGTGCGTACATTTCGGCATACACCACCTTGGCAAATTATTGCACCATAAAAACCCTTATTAGATGCCAAGATAAAAACTCCTTTATCTCTTAACTCTGTCTAACTCTTAATTCTAAAGCCAAGAAAAGGCATCACTCACCATTGTCTTAACTTGTGTATGTCTGGCAATATTGCCTCCCAGCTTAGCAGTGTGCGTGAAAAACAGTTATTCCCTTCCTCTTAACTGAAACCTTTTACAAATTTAAATTGTAGCGGTATATATCCCTTGCACACTGAGAGCTCAGTTCTTACATATTTCTTCATGCATCCATCTATTTCATAAATCTGTAGTACTTTTCCCTGGGTCGCTCAGACTTCTATCCAGGCGTTCAGTGTCCTTCTGCAAGTCCACTGCCAAAACAGACAAAACTTTTCCAACAGTGTGTTAGTGGGCATACTTATAAAAAGCGTAACGATTACTTTGTATACCGCAACAGATGCGATAATATCATACATTATTGCGTGGTATCTGCTTTTTTATGATGTTATGGTATAGTAGAGTTTTGATGAGTTGTCGCCTTGAAGTTGTACTGCTGAAATTTGTTTCTCATCTTGTGTTTATATGGTCTGTTGTGTTCTCCCAAGTGTTACTCTTCACTTGATCCTGCTGAATTAGATTTTTCCTGATTTTTGTTTAAAATATTGAAATAACTTGTATCTTATTCTTGTTTTCCAGCATGTGTGTAATCCCTACGTTTATTAAGCGTATAAACATACTGTATATGTTCTCTCAGACAATTATTTGAAAGTATGATCAGAACACAGTAGATGCTGTGAAGGAAAAAGGAAGGAAAAATGAATGTATGAAGTCCTATTGTTGCTATTTTAAAAAATATTTTGCAAACATGAAATCCTATATGCCATATCTGAAGAATAGGAATGTGACATACATAAACACAAGTTCGACATAGCCAAGAGCATGTTTTGTCATGGCTCACTGAACACAAGTCTCCCTATGTCCTTCAAAAGACGATATGGATTAAGAGCCAGAAAATTTTCCCTGGCTGGGTGATGGATTTTGTATAAATCTGTGTAATTCTTCCTTAGCAAGGCAGACATGTTCAGCTGTAGTGACTTTACTGAGGAAGAAGTATTGAGTTTGTACAAGTTCACTGCTGGCAGAATATAAAGGATGTAATTCCAGGACTTTAATTTTACCAAGAATGTATAGTATATTTTTGAAGGGATGGGGAGCATGCAGTTTATGCTGTAGTCCTTTAGATGCTTTATGAGAATTATCACTGCTGTAAGTTCACAGAGACTGCTTAGTTATTGGTAGATAATAATTTTCCTTCCATGCAGATTTGAATGAAGTTTGAAGTAGTAAGTAAGATCTGATTGTGTTTCAAATAACTCCTGCCCTTTGAATCCAAAGTCTTTAGCAGTAAATGCTGGGCAAACAAGGAGAGATGAGTTGCAGTGTAGTAACTGTCCAAGCTTGAAGGAGTCCCAGATCCTTCACTTGTAGACTCTGTCATCAGCCTTGGAGTAGATGCTTGAGGAGGTGCTGATCCTCTTGAATTCTATGCCCAGATCTGCAAAAAAAACCCCAAAAAACTCAGGCAAAAATATGTTCCACAGTAACAGCTTTAATATTTTTGTTTAGCTCTAGCTTAATTGTGAGGACTTACTCTTTAAATAAATCAGCTTTGACTCTGAAGTTCTTAGTGATCTTGTCTGCTTCTGAGTGTTGCCTTGATATTGAGGAGGTTGAGAAGCTGGGCATTTTAATTTTTGCCACACCTTGTCAGAAAAAAAGTTTTCACTCTTGTCTCAGGATGAGCCTTAAGATGTTTCAAATAATGCCTAGTGGTAGCCAGTGTGTTTTGTAAAGAATGAAGCAACAGCTGTGTTGCTCAAAATGCGAGTAGTGGTGTACAGCCTTCCTTGTATCCACCTTGGTGGTTGGAGCACTTACTTTTCAAGTGGAAGGTCTGCTTGGAGAGCCTCAGCCCTTATCCACCCCATAACCCATGTTTGCTTAGTGGTATATGGGCTATTCACGTATATGTGAGTGGGAGTTCCTGATTCCTATAGTTAAGGCCGTATCATGTAACATAAGAGGTAAAGATTAAATGACCAGGAGGGGAGCAGACTTCTGAGTTTAATAACTAAGATATACAAGGGAGAGCAAAGGCTTGAGTTCACTGTCTGCTTCCAGGATTTTTTTTTCCTTCCTGAGAAGTTATTTTGTAAATTGCCCTTTGAATTTTATTTATTACTACTAGTACAGTCGAGATGAGGGCTCTTGGCTGCTTTTTTGGTAAGGAGTTTATTTAACAGAAACAGTTACACAAGAACTATAAGAGATCAGTGTGTTTGAAATAAATGCCCTTGATCTGAGATTTTTTATATTTGACTTCTTTGCCAGTAGAGTAACTGAGGCATAACATCTGAATTAGATACTGTGGCATTTTGCTTGTGCTATTGATTACAGTCCCTCTGAGCTGTGAGAGGGCTAATAATCTTTCTTCGTGGTGAGACAATGTCAAATTGGAAGTACATCTCTAAGGAGAAGAGGAGGACCTAACAGCAGAGGAAGATAGCTGGTGTACTCTGTGTCACTCGGAAGCTGAAAAGCTGAACGTTGTAAAGTTGATGGTAGCCAAGGCAGGGTGGGAGGCAGCTGAAGAACAGCACTTGGTGACTCCTCTCCTCTTCCCTGTAATCATGTTATATTAGTACAGTATAATGTTGCATTCGAACACTGTAGTTTGTATTAATATTTTTCCTACAACATAAAGGCACCTAAAATCATGTGATTAACAACGTGCTGGTTTGCATTGCATCAGCATTGTCAGAGGCTTGCTATCCTTTTAACCGAGCCAACAGATAGGGGATCTAGAAGCAAAGAGGGATTTTTTTAAGTGTTAGAAGAAAGTAAGATGAAAATTGGCTAGCACCTAATTTCATACTGAAATAAAAGATTTAGAAAAGTTTGAATTTCTAAAGTGTCTGGTGGATGGCCCATGCGCAGTAACTTTGAGTGCTTCTGTTCTCAATTTATGGCAATTTATACCTGTTTGCAGGACTGTCTGCTAATGAGCATACATCAGAAGCATTATTAGAAGAATAATTTGTACTTATTTAATGGTATTCCAGCATGTTGTTTGATTCGGTTTTTTCACTGTCATTGTTGTTCTATTGTTATTTAGTAGTTTTTTATTTCAGTTAATAATGCGCAATGGTCTTGTGAAACAGGAATAAATTCTTGCTAGTTGGAGAAAGGGAAGCAGAGTGTAACTAAGTTGTTCAAGATATTGAAAGACTGAAATAAAATTTGGAGTTAAAATAAAGATTGAGAATAGAGGGATTCCTCTACTCTGTGTGGACCAGATGTCTCATTCTTGAAGAAAAATTACTTTATTAATAAGTGTCATTTAATACTTTAGGTTTTCTTTTTTGTGTTCTCTTTTTTGTTGTTGTTGTTGTTTGTTTAGATTGCTTTTTTTTCTTTTTTTTTTTTCTTTTTTCTTTTTTTTTTTTTTTTTCCCCTGTCTCCAAATCACCGTAGTCTAGTAGAAAAGCTGTGGCGGTGCAGATAAAACTATAAGAATATATTCTGTTGGCAGCTTGTGCTCACAAAAGGGTAGGGATATATTTATCTCGAACAGAAGCAGCCTGAGACCTGATTTTTATGGTCCTTATCTAGTAGTCAGAGTGTTTTACTATAATATCCTTCGTTGGTGTTTCCACTTGCAGATTGGGTCAGATACTGGTTTTGGGTTGGTTGTTTGGATTGGTTTTTCGTATGTGTTGTTTTGTGGTGGGTTTTTTGGTTTGTTTTCTGCTTCTCTCAGATATAATACAGGTGCCATGTTAGACTGTAATCCAGGAGTGTTCCTAGATAGTTTTTTATTATCAGTAACTGTAAGTTGAAATAACTTCTGCTTAGCTCTTATCACCTATCAGCTCCCGTTTGGACTTGAGATATTTCTCTACGGATCCTGTACTGTTTCGTATGACCTCATGCAGTTGGCAGGGAGTGGCTGTCTGGATTGGAAGTGGTTTGGAATGCACATTCAGAACTGTATTTTTCTGAGAAGTGGGTGGAGAGAGGTATGGAAAGAACAGTGGTGAAGTATCACCATCTTTGCCTCACTTTGGATACTTGTTTTATGACTCACTGGAAATCGTAATGAAAGACAGGCCAGGAGGAAAGAAACAACTGTTTGTTCAGAGACCAGGATTTTTCTTTTTTCCTTTCTGAAGGAATACCATGTGTAATGTAAGCAGAGAGCAGCCCAAAATAACCAAAGCAAATAGATGTCACTAAGAGTTCTTGGCTATCAAGTACTGTGGAGTGCTTTTTAATAATCCTTATTTACGAGGAATCAAGTTGGTCTTGAGGTATGATAACTTCAGTGGTGGTGTTGTTTCCAAGCTTGTAGGCCTATTTAATTTCTAATGCTAAGTGATCAAGGCAATTAGCTTGAAAAATATTTCCATGTATTTGGTAATTACATTCCTCTTGACTGTGAGCCTGAAAGCTCTCCCAGATAAATGACCGATCTTTTTGGCAAAAATGGCAAATGCAGTAGTATCCTCATCAGCAAGAGCAGCTAAGGAATTTTTACAAATTGATGGCAGTGTTTGCAAGGGAGCAAAGAGGAACCTTATAATTACTTTTAAGGAGGTGGGGAGTGGTAGAGGGAAAGATTTTAATGTCAGAGTATCAGTATTGTCTTTGGTTCAGCTGCTGTCTTCAGTTGCCAGGAAGGGTACATCAATCACTCGGAAAAATCTGGCCTATGTTACTCATTAATTTCTTACTCTTTTGTATCTTTGAACTGAAAATGCCTGTGGGGGTAATGAGAATGTTCCAAGACCTTTTAGCTGTGGCTAGTACTTGTGTTCCTAGCTCTCCATCTGTACAAACCTTACTGAAAGGCATTTAAATATCCACCTTCTTTTCAAGAGGAGAACTCTCCTGATGTGATAAATTTATTTAACTTTGCTGTTGTTAACTCTCTGAGAGATCTTTCATTTTCTGAGGTGATTCCTTGAATTGTTTAGAATTGGTAGACTGAGTTATTTTGAAGAGAAGTTTTTGTTGGGTTTTTTTCCATGGCTTTCTAATGCCCTTGTTCAGGTAAACTGGATGGAGAGCTGAGGCTGTCTTGCAAGTTTTCTCTTCTTAACTGTCTGTGAGAATGCCTATCAAGTCTATATTTGTAACTGCACTAAAAATATTTGAGATTGTCTCTACATATGGATGAGCTGCTAGAGTATGGGAATCCTCATCTCTAAATAAGGTGAATTGTGTGGTTAGTCCAAAAAATGCAATACCTGTGTTGTCAGCAGTAATGACTGGTGAAAAAGCTTTTAAACCATAGTTTTGTGCATTCTTTCGGGTGGTTTATGCAGACACTGTTGGGGGAGAAAAAAAAAGCTCCTGCCCTTTTGCTCTCACCACGTTTTTCCTCTGCTGTGGTGCTGCAGTGGCCATGCGTCTTTTCCTCGGTACACCTCTGGAGAATTGCACGAGAAGGGCTAAATGGTCATGAATAGAAGCATGTAGATGTGAAGGCACCACGTGCAACAGTTGGAATGACTTATCTTTAGCAGCTAATCCAGACATTTTTTGTCATCCAGATCCCAGCATGTTTGCATTTGGTTTCACTAGACCCCCTTTGGAGGCAGAGCACAATGAACAAATGCAGATGAATCATGGAGATGGTAGCAGAGATAGTCATCGCTGTTTACTACCAAGGGTATGGAAAGGCTTATCCTTGTCTGTAACCTGTAAGTTCTGCATGTGCTTGCCAGCTGAGAAAGTGCCCAGGAGATGTGAGGAGAACTTGATGACTGGTCACCCTCCATGTCAGGACAACAGGTTGTGGACCTCCTTGATGCTTCTTGGGCTGGGTGTAAGGGCTTTCTGCTGGGTGGATAGCTTGAACATCCTCTTACTGCTTGACTGATTGCAGGACAGACTTTGTGGGCACCAGTTACTTTCTGATGCTTTTGAGTATAACGTCGAGTGAAACCTTGGGGTGGGTGTTTCAGTTTTTACATCCGAATGCAAATCAGCTTCCCTCTTTGACAAGGTCTGGTAGATTTTGCTATGATGTTGGTACACGAGTGTAACTAAATTTCCTGACTGTTTACCACGTATAGGTGACTGTTTACCACATATAGATTCAGTAGATATTGGCTTTAGACCTAAGTTAAAGGCAGAAGCTTTTTCTTTTCTGGGGCAAGTGATAAAGATTTAAATTTCTATTTCAGCTTGTTAGATTTTCCAAAACTATTTGAGCTGAAAGTGAAATTAAGAATGATGCTTTTGGTAGAGAAATAGACCAACGAGCAGTCAAAATATGCTTTAGTAAACACATCTTGCTCAATAGAAAAATTCCAATTACAATCCTGATAGTTTTATGGTAATTTTAATGGTTGTGAGGGTACCTGACAATGTATCATACTGGTATGAGCAAAGTCCTGAGTGTTAACAGGTATGATTTCACTTTTATCTGCCTTGGAAGACTTTAAGGGACTGATCTTGAACATTGTATCTCTTGATGATGATCTGGTTTCCCAGGATGTTGATTGTTACACACTGTGAAAGCCTTCCTGTGCTCCTCTTCCCCCCACCCTTCCCTGGGATGTGATTATGATCTTTGAAGAGTGAAATTCTAAATAAGTATTGTTGGTACCTTCCTTTAGGTTGGACACCTGCTGTCTGGAGCATGCTGGTGTCCCTTAGTCTTCTTTTGTGAGCCTTGTTTCTGTAGGATGAGTTCTCAGGCAAAAGACGATAACACTTTAAATTGTGTCAGTGCTGGATGCTAGACAAGGTGGGCAAAAAAAATTTGATGTGTTATGCAAATATGGACCCTGGGGGTGAGCAAATCCAGTGGGGAGTTACGGGAAGGGAGGCAGCTTTTCTTTCTTGAGGTTGTTATTCTGAGTAGAATGCTTAGTATTCTGTAAGTCATTGCATGATGTAATTTCTCATTTTTGTAGTAGGTGGTGGTAGTAGCTGTGTTGTAGCTATTCAAGAACTTTTTTCTAGGAGGGGGATTTTGTAACAGTATGACTATCTGATTGGAAAGATGCGTTTAGTACTTCAATTAGAGCTAGCTTCAGTAAAATTGTAAGTCGAGTGTTATCTATGCAGTCATGTGATGAAAGTTGATTGAAAAAATAATTCTGGGTCAAACACTGTTTTCTGTACTGGTGAGCATAGGGGAGCATAGTGGAAATAAGTGAAGTAGCAGAAAAGAGTCGAAAGTTTCTATGAAAAGCTCATTGATGGCATATTGTTCTAATGCCTAATGTCAAAAGGGAGTAGAGGCTGTTGCCCATTAGCCAAGTTCCCTCCTCATTGAGAAACGTATTTGGCTTGTTCATTTGGAAATTCCACATGTATTTCTGCCTTTTAAGGATGACAGGTGTTAATTTTAATGCAAGTATGTGAGCTTTTAAATATAAAAGGTACTGGATGATGTTTTCTGAAAACACAGGTTTGTCCTCTGGCATAGCAAATGGTTAAGCAATGCCACACCAAGCAGGAGCATTACCCTATGTAAATTGCTCTAGTTTTGTAGTTATATTAACACCCACTTAGGAACCTGTTGAAACAGGTATGAGGACATTGAGATGGCTTATGTTCTAATTATGGGCCATTTATCTTTACTTATGGAGACAGACAAGACTCACTGCTTCTGTGTCCTTCCATAAGGTACTAATTAAATAGGTTGGTCACATGTCCCTTCTACTTCCATTTTAGGTCTTCTATTCTGAAGGAAGTGGGTGTTTTTTGTTGTTGTTTTGGGGGGGGGTTTGTTTGGTTTTTTTTGTTTGTTTGTTTTTGTTTTGTTTTTGTTTCCCCAGTAAAGTAGTTGGAAAGGTGTTGTGAAAACTTTTGCTATGATTTGGACTCTTCCCGTGTCTGACTAGCTCTGTGTCCTCTCAGGAATCTTTGGTTGTAATGGTCTGTGTCATGCAAGTGACAGTATCTTTTTGATAATGGTCCAGAATTTTTGAACTTATGTCATGGTTACCACATACTCAGTTAGTATGTACATTTTTCTGGGACTTAATATTCAAGAGCGGCTAAGTTTTGAGAGGAAACCAGCAAAACCTGGGAGAACAGTAGTTTGAAGAAGAACTGAGTTTCTTTTTGTAGCTTTTATACAGATGTTGGCCAGGTGTTCCCAGAAACTTTTCTTCCGGGTAAATACTACTACTTGTTGCTTTTCCAGGTCTTGCTTTGGGTTGCAAGCCTTGCCACCCCCCACCCCCCCTTTTTTCCTGGGCTCAGGCTGCAGTCCACACAGTGCAGTGGTGTCTCCTTGGGGATTTAAGGTGCGTTGGGTTGAAGCAGGATCATCTACTTGCTTGTGTTTCAGATCAGTGCCAGTAATGTGGGTTTATCATCTCAGTGAGCCAAATTACTAATCTTGTTTACGTTATACTGTCAGCTGCATTTTACAGTATGGACTGTTGCCATTTTGGACCCCTACTGTCTTGAAAGCTACCCTTCTGTGATCTTTATTGGTCCGAGGCTCGTCTGTCCTGTAAGAGCTTTAGAGTTCAGCTGCAAGTGAGGCACAATCTAAGTAAGACATTTTAGAAAGTGGCCTGTGGTTGTGCAGATCCCTTTTTTAGAGACCAGAGCAATCAGGTAGCATGTTGCCTTTAGGAGAAACTGTAGCTGAACTTGCAGTTTACAGCCTCCAGTAGCTTGTACAGAAGAAATATCAAGGTGCATGTCTGTTTTGAGAACAGTGATTTTTCAAAACGTTTTGGTGTAGTCTTTATTTTTGTCGTGAGATCCGTGATACCATTAAATGAGATGGAAGGCAGCAGTATAAGAGAAAATGGGTTATGAGGAGGGGAATGCCTGTTCCATGTTTTCTCCCCTGTTCTTGAAATGTATAGTAGGATGGGAGAAGATATATAGGAAGACAGACTTGAGAACGTCAAACTGAAAGAGGGTAGATTTAGATTAGGTATTAGGGAAAAATTTTTTACTGTGTGCGTGTTGAGCCACCTGGGGCAGCCTACCCAGAGAAACTGTGGCTTGCCCTATCCCTGTAAGTGTTCAGGACCAGTCTTGGATGGAGTTCTGAGGATCTTGGTCTAGTGGAAGGTGTCCCTGCTCATGGCAGAGGGTTGGAATGAGGTAGGCTTTCTGACTCAAACCATTCAATGATTCTGTGAACATTGTAGAGCCTCTCTGTGAGATCATTTAAAAGAGCTTGAGTAAGTGGCACAAAGTCATGAAATAACTAGCAAATACTTAACGACAGTAAAGAAATGCTGGTGACATAAACCTGTAGGAGGGGAAGATTTAAGTTAGTTAAAAGAACAAGATGGCCACTGTGTGTAGACAGTACAGACTAAGTCTTGGGCTGAAAGAGAAACATGAAGATGAGATGGTGTCTTAATTACTTTTGAAACTCTGGCTGATGAACTCTACGTCTCCTTAATATTTTGTCTGAAGTGTTACTGACTAGCATTTTAATGATGCAGACTCTGTGTTAGTATTATATCCATTTTCAACCCCACACTGCTGAGTGGATAGTATGCTTGAGTATGACAGCAGCATGAGACTTGTTTGGCATGAGGTTGTGTTCACAAATTGGAAATATACTCATGTGACCAGCTTTGTTGTTCTTGCACTTCCAGATGGATGGAGGCCTGTTTGAATGAGGAGCTGCCTGCCACCACAGAGCTGGAAGAAGGATTGAGAAATGGAGTCTACCTGGCAAAACTTGGAAACTTTTTCTCCCCTAAAGTGGTTTCTGTGAAGAAAATCTATGACAGGGAACAGACTAGGTATAAGGTGAGTGCTGACCATGGATACTTCTTTAGGTAGACATCTAAAGTAGGAATATGTACACATGGAGGTACTGTCAGAAAAGAAGCGGAAAGTTAGTTTATATTAATCTTACCTGAGAAACTCTGCCTTCACTCTAGAACAATGGTTAAGTGAGGGGGTGGGTGGACTCCTGGCTTTATACCCAAGCTTGCACTTAGGTGAAATAGTCATAAACAGTCAACATAAGCGTATATAGAAGACTTCAGACTTCTTTCTTGCAGAAGTGCTGTTTTCACTATCTGTGTTAATGATACTCACTGCTGTTCTTGACAGCTGTGATATTTTGTTTCTTACTGCCCTCTCTCTTGTTTCTGCCAATTTTTATTTCAGGCAACTGGTCTCCACTTCCGACATACAGATAATGTAATCCAGTGGCTGAATGCCATGTCTGAGATTGGTCTCCCCAAGGTAACTTCTGTCTTGTACATTCAAATACATAAATAATCTCAGAAAAGCTTTGCATTCTGTGGAAGCATTTGCTGTTGTAAAAAAATCGGCACACTTACTGTAGTTAATTGTTAAATTTCCAGATTTGTGTCCCTATAGAAACTCTCTCCTAAATTTTGCTGAAAGATTTCATTCTTCTACATGTGTGAGAATGGCTAGGAGCAAAATAATTTATCCTTGTGTACCATGTCCCTGATATTACTTACCTTGCATAATATCTCTATTACATCGTTCTTGCCATGCATTCTTTTGAACAGTATCCAGGCTACAGTTTGATTGTGGAAGTTTTTTTAGATATCAATGCTAAACGTAGCAGCACAATAGAAAATACTGTGTTCTGTTTCTTCAGATTTTTCTATGAAGTTTTCACGTCCATTTGAAATGTTACTGGTATAGCTTAATCAAATATAAATTATTGACTTGACTAGAGAAATGGCCAGTTAAAGTTCTTGGAGCTAGTAAACACAGTTGCCTGAAAATATATGGAACTGTGATAGTATTGGGCTGATAGTCAAGTTTTTTTGTAGCTATATTATGCATAGTCTCACCAAACTGGCATTGTGTAGTTTAATCTGATATACGTTTTCTTTGCATATGTGCTTGCAAATAGAATATTTCAGTTTTGGCGAAGATTTTTAACTAACTTGTGATTTACTAGTTGAGCTTTCCTGGGATCTCTGATGATCTTAGAGAAACACATTTAGGATTAGGAAATACTGACATGTGCTGTTAGGGTGGTTAGGTGAAAAGAAATGAGGAGGGATTTAGACAGAGAGACGTTAAGTGCCAGGTATGAGGTAAGATTTTCAGATGCAAGTAGGCTTTGGGTGGAAGTAAATGTGTGAGAAGATGTTGAAGAAACTGGGCTGGGGTTCAGTACATTTACAAGAGATACTAGTGCTTTAAGTATTTTCCCATGCAGAACAGCCTGGGAACTGATGCTGTGGAATTGAGGGTCATTCAGTTGCTCTTGTCTTCACAGAAAGACCAATGCTATTTTGTGCTCATAGTCAACAGCAAGGAACCTTTAAATAACTGAAAAACAACATACTTTATTGTGTTATAATAAGTCAGGACTTCCGAAATAGTTGAAACTTCAATATCAACCCCTTTTGTTGAAGAGCTTTGTGTTTGAGACTGTCTGAAAGCTTTTGGTTCCAGCTAACTGAAAATATAGTATGCAGAGTACCTCAGTGCTGGTCTGGGTTTCCCCTTGAAACTGTCTGTCCTCTTGTTTCTCAGTCACATTTAAAAAATCTCTTTTCTCTCTTCTCCTGCAAGTCTTTTATTCATTCTTTGGCTTTCACCGAAGTCCTCACTAATACCTCATGACCCAGTATCTTGGTGTACACAAAAGAGAAAGGTTCTACCCATCCACGTGTGTAAAACTTGTCAGGAAAAAGGGAGCTCTGATTAGGGTATTAGAAACAAAAGGAAACATTGACACTTCAAGTAGGAGAAACATTGGTCCAGGGCAGCGAAACTTGAAGAGTTTTGTTCCATGAGCTCTTGTTTAGTGTAATGTGGAAGAATTGAGGTGATGTGATTTGGCTGTATAGAGTGAATATAATTCAGACTGATGACTTTATCTTTAGATATTCTACCCAGAAACAACAGATATCTATGATCGCAAGAACATGCCACGCTGTATCTATTGTATTCACGCACTCAGGTAAGGAATACTAGACAGAAATCTGATTGCTTCTTAAATCTTCTGCAAAGCTCAAAGGTGGCAGGAGAGAGAACTGAACCAAAGGCTGGATGAGGGCAAATTTTCTAGCAGAACAATCTCATCAGGTCAGCAAAGATCCATGAAGCCAATATTTTGCCGTGGGCAGCGGCCACCTCAGATTCTGAAGGAAAAAAGCAGTTAAGTATGTTGAGATTACTACCTTTTCAGTCAATTCCCAGCCTCTCTGCTGTCTGAAGCAGAGCTAGACATTCTTTAACCAAGAAGATAGTAAGGCACTGGCACAGATTGCCCAGAAAAGCTTTGGCTGTCCCATCTCTGGAAGTGTTCAAGGCCAGTTTGGATGGGGCTTGGAGCAGCCTGGGGTAGTGGAAGGTGTCCCTGCCTGTGGCAGTGGGGTGAGTTGAAACTGGATGATCTTTAATGACCCTTCCAACCCAGGAAGCCTTTCTGTGATTCTGTGATGTGTGTTGAGCTAGCATGACAGGCAAAAAAGAAGGAGTTGTTTTTCTTTTCCCAGACCCCCAGATCTGTACACAGCTATATGGGTTCATCCTTCCTTTGTAGTGATTCTGTTTCTCATCAGCCCGCAGGTGAATACGTTAACCCCATTTTAGTAAGCCAAATCAGCCTAGTGAATACTTCACCAGTGCAAATGCCACACCTGCAGTCCTATGTCCAGTTCTGGGCTCCCTGCCATTAGAAAGACACAAACGTGCTGGAAAGAGTTGAAGGAAGGGTCATTAAGAGGATTAATGGACTAGAGGATCTCTCCTATCAGGACAGGCTGAGACAGTTGGGACTATTCAGCCTGCGTAACATATCTCAACAATGCGAGCAGCTATCTGAAGGGAGGATGTAAAGGAGATGCATAGCCAGGCTCTTCTCAGTGATGTCCCGTGATGTGACAAGAGGCAAATGGCATAATCTGAACCACAAGAGGGTCCCTCTTAATGTCAGGAAAGGCTTTATTTACCTGTGAGAGGAGTGGCACAGGTTGCTCTGAAATGAGGGGTCTCCACTGTTTTGATCCTCAAAAGCCATCTGGACCCAATCCTGGGGAACTTGATCCTATGTGACCTAGTTTGAAAAGGGAGCTTGAACAAGACAAACTTGAGACTGCCCTTCTACCCTCAACCATTCTGTAATTTTTTGAAGACTTCATAGTGGTGGGCCAGTTACATTCAGCTAAGGGGGGAAGAGAATAACCAGTTCACTCTCTTGGTGATTATCAGCTGTTACATTGAATCTGTATCTCCTAAAATTGTATCATTGTCAGAACTATAAGGAAAAATGACTAGTTCTAATTATTTGCTTCTTTTCTTTTCTAGCCTGTACCTTTTTAAACTGGGTCTTGCCCCCCAGATTCAGGATTTATATGGCAAAGTAGACTTCACAGGTAAAAAACCCCAGCTCTCATGTATGCTGCCTTTATCTCATACCCTTCTAGATCAGTTGTTGGACACTTGTTTAGGTCAGTGAAAGGATTGTTACTGTCGATATCCTAAATTGAAATAAAATTATAAATTAATGGCTGTGAGGAATTCTAGTAATTTAAGAAAAAGAGACTTCATTTGCCAGCTTCTGAGCCAGGCACTGAGGCAGTCATCAGTTCACTAATCATGTACTTTCACAAATAACTATGTCTTTACTGTTTTGCCACGGTTGTAAGGTGGTTAAGCCTTGCATCCATCTCCTTGGGAGAGTTTTCCGTTTGGAACTCAGTACGTGGTTCTGACCTCCTGTGACATTTTAGAGGTGCCATCAGCTGAAGAGGTGTTTGACAGCTGATCTGCTGCAGGAGATGCCAGCACAAAGCCGTGTGTCCACACACCTCCTCAAAGTTACACTTCCTTAATTTTGCGAAAGTGAGGCTCTTGCCCAGTGGCACGCATCTGGTTTAAAAAATGTATAAGCTTTATTTCCCTGCAAATTGGTTGTTGATTATATTTATAAAATGCTAAGCTATTAACCCTGTTTTAGAATTGTATGGTATTTAGCAACTGCATGTGTTGATGCACTCCATTCGCTTCTCTCAGTATAGTCTATTTGTGGGGAAAAAGAAAATCTTAAGCTACTGCCTGTGCATTTTCCTGACCTGTTGGCAGTCACAGTTCAGGTACCTCAGAATGGAGTCTGTTTCCAGCTCCTCATGAGAGTTTTTGCATTGTTTACTGGTAAGAAAAACTACAGAATAATGTCGTATGAGTTTCTGGAAGAAATGTATATTTTAGGAAAGTGTGCAGAAACGTCTTAGCATTTTCATTTCTTTTGTTTCACTTACTGAGTTATATTCAAAGTATTATTTAAATACTAATTGTCATGTATTGTAGCTTTTTTTTTTTTTTTAGCAGCAGTTAGTATAGCAGTGTTAATGCGTTTAAACCCATGTAACACTATTTTAACATATGTTTCAGAGGAGGAAATCAGTAATATGAGGCTTGAACTAGAGAAGTATGGTATTCAGATGCCAGCCTTCAGCAAGATTGGAGGAATTCTTGCGAATGAACTTTCTGTGGATGAAGCTGCATGTAAGGAAAAACAGCATTTTGTTTGCTTATTCAAATCAGCAGATCAGTTAAGTGTTGGTTTCAATGCTGCATGTTTTAAGCTTAGTACAGTCTTTCTGGCAGGCCTTTTGGAAGACTGGGAAGATGTTTTTATTCTTTCTCTTGTGTATTTTTCCTTTTTCTGGAGAATGATAATTTGACTACTTAAAATATTGTAACTAGAAAGTAGGCTGCTATTTTCTTCAACAACACAAAGCCATGATGGAATGAGAGGTATTTTGATAATTCTTTTGCTTTCCAGTAAATTTCCAAGTACTTTTTCTGCTCTTTTCAAATAAAGAATTCTTGATTTCTTGATTTTTAACAGTGCTGTTTTGTTTGGGACTAACTGGTGGACTGTGGCTTGTTTTTCAGTGCATGCTGCTGTCATTGCCATTAATGAAGCAATTGACCGTCAGGTTCCAGCTGATACTCTTACAGCAATGAAGAACCCTAATGCCATGCTAATAAATCTGGATGATCAACTGGAATCCACTTACCAAGCCACACTATACAGAGCAAAGCAAGACAAGATGGAGAACGCTAAAAATAGGGTAGCTCACTTCTTCTTTCAAACCATTTGCATGCATTGCTATTTTGTATTGGAGTGTAAACTGTGGGGAATTCACCAAATGTGTGTTAAGGTCCTGTATGTGTAGTCTTAGGTGGATTTACTCCTCGTGGCATTCTGTTATGTTCCCCAGTAACCTATCTTCCTGCAGAAAACAGGCAGTAATAAGCTGCTTTAGTCTGTTTAGCTGTCAAAAATATGGGCCACATAGATACAGAATTCCTGTCAGTGTTTTTATGTTGGGAATGCATCCTTCTGTTTTCATAGGTATGTTTTCCTAACAATGAAATGATGAGCAGAACTGACTGATGCTGGAAGTGGTCCATGTTACTTTAGAACACTGTATAATGCATGCCTAACTCTGTGTACTACTTTCTGTGTTCTGGAGCTCTACTGTGTGTTCGGTAGAGCCATTACATTGAAATAAGATGTTTCTAAGCTGTATGGGAGTTTGACTATAGTTACTTTAAATATATTTATGTCTAGGGCTTCTTTTTGCATGTGTAGAGGTGTAGTGTATGTATGACTTATCACATGTCTATATGGGTAAACAGTTACCCTTCCTGACCTTTTTAGTTAGAAGGTCTGTAAGGGAGAAGGAAGCTATAGAAACCCTGATGAGTTTTTATTTCACCTTCAGATTGCCTCAGAAAGTTTAGACAGAGAGAGAGATGTGTATGAAGAACTTCTAACTCAAGCTGAGATTCAGGGAAACATCAATAAAGTGAATAGTAAGTATCATGCTATAGTAATAGTCTTAATTAAAAGAGTACTTCAAAATGATACCTGTTTTCCTCTTTTTCTGTAATGCTGACAAAATTTAAAGGCAGCTCCCCTCCTCTGTCGGTTGTTTTAGTGGTGGCATGCTTTGGTTTTCTTCAGTTGTATGGTTTTGTTGTTGTTAGTTGGTTTTGGTCTTGTTTTGATTTTTTAGTCATTATTAGTACATAGTTGTAAGCTTAATTCACTACAACTTCTGTTACCCTTCCTTTTAGAAATGGATTGTCCTTGTTGCTGGGGCCTTCAGTTCTTCATCTTGAATAGTGCATGCCATTTCCAACTATTAGCCTGTTCTTCAGGCTAGTAATTCATAATTGACTTAATAATTGACTCTGGAAGTGTTCCTTTTGGATTGCATACCTGACTTGCTGTCTATCAGGTCTAACAGTATTTCTTTGAGTGGTAGGTTGTGTAAACCTTTGGGTCTTTCTTAAAACTCTGTTTTACTGTTGCTAGCAAACGCAGCCATATCAAAGATTGACCTGGCTTTGGGACGAGGAGATGCATTAGCACTGTATGAAGCCTTGGCAACACCAGCCCTGGGACTCCGAGGATTGCTACGAGAAAACTGTGACTGGTATTTCAAGCAGTTTTTGAGTGATAGGCAACAGAAACAGGAGGTATGGAAAAGTATAGGTTGTGCTGATTTGAGGTTTTTCCCCTGCTCCTGCCTTTCACCATACAACTGTGTACTAATCACTTGGTATATATACCTGCATTACAGTTTAGTGTTGGCTACAAAAAGTTAGTGTTAAAAGATGGAATCATTCAGTAAGGCTGTCTATTATTTAGGTTTTATCTCTGCATTTGAAAGGCCAGGATCATGTTTGCATGTAGGTGTGCATATAATTGACCTTAAACTTTAATTGACATTAAACCTTAAACTACAAACTTGTAGATGTATAAAACTATTAAAATTCAGGTGTGTCCCCCCTCATTTTACTGTTGTCAGTGCCCAAATAACGTGAATATATGTGTTTTATAAACACCTATCAAATAAGCGTGAACCAGATTTCACTGTGGAGAATACCATCATACACCACTTGCAGGCATGGTGCTTAGGGACATGGTTTAGTGGTGGACTTGGCAGTATTAGGTGTATGGTTGGACTCAATGACTTTAAGGGTCTTTTTCATCTTCAATTATTTTGTGATGCTACTCAAATTACTAAGGCCCTCCTGCCTTCCTGATTACTCAGTCTCATTTTCTATTTGTATTTGTGTAGTATCATATAGTCCAAGAAGTTTGTATGCATAAGCCAAAGGTGCATGTTGGCCAGTTTGATGTTCGGCTAACTTTATAGTTGCTCAGAGGTAAAATGCAACATTATGTAATGGATTGTTTCATGCCAAGCTGCACAACTGCTAATCTCACTCCAGCACACAGCTCATGTACAGGGAGTCTTTCCCCATGGAATTGTGCCTTTTATCTTAAATATTTTTTCATTTTGGAAGCAGTATTGCCTTTAAGTGCTGTGTTTGTGGGACTGCAATTTCCCTGCAGGTCAGATATTATTCTTTCTTTCTCTAGTTAAGTGTTTTAAGTAAGATAAAAGTGTGCACATATGGTCTTTCAGGACCTGAACTGAGAATCTGGTGAATAATTTCTATTTTCCTTACGTATATGGCATTCTTTCTGTTTTAAGTTCAAGTGGAGTATTTTTTTTGAAGTAATTGAAATGAATAACTTGGCATTGTTTCACCCTTACAGTTTCTGTTTTCTCTTTAGGCTGGCCTTACAGGTCCTCTGCAGAAGGAAGAGTTGCAGTTGGGAGTGGATGCTGCTAACAGGGCAGCACAACAGTACCAGCAAAGTAAGGATCAGCAGAAATTATTGCAGCAAAGTCACCATGGATGTGTTCAAGAAAATGAGGCAGCACACTATTTAGGTCTATTGTGAATGGTCATTGAAAGTTCTTTAAATACTTTACAGCTGTTAAGAACATTAAAGAGTGTTGGTTGCCCTAATTGTTGGCAGTGTCTTTTATCCAGCTCTTATGACGTGGCTGGAGATAACAGCATATAATTTGAATTAAGAAACAGAATTTTTGCATCCACCTTAAATGACCTCTTTTTATAGAATACTTTTATGAATATTTGTGCTGTGGATCTGTGAAGAAAATCTGGATTACTCCAAGAGATGTGAAAGATAGGTTTATCTGCTGATCATTCACAGACTACAGAACCTTTACTGTTTCTGAATATCAAGTAGCAAATAAAATGCAGATCATTTGCTAATTGTTTTTCGATAGATGCTTCTGAGACCATGCAAAGCTCTCTTACTGTGCAGGAGCAATTCAGTTTGTGACAGGTAGAAAGGAGACTGCCAGAGATTTGAGGAGAGTATTTAGAATAGAAGAGGAAAGTGGAGAATGCTGAATTAAGTAGGCCGCTACCTTCGAACTGCCTTACTTGCTAGGCATTGAAGTCCACATTTGTTTACGTAATTGAGGTGTTTTAAGTTAGCCATCATGTACCCACTATATAGTGCCTGTGTTACTGCCTTGAGCAGGCTAGAGGTAGAAAGGAAGAGAAAATGGGTGTGATTCACCCATCCAAAACTTTGCAATGACACTTCTTACTATCAGAATACTGAAATGGTGAAACAGTCCCTTGATAACAAGACAAAAAGGTGAACTAGTATTAAATATGAACATTGTGTGTTTTAATTAGTCTTCAGTAATGGAAGACTAACTAACTGGGGGTGTTACAACTGGGATCTGAGAGTTTGGCTCTTTCCCTGCAGGTCGGGCATTATTTTTTCTCTAGTTACATATTTGAGTAAAATAAAAGTGCTGTTATTATGGGAGTCTCAACTGTCTGCTTCCTTATTTTTTATGCTGTTTGAATTTCTAGGACTGGCAGCAGTAGCCAAAATTAATTCAGCAATTCGAATGGGTGATGCTGAGATGACTGTGGCAGAAATGATGAATCCAGAGGCCCAGTTACCAGAGGTTTATGCATTTGCTGCAGATCTTTACCAAAGGGAGCTGGCCACCTTACAGCAACAGAGCCCTGAAGTAAGAATCACCTTCTCTGTTATTTCTGGAAGTTGGCATGGGCCACTGGGTCTACCTTGTCTGTTTTCTTAAACGCATTCTCTGGAACAAAGATGTCTTGAGTCTTCACAGAACTGCTTTGGTGTTCAGTCTGTTCTGATGTGGTTTAATCATTAAATCTTGATCTGCTTGGCCTTGTAAAGACTGGACGTCAGTCTCTTACTTGGTGCTCTAGCTTTGTTTATGATACTTCGTTGTACTTTTCTACTTCGTTGTCTTAAAGGATGTCCCTTTGCCTTGTTACATGTCTGTTCTGACAGCTACTCCATTGTTTTTTATGTGCAGCAATAGTTTGTATAGAGTGAATAGAATTAATTTGTTGTCCTCTTTGTATGCAGGGTCACCTCACCCATCCAGAACTATCTGTTGCTGTAGAGATGCTGTCTTCTGTGGCCCTGATTAACAGGGCTTTGGATTCAGGGGATATGAATACAGTGTGGAAACAACTGAGCAGTCCTGTCACAGGCCTTACAAACGTTGAGGATGAGAACTCGCAGAGGTGAGTAATTCAAGGAATCATACCTGTCCTTGATGTTGCTTATGTTCTGTGACTTCATGAATTTTCTTTTCCTTCTCTTAAATTTTACGTTATTTCCGCATTATTTGTTACAGTATGAATTTAATCTCTGCTGTCTCTTGCATCTTGTTTTTGCGATTACTATTTCTTACTGGTCTGATTCTCATACTGTGTCTCAATGCTTTCTCATGGATTTCACATTAAAGCCATGCTGTAATACCATTAGGTTCTCAATAGTACTTACACCAGCTCACCCACCATTTTCTTTGCCCTGGACCCTTTCAGTGCTTTTTTCCTGTTTGGCAATTTTGTCTGTTTGAACCTACTTCACGTTTGTGCTGATATCCTATACACACGCAAGCATTTCTCTTTCTCCCTGTTTTCAGTTTCAACCCTCATGTTACCTCTCCCACTTTGTCTGTAGTTCTCAGTGCTGGGTTGTGTGCTCACTGAGCAGCTTGTTGCAATGTACTGTTTACGAGGTTTGGGTTTTGTTTTCTGACAGATACATTGATGATTTGGTGAAGCTGAAAGCTGAAAGAAATGCAGAGGGAAATGAATTTATCACATGGAATGATATCCAATCATGTGTTGATCATGTGAATAAAGTTGTGCGTGAAGAACATGAAAGTAAGTTGTTCTGTTCAATTCATGCTAGACTGTAGCTTATAAAGAGTGCTAAAATTAGGTGTGTGTCAATACAAAAAGTTATTGATTGACTTGTAGTTGTGTTGTATGTTAAATGTCTAGGAAGATCTTCATTGTGAACAAGACTTGGTGATCTGTAATATGAAAGTCTTGATTGCAGGACTGTTTGTTGATGGAGAGATCAGGCAGTCTGTTGTGGTTTTGGTATTGACATCAGTATTTCAAAACTGTTTATGAATCCTTCCAGTGTAAATTTCAACCCTTTTTTGATTGAAAATACATTATCTGGTGTCAGTGTCTAGCATTAGTCTAGAATCAATCTTCTGATTTTGCTTCAGTCCTCCAAATTCAAGCTAGTTGTGGCCTTGTCTTGGAGTGCTCCATCCTTCTTCCTAATTTCCTGCATTCAGTGGAAGATATTATTTGGGGTGTTTGTTTGTTTGTTGTTGTTTGTTGTTGTTTGTAGTTTTGTTTTGGTTTTTTTAAATCTGCATTGGCCTCTTTACTTTCCCAATATTTCATTCCCCAGTTTAGTTCCCAGTATTTAGCTCTCTAAAGATGTGCAAAACCCCTTTGAAGTTATAATTGTCTAACAAAGATCACTGGTGAGACTCCAGCTCCCTGGGTGCAGGGGCACTGATATTTGAGCTCTCACCGTGACCATGGCTCTGAAGTTAATCTTTCAACTATACTGTGTGTCTTATGCCCTGCAGTCTCACTGCTCAGTGTTCCCCTAGAGGGGTTATTGACCTGGAGCATGGAAACCTGTTTCTTTGCATTTATATAAAAGGTGCAATCAAGGAATCACCTTTAATACATTGCGCTCACTTACAGGCATTTGGTCAGTAGTCCTGTATTGAAGAGACTAGGAAGAGGTGTGTTATATACATACATAGACAGTGCCAGGTTCAACGGGGCTTGGAGCAGCCTGGTCTATAGTCTTGGTCTAGTGGAAGGAGTGCCTTGCCCATGGCAGGGAGGCTTGGAGCTAGGTCATCTTTAATGTCCTTCCAGTCCAAACCACTCTATGCAGCAAGTGTGAGTACTCAGGAGGGAAAAAAGTTACTGATGCAAGCTGAAAATGTTGAATGAATGTTAAAGTAATTTCTATGCTTCTAGTCCTGCATGTTTTCTACTTTCTATTTCTCAGTAATATTTATGTTAATAATGATCTTTTAGCAGTAATAGAAGACTGGGCCTGAGTGTAATTATAAAAATTTCGTCAGAACAGAAAATTTGAGTAATTCTTCTTGCGCTAAGACAGTATTAGTTGACTTAAAGTCCAGAGTGGAGATAGAGGAGGCCTTGAAAATAGTACAATTAAAGAAACTTACTCTTCAGTAGACCCTTGTGATGTTCTGCTTTGGATGGATTAATTTTCTTTTTTTGTCTCATTTTCATTAAGAGTTCTGAATTTTTATTTATGACCAATGCTGAAAGCCTCCTGGGTTTGACACTAACCTTGTAGCCATCTTAGTAATATTTATAATTTTGTAATATTTAATATCTCAGCAAGGCTCAAAGCCTTGCATCATAAAGTGGGAGAGATTTGTCACAAACGTGTAGACGATGCTAAAGTTTATGTTGTACACTGAGACAAGCAGGTGTCTTCTGCTACTGGTTATGTACTCGGTGTGTTGTGTTTCACCTTGCAAAACTTAGACTCCAGAGAGGATTAACTTTTAAATTAAAAGCTTGCTATCTTGGGTAACTTGTTTCCTGCATCTCCAAATAAACAGTGTGTTTCCTGTTGGGTCACTTAAGTAGATTTGTTGAAACCACACAAACAGGGTGCCACACTGGAGATGCACAGAGCGGTGGTAGTTTCATAGTATCTTTTCTGTGTAAGAGGTCACAGTCAAGTTCTAAAAGCTCGTGTAGTCCAAACATCCTGTTTCTTTTAATGCTCCTTATCCTGTAAGAAAAGGTGAAGAAAATCCTGTAATGAGGTAAATTGTTCTCCTGGGGAATTTCCCAGTTCTTTGGTCTGCTACGTATATGCCCTTATGCAAAGATACGTTTTCTCTTTTCTCTGTGAATAAGTTAAATTAGTCAGAGAAGGTCCTTGAGCTTTGTGACTGTAGTTATAGTTATATTTGTATTTTATGTTTTTTCTGTGCCCTTTCTTGAGTTACTGTGTTTGGGTTTTGATAGAAACCATTGCCATTATTTTAGTGATGCAGTTCTTGCAATGTCCTCAACATATATTTTTCCCTGATCTGTACTCCATCCAAATATAATTTCTTCCCCAAGATGTTCTATTTTTTGTATGAACTTCTGTTTTGTGAGTCTTGTATCAGAGTCACAGTCTTTGAATACAATAACCAAAGTTGGAGATTCCCACACTGAGCTTCTTTCTTTTATCTAAAAGACTTCTTTGTTCTGCACTGAACAAACAGTGGTTGGATCCTTCTTTAAGCAGGGAATTGAATTGGGTGAACTTTGGGATTCATCTCAATCCGAGTTATTTAATGATTTTCAGGATACAGTTGCTATAGATGTAGACTCTGTTTGCATTTAGCTAACTGCAAGGTCTTTATTTTGCTGAATGGTAAATTTTACTGTACTTGAATAGTATCCACTTCTTTGATAATACAGCTGATACTATTTATGTTCTTAATAAAAGAGTTTTCTAAAATACAAAATTACTGTATTTTTAGATGGTATTCCGTGCAAGTCTTTGGTTTTATATGAAGATTTCTTTTTGAAGAAGCCAGAACCTTGGAATATTGTGAACTCTGGCCATTTGGGCTTTGATAATTCTCTTCTTAAAGCTCTGAGCTGGGTGTCTGAGGATCCAGTTTTGTCCCTGCATGTAGTTCTCCCCAAGGTTTTGATTTGGTTTGGGGTTTTTTGTTTGGTTTTTTGTGTGATTTTGTTTGTTTGTTTTTTCTTTTAAACTTTATTTTTAAATTTGCAACACTCAAGAATTACTATTACTTTGAGAGGGAGAAATAGCCTTGATTTCTTTACTAGTAAATAATGTTTTCTGTTAAAAGTGTTGTGGTTCTGAGCTGTTACTTGATTTAGGAATGACTAACTACACTTTTCTTCTGAAGCGATGCTTGTGATTATTTTGTTGGCCAAGAATGGAACTTTGTCTTTCTCCCCCTTTGCATTCCTCCCTAGGGATTTTGGCAATTGGTCTTATTAATGAAGCTCTGGATGAAGGGGACACCAAGAAGACTCTTCAAGCCTTACAGACTCCTGCAGCGAAATTGGAGGGTGTAGCCCCAAAGGTAGCACAGCATTACCAGGATACACTACTTCGAGCTAAGAGAGAGAAAGCACAGGTGAGTGCAGTTAAATGCAGGTCTGGAAAGACCTTTGCATCAGTGTTGCTGGATTCCTACTGGTCTCGAAAGTCAGGAATCAAAGTTGACAGTGGAGGGGTGGGCATTCTGTATACCTTCAACTGATCTTAACCTATCAGTTGGGATCTTTCTGTACTCGAGAAAGAGATTTCAGCTAACAGTTTGAATCCATGAACTATGGAAATGGGTATGAGGATATTAAGTGGTGGCTTGCTACAGCTGAACTCAGGTCCCAAGTAAGATATGTATACTTTTTTGCGGAAAAAATAATATTCATCATCCATTTTTGCAAGGAGACTGTGTTCATTCCAGGAGTACTGAACTTCTGATTGCAAGTTTTCTGCAAGCTTAAGTATTTTCTTCTAATGTTCTTCCTTAAATGTAATCTTAAGTGTAGTTATATATGGCAAAAAGAAAGTTTCTGAAAGCGGAAAAATTTGTAAAGTGGTAAATTAGAAGAAGGATGTGAAGCAACATACATGCTACCAGCAAAATATGTGCTGTTTTTCACCTGATGACACTTTCATAGCTTATGACTTTTTTGAGCAGAAGTTGTCATTAGCCGAGGACTTCTACCTACTTGTACGTAGTTGCAGCTTTCACTAACTGAAAGGTGAAGATGAAGAGAGGAAGAGCAAGTTTCATCTTACAGGTATAAGAAAGGATGACGAGTACACATGTGTGTACGCAAGTGATTTTTGGGTAGCAGGGATAGGACACTGATTTTTTTTTCCTCATTTACAGAGAAGTAGCAGATGTCTGCTTTCAGTGGCTTGAGAGTGTTTTGGTTTCTTTTTTCTGCTGTGAAGCTCATTGCTCTAATAGCAATGCACAATTTTGTATAGAGGCTAGGGTCTAGATTGTGTTGAACATTTTGTTTTTGGCTAAAGGTAAACCGGTGGGATCACAATAGCTGAAAACTGTGTGCTTAATGAAAGTCATTAAGCAGCTTTCCCAGGGGTTTTGACAGGGTTAATGTTCCTCAGGATCCATTTTGTGCTGAAGCATTTCCTCTTGCTGAGTCAGAATGAAACAATGAAATCTTTATCCTGTGCTTCAGCTTGTGCCAGACTGCTGGTCATTTCTGAGTCTGTATGAAATTACCTTATTTAGGCATAAGATAAAAAGCTTCTCCCAGCAGCATGGGAGTAATTCCAGAAATGGAAAGATCATATTATAAGGTAACAGTGTTGGGAAAATAAGCACAATCTGAAGTCAACTGTTATGAACTGATGATTTCTGTACCTTGAGGCTGAGAGGGGTTGTAGTTCACCTGAAGATGTTGTTCAGTTGCTTACTTGAATGGGGAGTGCTGTATCATGCATGTGATGAGATGAGAGAGAAAAAAACAGTAGACTCTGTAGTGTGTTAAATTGTGTGTACCTTGCAGAAAGCCTTGGAGCAGTAAAACTATGGAGAAGCACAGGGTGTTTTTTGTAGTTTTCAGGTTGATTTCTGGGGGTAGACAGTACAGTAGAGTTACAGTGATGATTCTCCCCCACACCCTGGACAGGAATTTTGCTGCTGCTGGTACTCTTGTGGGACTGTCTGACTTTCAGATGAAATCTGCCTGGGAAGGTCATGTTAAGCACTTGAATGAGGTATCATTTAGCCAGGTAGTTCTAGATCTGCCAAAACAGTGGGAAAACTATGCAACGCATGTAAGGAAATGTTCATTTTAAGTCCGGCCTTAAAGCTCTTGAATGTTGTAAATAGTTGTTCTTTTGTAGAGTGTGATTATTATTCCATTCCAGAACTAAACGTTTCCTGTGTTCTGTTTGTATGAGGAAAGTTGTCAGAGGGGTGGCGGTCGGATCTTAGCATTTCTTTCTATAGTTACCTACAGGAAGCACCAGTGGGTGGGGAGAAGCTTATGCTTGGCAACTGCTGGGTCATTGTTCTTTATGTATATTTTGAGACTTGCAAAACACTTGTCCCTTTCCTCCTCTCAAATTTCTGTGTGTGACATTAGCTCATTTGGCTAGATTTCCCAGCCAAAATACAGGCTACTGTGTGATCACTGCTCCTTGACAAGCAATCTGTTAAAACACAGATTTTAAAACATGGCTTTGACTGCTGTGTGTGTACTCCCATCCACAATATGTACAATGCTTTTTACTTTGCTAGTTTGTACAGGTTTGTGAGGTTTTGTGGGCATGGAAATGAACAGCCTGATGTGACGTTAGTTACCCAAAGGTTTATTAGTTTCTGCACAGAGATGTGCATCGTCAGCTCTGTGTAATCATCTCTGTTGAAGGACTAACTTCCTAGGAAATCATACCCTCTTAGCTAGTATGGCTTTAGGACTAACTGATACCAAGTCCCTGGCCTTGCGTTCCCTCAGCTTATTAGAGTGATTCCCCATTGATAGAATTTCTTGTTTGTTCTGTTTCCCAAAAAGATTTTTCGTCTGACAGTGGTAATGCTACAGTAGTCTGCTAGTCACAAATCTACATTGTGTCTTTGTACTGGAGTCAGTTAGGAAGACTGAAATACTTCTTATTCCCTCTGATATGGAAAACTACTCAATTGGCTATTTCTTAATATAGCTTATCTTACTTTGCAAAAAGAGTGATATTTTTCTCCTGATACTGTATCTTTTTCTTGTATTCTCTTCAGGACACACAGGATGAAACAGCTGTACTTTGGCTAGATGAAATTCAGGATGGGATTCATAAGGCTAACAAGGACACGGAGGAGTCCCAGAGATGTAAGTATTATCACACAGTCTTGCAATTAATCCCCACTACCAGCCAAATACCAGTTATTTAAGGAGAAGTTGGGAGCTAGAAATGTCATGTGCATGTGGCAAAGAAAGCCAAATGAACCTACTGGCTTCTGGTGCAGGTGTGTTTTTTTGAGGAGTGAATGTCAGATTCTTGAAATACTAAATTTCTTCTGCTGTGGGGGATATGCCTTTTTTTTCCAGTTTTGCATGTGACCATTAGACCGCGTTACCTCATTGGACAAATCTCTGTCAAATTGTTTGTCACTTGCAACTAATTGTGCGTGTCTGTGGGTGGTTAGTTAGAAGTGAGAGTGTTCACATGCACAGTTGAAATGGTGTTTTCTGGTGAGCATTACCTTTTGTTTGCATGAGGTACTGTTGTCTTCTCTTGGTTCTCTTAGATATTACCAGACAAACACATGTTTTTCAGATGCAGAGGGTACTAGACATCAGTGATACTCACCTTTGCTCCTCAATGCAGTTTGCTGGTGGACTGGTCCACCCATTGTTGCATCCCAGTCTTTATAACGATGTTGTTTCCGTCTGCAGAAACAATCAAGTAATTACTGCTCTGGTTGTTGAAAAGGTCTCTTTTGAGTTGTGACTGGCTCTGCCAGAAGAAACTGCGTTAACTGAAACAGATGTCAGAGGAGAGCTGTAACTTTGTGTGTTGAAAAGTTCTGGTGGTAAATCAGCACCATGCTGGGACGTTGGGCACACAAATTACATGCTGTCAGGTGCAGTTCCACACATTGTTGGACTGTACTGAAGAGGCCTCTATACTGCAAGTTGTCTAGATGGTTTTTTATTTGTATTACATGTTTATGTACACTTAAAATTTGCATATCTTACATACACCCCACCTGTAAGGGTGTGTTCATGTTGCCTTGCTCTGTTCTGCCATTCTGTGCTTGCTATGAGCTACTGAGCCGCTGAGCTAACCTGCTTCCTGGTGTTATCCAAGTCTCCTTAGGAATTCTGGCCATTAATGAAGCAGTAGATCATGGTGATGTTTGCCAGACCCTGAGTGCCTTGCGTTCACCTGATGTTGGGCTATATGGAGTCACTCCAGAATGTGCTGAGACGTACCAACAAGAACTGTCAGAAGTCAAGAAAAGGGCAGCAGGTACACCTTAAGTAGCTAACTGTTAGGGAAATAAATGCAAGATTACTGTACATGGAATTGGAACCAGAGGTAAAAAAGTCCCTGGGAAGAAGTCTTGTGTTGTAGATGGCAGTTGTGAATGCTTTGTGAAATAAGAGGTTTTTTTCCAAAAAAAAAGTGTGAATAGTATAATGTTCTCCACTTGTAGAATGTGTTGTCTTTAGGTAGCTCTCATATGAGGTCATTAGGGACTCAGAAACATTCCTTTCCTTGCTTGGAGGAAGAAGAATCTGTAAAGTAGATTTCCTGGTTGTGACATTTGTATGTGTGAAAGGTAAGACACTTGTCAGATTTTCAGACCTCTAACTGCAGTTTCTGCTCTTAGGGGGCAATGGCAGTGAGTGGGTGAAACACTGGGTGAGAGGAGGCTATCATTATTATCATAACCTGCGGACCAAAGAGGGAGGATGGGATGAACCAGCAGAATTTGTGCAAAATGACACTCAGCTGTCACGGGAAGAGATACAGGTAGAGTAGATTAACACATGCTCTTTCTCTCAAAAGTTGGTGTTTGTACCATTCCCACCCTTAAAGCAGCTTTAAGATACAATGCTTCAATGCCACAGTCGTGTTAAGAAGCTTAGTAACCCACTTGATTTGCTAGGCATCATCAGATTGTGTGTGTCACAACTCCTTGTCCTATTTCAGAAAAAAATATCCTGTCACTAAAAGAGTACAGGACCATGATGTTGTTTTTTGAAAGACAGCTTTGGAGTTTCTTGGTAAGCACAATGTGGAAATCTGATGTAACATCTTTTTTCTTGTATTTCCATTTTCTTTTTCTGGCTCCTCTTCCTATCATAACGTTAAATCAGAGCACTATATCCGGAGTCACTGCAGCGTACAACCGAGAACAGTTGTGGCTTGCAAATGAGAA
Source organism: Brachypodius melanocephalos (assembly GCA_013398615.1). Taxonomy (NCBI): domain Eukaryota; kingdom Metazoa; phylum Chordata; class Aves; order Passeriformes; family Pycnonotidae; genus Brachypodius; species Brachypodius melanocephalos. Next base: position 39,182 of record VZSR01000983.1, on the reverse strand, counting down.
CCTGATTATGAAACTTCAGGCTTGCTGTCGAGGGTATCTTGTTCGCCAGGAATTCAACTCAAGAATGAATTTTTTGAAGAAGCAAGTCCCAGCAATCACTTGCATTCAGGTAGTGATATCCTTTAATTCTGTTTGGAACTTTTACTCTGCAGTTGTTTTCTGTACACAAGCTTATTGATAGTCTTTGTTCATCTCAGGTAGTTACAGCACACAGTTGTCTTTGCCTTGTATTGTAAATTATCTAAAAACATTTCCTTCTCCCAGTGAGTTTTGGTATATTATTTGCTTTTAGGTGTCATATATAATCAATCCAATAATCACGTAGAATTGGAGAGGGAAAAACTTATTTGAGGAATCCTTACCAATTATTTTTTTACATGTTTCAGTGTTTTGGGAATAAATATGTTGTTTGTGTTCATGGTGGTAATACTGTGAGTTGCATTGCTACTGTGATTTGTCTTGAATTCAAGAGAAACGACATGGTTTTCAATATTGTTGAGTAAAATGCTGTAATGGTTTGAGTGTCTTTTCTGCCGTGAGATAGGATGAGGAGGAAGAATGCAAGCAGGCCTAAACTTAAAGGTACAAAGATAGATTTATTAACACACATTGAAGAAGAAAATAAGAATCAAAAAGAAATTTTCAAAAGACTCTTCGTCCCCTGCAAACTGCTCACTTTTTCACAAACAACATAAAGAGAGAAAACCTGTGATTTTCAGTCAGTTTCACCATTTAAAAAATAATCTTTCATCAGTTCTTTGGGAGAGGAGTCTCTCTTAAGGAGAGTCCCATGGAGACATTGCTACAAGAGAAACAGTCCTCTGGTGGCTCCCATGTCACAAATCTGCAGCCACCTGAAAGAAACCTCTGCAAACTGTGAAATCCCACCCGTTAGCAGCCTTTCCCATGGCTTCATATGGGCCTATCAGCATATTAGGGGTACTGTTTAAGGATGCCTCTTCTAGTATAAAATAAAGATTCTCTTGCTCTATATCTAAAATCACCTTCATCTCAAAAACTAGAGATCTCCTTTTTCCCTAGGAGCAAAGGGCTTCATACCACATTTTATTCCTCTGTTCAAGATTCTTCATTAAATCTCAGTTATATCAGTCCACAGCTTTTAGCTAGAGTCATGCATCCTCCCCAAACAGCATTCATACGTTACAGGAAATTTAACCCATTCTCCGTGGTTTCACAAGAGAAGTCCAGCCAATGAGACAACTCGTCGCTCCTTTGTCCCACTTAGGACTTTCACTCTCTCTTCACTGACTTCATGCTGTGTCTTCTCTACCTTTACTCTGTCCCTTTTCTCCTTACTCAGAGAAGCATTAGTGCTCCAGAAGTTTCATTTTGTGCCAAGAAAGAGTTCATTTCTTTTGCCCAGGCCTGCGGTGGTCATGTGGTCTGTGCCGGGCGGCAGCCGCTGGGATTTCAAAGCCATGCCAATGGGGGGGGCTCATCGCAGTAGTTCAGTAGGCTGATGGGTGCCTACCCCTCCACCCCTCGGTCTAATGGAGTGGACCCAGAGCCAACTGGGGAAAAAGCAGAGCCCAGAGCCCGGTCGGGCCGTACGCAGGCCCCGGCAGGGGCCCGTGGCAGAGCCAGGCCAGCCCAACTGTGCCCAGAACTGCTGTCAGGAGCTTGGCAGACATAAGCAGCAGCCTCCTTTCCCCCTTGTTGGCATCTGGGGCGTAGGTGGGGGGCGGTGCCAGCCAGCCACTAGGCCCTGAGGGGCGACGTGGCGGAGCGGGACTGGCCCTGTTACCTGTTCCAAGGCAGGAAGAAAAAGGGCTGTTTTCCAGGATCTCCCGATTTTTAAGCCTGTATATTCACGTAGACGTATCCGTTTCTAATTGGTTTGTCAAGCTATAACTTCCTGAAAAACCACTTTCTGGCAAAACCATCTCAAATGCTTATCTTCATATTTGTCCAGGGATTTGGAGGATTGAGGACCTGAAAGAGATGGTAGGTTAATTCAGCATGAAACTAGGTGCATTTACAGGACAGCAACAAAAAAATTCTTTCTGTGGTATTGTAACTGAAATGCGTGCAAATGAAATAGTTGCTTTGCACTCTATTACCATTTTATTATTTCAGCAGTATATGTCTATTTGTTTCTGTCTAAGTAGCACATACTCTGTCTGTGTATTTAACAAAACCTCCACACCCACTCCCAGCTTATTAAAATAACACTCTCTCCCTTTTGAGTGTAGTCCAACCCCTTGCCTGACTTCTCTTCCCAAGTGTCAATGACCGGGTGGGCTGGGAAGGCTTAAAATGTTACATTATTGTTCTCACCAGCAGCAGCAGCTAAAGCATCATCCTCATGTAGAACAGTTTCTGTCAACTTGACTGTTTCACTGTATCCTTGACCCCTAATGTGCTTCAGAAGGCCCGGGGGCTTCAGAGGTTATCTTGAAGTCTCTCCTGATTGCAACTGGAAAATAGTTAATGTTTGACACAGTGTATCTGTTGATCAGACAAGCGTGTCTTCTTCGTGTTTCATTTAGCCAAGAGGGCAGTTGAAGGCTGAGGAACACAAAGAAGCTCAGATTTGTAATTACTCCTGTTTAATTAGAAAAGTAAAGTGAGTGTGCCTGTTTTGTTTTCAGTCTCAATGGCGTGGCTACAAGCAAAGGAAGGCATATCAAATCCGTTTGGATTACCTACGTGCACAAAAGGACCAAGTAATAAAGGTAGTGCAGGTTCCTTGCTGACTTCTTTGGTAAACCTTTGGGGTAGTGAACTTTGTAGGTAAGGTTTCTATCTGAGTGTTTTGGTTACCCTTCAATAGATTCAGTCAATGACCAGGATGTATCAAGCCAGAAGACGTTACAGAGATCGTCTGCAGTATTTCAGAAACCACGTAAGAGGCTATCTTGTTAAATATATTCTGTACCTGACTCTGGTACTCTTTCCATGAATGATGTCAAGTGCTTTTTTTCCTTAAATCCTAGATAAATGATGTGGTAAAAATTCAAGCCTTTATCCGAGCAAACAAGGCACGAGAAGACTACAAAACCCTGAGTAAGTATTGCTGAGAGGATGAAACTGATGTGCCTCGAATCTCTGTTTGTGAGGGATCATAGATTCATAGATGGGATTCCCCAACTCTCTCCGCCTGTCTCCATAGGAGAGATGCTCCAGCTCCCTGATCATCTTTGTAGCCCTCCTCTGGACTCGGTCTTGCAGCTCCTCATCCTTCTTATTGTGCTGAGGGCCCCAGAGCTGAATATAGTACTCCAGCTGGGGTCTCACGAGAGTGGAGTGGCGGAGGGGGATCACCTGCCTTGACCTCCTGACCACGTTGCTTTTGATGCAGCCCAGGATGCAGTTGGCTTTCTGTGCTGCAAGTGCACATTGCTGGGTCATGTTGTTGGGGGTTAGAGACACGTCAAGCTCCTTATCAATCAGTAAGATGTTGGCTGTGTGATCCATAACATCAAAACAGTTTTGAGGAGCAATTAGGATGAAGTTGGTAGGGCAGTGCAATGGGAGTGGGTAATTCTGGAGGCTGAAGGAGAACTTAATTCTAGCTGTCTTTTTTTTTTTTTCCTGCTGAAAAAATAGAACTATAGCTTTGCAGTTAGCTCTGACAGTGTGGACTATCCTATGCTATTACTGACTTTATTCTTGATTTACTTCTCTTACAATTTTCTCAAAACAGGGAAATGAAAATGGCTGAAGCTGTTTAGACATGATGGTACTAATTTGACTCTGGGTGCTCCTGATGTGCTGTTTTAACATAGATAAGGCATATATTTACTTCTGTTTGCCATCCTCTAGTGTTGTCTATTTTCTTGCCTATTTTTAGTTAACGCTGAAAACCCACCTATGGCTGTGGTTCGGAAATTTGTCCACTTGCTTGATCAGAGTGACCAAGATTTTCAGGAGGAGCTTGAGCTAATGAAACTGCGTGAAGAAGTTGTAACCTTGATCCGATCCAATCAGCAACTGGAAAATGACCTCAATCTCATGGACATCAAAATTGGTTTGCTAGTGAAAAACAAAATTACATTGCAGGTAAGAAATGTGTTGTTGGGAGACCAGCTACACATTGAATTGAGCCCAGTGGTGGTTAGGATGGAGAGCTCCTGGCCTCAGGTGTCAGTTGCTCGGGCCCAGTGGAAAACGTTTCCCGAGACTAAGTTTTTACTCCCAGTATGTTCTTAGTCCATTCCACTAATTTAGTATGTATCCCTAGAAAGAAAACTGTAGGGGCTGAAGAAACAAGTCCCGAAGGTAAAAAAGGCACCAAGACTATCTTCATGTAAAGAATGCAACAGGTTTTGTATTTAAAGGCTTTGAGACTTTTTTGTTGCTCCTTACAAGTCACGTGCTACAAGCTTGCAGTCACGGGGCTGATTTTGGAGGCAGGAGACATGCTTGTGCTGCTTGGTTGCTCGTTGGTTAAAGGAAGGCCCCTCTATCTAAGCTTGGCTGGTGTGGTTAATTCCTGCCCTACCTCCACCCCCCAAAAAAGGGCTCTTGCTGATACATCATTGTCTTTTCTTCAAGCTGAAATACTTGTCAGCTTTTCATGTGGTCCTGGATTGGTTACACTAGGCTTCTCTGAGCACAAAATCTCAATTGGTGTGGTGAAATTTATGTTAGAAGGAAGCTGCAGTGGTTTGGGCTGATGCTTGCTGTGAAAAGTGCCCTTTCTGTCAGAATATGTGGAGGTAGTGAACTAGCTGAATATGGAACAGTATTTTTAAATCATAAGCCCAGTTTAAAAGAGGAAAACATTTCCAAGTGTCTCTAGAATGCTACCAGCCCTGATAGTAATTGCTACCAGGAGTGACTAAGACTTCTATCTAGGGTTTCAGACAAATTCACAGCCAAGAACAAAGCAGAACACGTACTTCCAGTTGGAGAAACTGCTGCCGTAGCAAATAATGCTTCACTTTAATAGCCCCAGGCATTCCTTGAGACTGCATTTTCATGTCCAAGAGAAGTGGCTCAGATGCAACTGTTTTCCAGTATTGCTTGTTAGAAACTTCTCAGAGTGAAATCTGCACCTATTCTTTCTTTCCAGGATGTTGTTTCTCATAGCAAAAAACTTACCAAGAAGAACAAGGAACAGCTCTCTGACATGATGATGCTGAACAAACAAAGGGGTGGTTTGAAAGCACTGAGCAAAGAAAAGAGAGAAAAGTTGGAAGCCTATCAGCATTTGTTCTACCTCCTTCAGGTATGCAACTTCTTACACTGCTCGGTAACCTTTTGTCATAGAAGGTTATATGTCTTAGCACAGTGTTTGCTTATGCACTGTAGTTGTCATACAAGCAGTAAGGTTGGAAAAGACCTTTAAGATCAAGTCCAACCAGCAACTGTTGTGAGCCACCTTAGTTTTTAGTGACACCAGCAGGGACATGCACACTAAGTAATTTTTCTTGTCGTTGTAGACTAACCCAACCTACTTGGCCAAGCTGATTTTTCAGATGCCTCAAAACAAATCCACAAAATTCATGGATTCTGTCATCTTCACACTGTATAACTATGCATCCAATCAAAGAGAGGAGTACCTGTTGTTGCGACTTTTCCAAACAGCACTGCAGGAAGAGATCAAGTATGTGGTAGCGTATGGCACATTCTTGCTGTTGAATCAGTTTTGGCAGTTCCTAAAATTGAGGCCATTTTCATGTTAAGTCTAGTGCTTATATGCAGATGATGCTAATCTGTCCATTCGTCATTCTCTTCCCATTTCATATATGTTAATGTAGTCTATAAAAGAAGAATCAAGTATGTCCATTGAAGATGAGGGCTTTTCACTTCAATCAAGATTTCACTGCTCAACATGGCAGCTACTTTTGATCTGATGCAAAGTCATGCTAAAATTCAGTCTAATCTCAATTCTCCAATGTCCAGTTATAAATATGTCCAGCAAACTGCAAACTCGGGCTATAAAAGCCAGGAAAAGAGCTAAATCTAAGTTCTCTGGATTTCCAAAAGTTAATGAGGAGTCTGAAATCTTGTTGTTTGGCATTTCTATTTCCTGTCAATGTTAGAAACTCTGGCTGTCCTCAGACATGTTTTGTTGGATTGGTTAGGCCTTAGGAGCTCAGTGTTACATGACTTCAGTTCTTTACGATGCAGAGTGGCACAACTTGCTGTGAGGAAGTATATGCAATGAAATTTTTGGGGAACTTCTCTTAAGCATTTTTGGGAATGTGTTTTAAGCATGAAGATGATACACACCCTGAAACAAGTAACAACTTCTGTGTTAACAGAAAACTCCTGTGTTAACAAAAAACATGTGTTTCCCCTCCCTGCCCCCCACCCTGCCCTGAGTCATGCTTGGAACAGTAGTCCAGGGAAGTGTAGGCAGTGACAGATTTACGCATACCTCAGATTTCATATAGATTCTTTCTTCTTCAGATCAAAAGTAGACCAGATACATGAAATTGTGACTGGGAATCCTACTGTTATTAAAATGGTGGTAAGTTTCAATCGTGGTGCCCGTGGTCAGAATGCTCTGAGGCAGATCCTTGCACCAGTTGTGAAGGAAATCATTGATGACAAGTCACTTAATATCAAAACTGATCCTGTGGATATTTACAAGTCTTGGGTTAACCAGATGGAATCTCAAACAGGAGAGGCCAGGTATGGGATCTGTTAATACTGTATTTTTCTAAACATTGCTTAGCTGCTTTGTATTGCTCAGTTAGTCATTCAAAACCATCCTTGGCTCCACTGCATGCATCTGTCCAACTGATTGTCTCGTCAAGACAGCTTTCATCTGAGAGTTCTAAAGTTCATGTTCTGGTTATGATGCTGAGAGTATTGAACAGGAATGTCATTAGGTGATGGAAGAAGAAATGCTCTTTCGTGTTTTCCTATGTTAACTTGATAGTTAGCTGTGAGACGCCCTCCAACCTAAAAGAATATATTGTAAGAAAATGTATTTGAGAATCGCTTCCTTGTCAGTCCATGTTCATGTCATGTGTGACCTGTGCAAACAGATACTATTCGCAAGCACACAAAGCTGCTCTTGCGGGCAGAAAGCATCACATTGAAGTTCTCTTGGTCCTAACATCTTTCTAATTAATATCAGTAACTGATGACAATTGTATTGAGCTATGTGATTTTGTGTCGTTCTGGTTTCTTTTTCTTCAGTGATTTTGATTTGCTAGGACTTGATTCTGTTGTGTTATTGGGGTTTTTTGACCTCCTTTAAAAAAAAAGGAAAAGCCATACAGATGAATGAGTTCCTCCATATCTAAAGCAATCTGCAGTCATATACCTTTGCACACTTTATGCAAAATTGTGGACATCTTAAAACTGCAAGTGAAGATTTGTCTTCAGATTAGTCACTGTACATGAGATTTAGGATACACCTTTATGAATTATCAGCTTTATCTGTCTGTGTTCACTGGAATACTATGCAATAATTTCAGCAAATTGGAAAAAACCTATTCCTTCAGCAGCATGTTATATTGATTGTATGAGTGCTGCTCTAGCTTCTGCTTGCATCCAAGTTTTCATCTTCTTAATACCCAAATGCAAACTTGTTTTGACCAGTTTTCAGTCTGAACTACCACTATGTGTTATGAATGGTGCTTTCTTTCCTAGTATGCGTGCTGTAAAAAAGATTCAGTTTTGAGTTAACCGAGTCTTTCTCTCAGTGGCCATTGCAAGGGAAAGTCAAGGAAGTAAAAGCAAAAGAATCTCAGCTCTGATGGTGCCAAACAGGTTAATTAAAGGCAGTGCATGGCTTTTGGCAGTGCAGTGAATATAAGCATGTTTGTGTGTCAGGCTATACAATCTCGAAGTGTACTAGTTTGAGTAATACTCTCCTTTATATATTTGACTTTTTCAAATAGTAAACTGCCGTATGATGTTACACCTGAGCAAGCCCTGAGTCACGAAGAGGTGAGAACGCGCCTGGATGCCTCAATCAGAAACATGAGAACAGTGACAGACAAGTTCCTGTCTGCCATTATTAGTTCAGTGGACAAAATCCCGTGAGTCTGATGCACCAGTGTTATCCCTGCAACGTTGCTGACGTCTTTATGCTTGCAGCAGTCTTAATTGACCTTTTCTTTCTCTCAGTTATGGAATGCGTTTCATTGCTAAGGTCCTAAAAGACTCCCTGCATGACAAGTTTCCTGATGCTGGCGAGGATGAGCTTCTGAAGGTGAGGATCTATACACCTTTGTGAATAATTGTCAGCCAGATGGGCTGTGGCAAAGCACATCTCATTCTTCTCTCGTTAGCTGTGTGTGTGGAGAGGAGCACATGTAAGCCTGTTCATTTACCTCTACGGATAGAAAATACTTCACATCCGGCTATTGCTGTTAGCTTCATACACACCACTTGAGATGTCATACATTGTTAAGAAGGAGGTATCCTGATGCTACTGTTTTGCTTTTAGTACCTTGGGCATTTGGACCTCTAGGTTTCTTGACCTGGGGTTTACTGTTGCTCCTATAAAGTAAACCTTGGGTTAACTAGTGTGATCACAGCCTGCTGCTCCTTCCTTAAAGAAAAGTCTGTATGCAAAATTCTAATACTTCTAAATGCCCCATCTGTAACACACTAGGATATTTTGACAGCAGTATGTAGAGTCGCTTCCCATGATGCCTAGTCAGTTTTGTATTTTGCATTTCAGTTGGTTTGGAGAGCTGAAAGGATCCTAATATTAGTTGCACTTACATGACTACAGTGTTGTGGTTTTCACTGAAATTTCTTTGGTTTCCTGGCTTTTGGTAAATTGTGAATTTATACCCATGAATGCTTTACTTTTTAATACAATATAGTTTGGTTACTAGAATACTTGACAACATCTCTTTAAGCTTCTCTGCCTCTGCTTCATTACAAAATATCAATCTGAATGCTGTTTTCTTCTCTCTTCTAGTTCTGTGCTTTCCCATTCTGAGACATCGGTTCTTTCTATGCAGGTGAATTAATTTTTTCCATCTGTAAATTTAGGTGGAAAACTGCAGGTTTTGTTAATCCTCACGGAAACAATGTAACTGTCCACGTGAAAATCAAAACTGCAGTTGTGTGCAATAGCTACTTGTAGATTTTTTTTTTTTTTTTAGCAATCGAAGATAGCCATATAATATACTGTTGTTTTTGCCCCACAAGTTCAACTGTCATTAATTCAGTTTCTTTCATGAATGTTTCTTTCTTTTTACTGGCAGAAAACATTTTGACTGTTAATGGTCAGCAGAATAGTAACATCCCACGGCATAATTTGTGAGAGTCCAGCAGAGGCTTGCATAAAACACTTGTCGAAACATGACCTCAGTGAAACCAGTTATTAATTTCTGGGACTGCTTAGTGATGGCTAGGTTTTTTTTCTTGTGTTTTCAACTGTTTGTTCAGACCCCAATCTCTTCCATGCATTTAAGTCACATGGCAAGCAGGTGAAGCCAAGATTCAGTGACCTGGCCTTCTGCAAATGAGCATGTGGTGAGAGAGCTTTTGCTTTAAATCAGCGTAGTGGGTTTGAATACCTTTTCATTGCTAGAATTACTTTTGGCAGAATTTCCAATACAAATCAGAAGACTATTGTGAGCAGATGGATAATGTGATAATCTCTATTTATAGTTCTTTGAAATGTACTGCTCCTCACATTTGACTAGGTAAATTGGATTTTTGAAGCATCAAATGCCATTTGTTTTCTGTAGTTCTGATTTTCTTTCTTCTAGATTAAAGGGTTTCTCACTAACTAGGGATCTGTGCCTGAATTTGTTACTGGCTTATAGAAGAAAGCTTTTATTCTGAAAGAGAAAAGGGCTTTGGGCAAGAAACGGAAAGTAATTTCCTCAGTTTAACTTTCTGGTGTGCCGTTCTTCCTCCCTACTTTTGCTTTGTCACAGATGACAGCCAATGCTGCATGCTTATTTAAAAATCAGCTCTTGTTCCATACTGAAACTTCATTATCAGATTCCTCTATACCGTGGTTATTCTGCCTTCTGTTAGGCTAAAAGAATTCTCCTGATAGACTGTGTCATGCTCGTATCAATAGTTCCTTGATAACTTGTATCTCCTGTCCATACATTTTTTTAAAGTTGGAGTTCTAAATCTTTACGCATAGGAGTATCTGCTGCTGTGTTGTCCTGTGACTGGAAGTGCTCAGGCTTTCTCTGTGTTGGCCTCCCTATTGCATCTTTATGATGTTTGCTTTTTTTTTTTCCCCAATACCATGGATTTTTTGGGATGGCATATGCTTCTACATGGCAGAACCTTTGTCTTGGAAAGAGGTTTACAAGGAAATAATTTATCAAAACACAGAGTGTTGTCAATAAAATTCAGTTGGGTCCTATACTGCTGTTTATTGATGCAGTTCTTCTCTCTTTCCCAGATTGTTGGCAACTTACTCTATTATCGTTACATGAATCCAGCCATTGTTGCACCAGATGCATTTGACATCATTGACCTTTCAGCTGGAGGTCAGCTGACGACAGATCAACGCAGAAACCTCGGCTCCATTGCAAAGATGTTACAGCATGCTGCATCCAATAAGATGTTCATGGGAGACAATGCTCATCTAAGCATCATTAATGAATACCTATTGCAGTCATACCAGAAATTCAGGTAGAAGACCGTAGCTAATTAAGCTGGGAAGTTTGGCAGAGGGTAACATTGCAAGTAAAAAGGGAAAATAGTAAATTTAGAATATGGAAAATTTTGTCTCTGTCAAATATGCAGTCTGTTCAAAATAAGAGATTTCACTCCAGACTGCCACAAGCATCGGTGACAATGGCAGATAAAATGTGTACCTGGAATTTATGAACAGTGCACTGTATGTTAATGAGATTGCAAAGTCAGGAGTTTCGAGTGCCCAGAAAAAAGATTGCTTTTGCATGTACTTATTATGGTACTTTGGACATGGACAACCAGAATGGACATATATTCTTCTGCCCTATGGGAACCCTGGTTCCATGTGAAAATCTAGTGGTGATCAGGAATAAAGCAGGTTGGTATTTAGCTATTTCTGTAGTTGAAGGAAGCTTTTGTTCAATTTTCGTCTTATGTCTCCTGTATTTTGGAAAAAAGGTAACCAGAGGTAGTTGAGAGCAAAGGATGACAATGCAGTGGAGGCAGGAGAACAAGGTCACTGAAGCCAGTTCTGGCAATTCTGAAAATGAGCAAATGCCAACATGGCCAGTATCCATGATTGAATTTACTAGGTTGCTTCTGATGTGTTAAACTAAAGCTGACAAACTGTAGTATGCCATAGTGTACCACAGTTTATAAAGAGGGGAGCCTATGCTTGAGGTTGTCGTGGGGAGGTAATACTCTTGACACACCACAAGACTGTCAGAGTCATACTGACTATTCTCTCCTTGTTTGTTCTGAAGACGTTTTTTTCAGGCTGCCTGTGAGGTTCCTGAATTGCAGGATAAATTTAATATTGATGAATATTCAGACTTGGTGACTCTCACTAAACCAGTAATTTATATTTCTATTGGTGAAATCATCAATACACACACTGTAAGTATACATTAGTCATAGTTACTCCTTATAAGCAGTGTTTGCGAAGAAAATGCTGCTTCTCTCTGAAATGCAAAGGTACCGAATACAAGGCTGAAAGTTGTCATGATGGTAGTTTGTGAGAGCTTGCTGATGTATAGAATCAAGTAATTTAGTTATGGCTTCACTAGGTTGCTTTGGAAAGCATTTTATTATGTGATATTGGCACAGCTCTGAATGTTGGCGTTGCTGCTTTGGAGTTCAGTGACTTTTTTCTGAAAAATACCAGCCTAAAGTAATGAAATTTTACTGTCTGGAAAAGGATGTACTGTTAAAACATAATTGTTTTTTTTGTTCATCTAGTTGCTCTTAGACCATCAAGATGCAATTGCTCCTGAGCACAATGATCCAATTCATGAGCTGCTGGATGATCTCGGAGAAGTTCCTACAATTGAGTCCTTAATAGGTGGTCTAGTTTGTTCTGCTAAAGTAATACGTGGTATTGCCTTAAATGACCTACAGTGCAGTAAAGGAACAGTAAGAAATCATCACAGGTCATTTGGGAGGATGTGCTCTAAAAGCAGCAGCAGATTTGTTGCAGTATATTTTCTCTGCATAATTTACTGAAAAAAAGAAGGGTTCTTTCCCTTCTCCCCACCCACCTCACCTCATGCCACTCTAGAAGTTTCTAGAAGACAGATGGATATTGACGTATTTTCTTTGTTCCATTACACTGGAGCCATTTCTCTGGGCTTGTCTGTGTTCCATCTTGTTTGCAAAGATCTGTTCTCCTTTCTGGAGATCTGTAGGTGTTCCTTTTAGACTGTGGTAATAAATGTATTAAATAGCATGTGTTCCTTTAAAAGTTTTGGCATGTGGACAAGTAACATTTTTCCTCTCCTTTAGAGTTTTTTTTCCATAAGAAAAATAGAATTTTATCCTTCTTCCAGTTGGGGGAAAAAGGAACTAATGCTGCTAATCTCTGAAAGTCTACTGGAAACCTGAACCACAGTTTACTGCTTCAGGATATAACACATACTGGAAAGATGCACAAGTTTTTCTCCTTTGTTGGTTTCTATGTTGCGGTTCTTTGAAGTTTCTAGTCTGGCAGGGGGGAGGTAGGCAAACCAGGCACAGATTTTGTAGAGGATGCTCTGACAGCAAACACCTTGAAGTTGCTTAATGAGAAAGGTTTGAACCTTCTAAAGGAGTGATTGCAAGCACATTTTCTTCCAAGTGCTGGCAAAGAACAGAATTTAAGCAGTATTATCTGAACAAGCATAGACCATGGGTCTAGCCAGAACTTGCCCTCCTTCCCCATTTAATTTCTCCTGTGTGCATTATGTCACTGTGGCTAATATGTCAGTGGTAGATCTTTCTGCAGTGCTTTAACAAATGGAGGGAAAGGTATCAACAATGGTTCTGGTGAAATTTCATATGCAATTAGAGCAAGAAAATTTCTTTTTGATGGGATAGCTTACTTTGTTTAAGACATGATGACAGGCTTGGTTGCTAACAAGGGCTTTGCTCTTAGCTTGACACATTCATTTTGATGAGGACATGGACATGTGGGCATCATCACATTTTTGTTTCTAAAGTACTTTTGGCAGTTCTGCCACTCTTCTCAGTGAGGTACTGAGATACAAGGTGGAATACGTGTAGATCTTCAAGGCATGCAAAGTGGTGATTTTGTGGTGCTATTATGGCCAGTGCATTCCCTCAGATTTGTTATAAAAAAGTCTGTAATATATTCAAGATGATGTCTTTAAAAGTTGGTTTGGGTTTTGGAGTCTCCTTTTGACATTATAGAAAACAGTCTAGTCTTTCTGCGATTTATTATGTAGGGCAAAATTACCAAGTCTTTACAGTCAAGAAGGTAAAGAATGTGATGTAATCTATAAATTCTCTCTGCTTGACAGGGGAAGGTTCTGGCAATGTTAATGACCCCAATAGGGAAATGCTAGCAAAGACTGAGGTTTCTCTCACACTCACTAATAAATTTGACGTTCCTGGTGATGAGAATGCAGAGATGGATGCAAGGACAATTCTGTTGAAGTAAGTAGGGGGTAACTGCTTGGTATGTTACTCAAAAGAAGGAGCAACTGGAACTTTAACAGTTAATCTGCATGTGAAAATAAGAGACTTAAAGCATAATTTAAAGAAATGTGCGGGGACTATTACTCCAAATACACTGAGATTGTAGCCATGTCCTTTCCCATGCTGTGGCATGACTTTTAATTGATGAAGACTAATAGCCTTTTTGAGAAACATACGTCTTTTTACCCCAATGGAAAAAGAGCAAGGGACTCTCAGGGATTTTATTATTGCCAGAATCTTTATTCTGGAAAACTTTTTACTGATAGTGACTCTTAGCTAGTTTTAAGCAAATCCCTATCACTGAGTATGTACAGAGCAGACACCTGACATTCAAATGCATGTTTACCTCCTCTGATGCATTCCTGCTCAGATGCTATATAGTTTAATTGAAAAATCTGGTCAGCATGTACATGATCTCCCACAAGAAAATTTTGTCTCCAAAAATAACTTTAATGAGACTACTTAAAAGATACGTCAGTATTTTGCAATTCACCAGATGAAGATGACACTGATTTCAAAAGTAAAGATTTACCAGCTGCACTGGTAGTCGTTTAAGTTGTGGATGATGAGGAAGGTGCATATGCTAAGCAGTCTGTGTGATTCTAAAAGTAATTCCAGCCTGACTGCAGAGATGCTATTTGGTTTCATTGTGTGGCTTAAGGATGGCTTCAGAGTGAACACTGTCATTAAATCTCAGCTTAAATCAAGGAATGACCCTGTCTATCACCACACTGGAGTTGAGCTCTACCTTGTTTCCCATGCACAGAAGAAAATAATCCTTCGGGGTTTCTTGATACCTGTTCCAGATCACTGAAGCATGCTTATGGATGGATAATATCATAGGGTCTTTCTGGTTGCACAAATGGGCCGTGGCTACTACCTGCTTTATCTTTCACCTTGAATACAGTTTCTGTGGTCCATGTGGCAGTGCTGTGGCTACCATGTAATACATGGGGCAGCATCCTTGCTGTTTGAGGGAGTTTTGGGGAGCAAGCTGTGCATATTACAGAGAGGGACCTTTCGTGGACCTGGTTTCCAATAATGCACTGTCTAAAAAGTAAAGTGCTTCTCAGGGTTTTTGTCTGGTTCAGCCTATGACTTCCTGGGTCCTCATCCAGTAATAATCTGACTTTAAATAAATCACTAACATTTATATTGTTGCAGAACAGAAGAGTATTAAAGATCTTTTTGTTTAATTTTTTTTTCTCCTATTGTTCTTGATATCTTTGCAGCACAAAACGTTTAATTGTTGATGTAATCCGCTTCCAGCCAGGGGAGACGCTGACTGAAATTTTGGAAACATCAGCTACCTCAGAGCAAGTATGATGCTGTTTATCTCTGCTGGTTTTAGACTAGGAAATCGTCACCTATCTAGATATATACATATATATATATGTGCGTATATGTGGAACTCTCCGTTTATGTATTGCAGTGAAGTTATATTCACTGATGATGGAGCAGGGTGTAATGATAATCAGGAGGGTGTACAATGGAAGTAAATTGTATGTGTGAACCTTACTCCTGCAGTAGTTGCTAGAAATTGTTTATGTAGAAGACCATTTTAGATGATAGGTAGGCTTCTCCTGTGTAGAATGTGTTCATCAAGACACGTTCATTCAAGTCAGTGTGGGAATCACCAAGTAAAACTCTTTATCCTGTGTTATGCCAGAGATCAGACAATCTGGTTTTGTTGCCTTAAAATTGATCTGCTTAGGAACTTGCAGGGGGTTTTTTCTCTCCTCCTAGGAAGCAGAGCATCATAGAGCTATGCAGAAACGGGCTATTCGTGATGCTAAAACTCCTGATAAGATGAAAAAATCTGTCTCGGTAAAGGAAGATAGCAACTTGAATCTCCAAGAGAAAAAAGAAAAAATCAAGGCAGGCCTGAAGAAGTTGACGGAACTGGGCCCAGTGAATGCCAAAAATAAATACCAGGAACTAATCAATGACATTGCAAAGGTATACCCTGATGGTTTCCTAGTAATCATAGTGGAGTTTTCTCAATTTGCAGCTTTGTGAAACTGGCATGAGTTTTCAGAAAGAGTAAGGTTTTTAGTAGCTAATTTATAGAGAAAAATCATACCTTTTGTTGCAGCATTTCCACCTCTTGGTATGTGGTGAAGTCCTTTATTTTTATCCAGCTTTTCTGTTCTCTCAAATGACTGCGTTGCCAGGTTCTGAGATACTTTAAGAAAAAACTTAATAGCTTGGAGGGGAAATCCTGACGTGTGAAGTCTTTTTTTTCTCCATTTCACTAATTTAAGTAGTGCCTCTACAAGCCTATCCACACAGGGAAGCTTTCTTTGCTCGTAACTTTAAGACACCCTGTTATTTTTATTTAAATGTGCCCATTAAAGAATAAACCTAAGCGATAAGGGAGGTGGCTGTGAAAAGCTTACAAAGGAGATCCAGTGCTGTTGTACATTGCCACAGTGACAATATATTTTATATCACATTGTTTACTGAAAAACTATTTGGGAAATATTATGTAAGTAAACCAACAAAGTAATCGCCTTTAGGGATCTGATAAGAATCAATTGTACTATAGATTATGTGTCACAAATCAAAGTAGCAGTCAATGAATGTAGTGTTTTCTTGTTTAAATATTAAGGCAAGTGATGCTTAGAGACTGACTAACAAAGAATAATAATGAAATCTGTGTGCTGCTATGGTTGTAGTGCTTGATTTGTAAGGTACTTTCCCTACCCAGTGCTGGCAAAATTGCTGCTTTTATATCATGGCCTTTCAGTGCCTACTCTAGTCACCGCAGCTAGGGCAGAACTGCAATTTGAGAGAGCCACAAAAGGTGCAACTGTACTGGCGTGTAGACTTGGTTAGTTCTACAAATAGTCATCACAGAGAATAAGCTGTGACACTTAAACTGGGGCAAGTGCAAATGAGTGCTCAAGCCTGTAGCATGAAGCAAGATGAAGCAAAATCAAATGGTTTGTTTCAAGTACTCAGCATCTCTGGGACTGAGTACCTGAAGAGCTCAAATGACTGTTAAGTCTCTGCCTTTCTCTTCCACATAGGATATCAGAAATCAGCGTAGATACCGTCAGAGAAGAAAGGCAGAGCTAGTGAAGCTGCAGCAGACATACAGTGCCTTGAACTCCAAAGCTACTTTTTATGGCGAGCAAGTAGATTATTACAAAAGTTACATAAAGACCTGCTTGGATAACTTGGCCAGCAAGGGCAAGTAAGTATCTGGGAAGCGTAGAACCATAGAATGGTTTGGGTTTGAGGGGACCTTTAATGACCATCTAGCTCTCACTGCCCTGCCATGGGCAGAAACACCTTCCACTTGACCGGGTTGCTCCAAGCCCCATCCAGCCTGGGCTGGAACAGTTCTGGGATGGGGCAGCCACACCTTCCCAGGGCAACTTATCCTGAGGCCTCACCACCCTCACAGGGAAGCTCTTGACTGCAATTCTTTGAGTGTGACTATCCAGTTGAGTCCTTCTCCATCGAGCGGTCCATTTATCAAATCCACGTCTCTTCAATTTAGACACAAGGATGTGTGTGGAACATTGTTGAATGTTTTTCACAAATACAGGTAGATGATTGCCAGTCACTTTTCCCTCATCCAGAAAAATGGTGTATTAAAACCCCGTTATAGCAGGTCACCAAATTGGCCAGGCACCTGAGTGAAGGTATATTGACTGTCACCATTTACCTCCTTGTTTTCATGTATCTTAGCAAGATTCCAGGAGGATCTTGCCAGTCACAGAAGTGAGTTAGACTGCATCTTCCTTATTTTCCTTTTCCAACTGGTAGGATCTTCACTGGACTGCCACATTTTCTCACATATGATGGATAGTGGCTTAGCCACTTTCTCCACTAATTCCCTGAGGACCCACAGACACATCTCACCAGGGTCCGTGGACTTGCACACTTTCAAGTTCCTCAGATGGTCTGTAACCTGATGACCTGCAGCAGGTGGTTCCATGGTCCTAGAAGTGCTTCCTACAAGAAAGCGTGTGTTGCTAAGAGGAACCATAATGCTATCTGCTCAAAGCTCCTCATCCAAGCTCTTTCCCACAGCAACAGTTTTAGCGAAAGAGTCTCAGCAGCAATAAGAAAATACAGGGAGATGTCCTTGCCATAAATTGCGTCAAAAAGACAAACTTGAAAGACTTTTTGGTCCCTTTGGGAGAAGAGAGTGCAGAGTCCAGTGGTATGAAGCTTGTTGTCCGCATATGCACTTGCTGCTCAGTCAGTCTGTCCTGTCATCCTTCTTAGGAACAGAATATGAAAATAACGTAGTTACCTGCAAGGAAGCCTTTGATCGCAAATTGTTCCCGTTTATGCCAAATGAAGGCAGCTGTTATAGTGCTAGACAAGTCAGATTTTCTGGGTGGGGGGAAAAAAACATGTTGTCTTCTCCAGTCAGATAGGAGAATGTGAACCATTTTCATTTGCAGAATGAAAAGCAAGTTTTTGAGTAATCTTAGCTTTCTCCATGTCAGTTGTCATTAGACCCCATTTTGCTTAATGAGAGATGCTATTGCTTTTTATGAAGTACCATATGGTTATGTTTTGGGTGGGATTTTTTTGGGAGTTTTTCTTGTTTGGTTGGTTGGTTTTTTGGTTGTTGTTTGGATTTTGTTTGGTTTTTTTGTTTATCACTACTACTATTATTACTATTATTATTATTTTCCTGTTTAAATGTTACTGGTAAATAGTAGAAAACTAAAGATCTGATCTGAGCTACAAGTGCTTTGTAGGTAAACTGACTAGTGTAAGTACATTGTTATCTATCATTAGTCATAGTTCATTAGCTGTGCTGATGCCATTCTCTCTTTCAAATAGGACTGAAAATTTACTGCTCAAAATGTCTTTACTTGTTTGAGTGACCTTCTAATTTGTTTTGTTTGTCTTTTTTCCCCAGAGTCTCCAAGAAACCTCGAGAGATGAAAGGCAAAAACAGTAAAAAGATTTCTCTGAAGTACACAGCAGCTCGACTTCATGAGAAGGGAGTGCTTTTGGAGATTGAGGACCTGCAAGGTAACCAGTGAGTATCTTTTTAAAACTCTTCAGAGCTAAATAAGCTTTTTGGAGGAAAAGGAAAATAGATATGCTGAATTCTTATCTTTTTCTTGGAACTAGTCTAGGTGCTAATAGTTGAGGACCAGAAATTTTGAGATCTGTTTGAGGTTGTGTCACGTTGCCTTGCAGTTTAGTTCTTGAAATTTTAGTGTTGTTGGTAGACTTAGCTATTAAAGCTGAAAAAGTTGTTTTGATGACCTATGGTGGCATCCCTAGGGCCAAGAAACCTTGCCTAGTGATCACTCTTCAATTCTCTTTTTCTGGTTGAAGCAAACCAATTGTTTGATTGAGAAGTGTAATGTGATTTAAACATGACATCCGCTTTCCCCCAACCCCTTCTCTGTCACCCGCATAGTTATGGAAAGGTACCTCCTTGGGTGAATTGTTATTACGGTCAGTAGGTTTCATTGTTGAAAAATCAGCTTAATGCTACCTTGAGTTCCTCCAGCTGTAGTTTGCTAGCCTTGAGAAGCTGGCATGTCTTGTGTGGAATATAGATAAGCTGACTGTTACTAGAATTTTTTCAACTCTGAATCATACTTTGTTCACTAAATGAGGCATGAATGTGCATCATAAAGTAGACTGCTTAGATTGTACAAGCTGATTTTCCTAATGTTTCCTGCTATGCTTGTGTGAGGATGTGATTTACCAGACGTAGAATCTGTTGGGCTTCCATTCATTGTTGTACTGAGTCTGGTTTGCTTTTACAGGCTCATTTCAAATGGAGATAATAGAATAAAGAGTTAAGAATAGAATTCTTAGAAATTTATCTTCACTTTTCATCTCATATATTCCCTCCATGTGATTTTTCATTTCTCAAATTTCATAGGTTTAAAAACGTGATTTTTGAAATCAGTCCAACAGACGAAGTAGGAGATTTTGAGGTTAAAGCAAAATTCATGGGTGTACAGATGGAAACTTTTATGTTACATTATCAGGTAAGAACTGTCCTATTTAATAGTGTCATGCAGGTTCCCCTTACCAGACTCTTCATCAAAGTAGCAATGACATGTTTTTTGCCTAAACAGCCTGAAAAATGCTCTCAAAAATAACCCATTTGTTGCAGGTGAAACAGATGCAACACGTACAGGGGATCCAAACTGCTTTTTGTTTCTTTACTAATGAAAGCCTGATGTCAGTCTGTGTTCTTAATTATGTGTACACGTACACACACAAAAACAAACTTGCCTTTTCAACCATTTCCTGCTACAGCAGAGAGCTTAGGAGTCTGTGGCAGCAGTCACCTGGGCTTGTGACCTTGGAAGTCTGTGGCATCAGTCACCTTGGGCTGATGGCTTCAGCCAGTCATTATGTATCTGTACTCTTTCTGCTACCCTGCTTACCCATTTCTTTCCAGTTCTTAGGTGTCAGCCTTTACTTAGGCCACCAGAACAGGCGTGCTGACTGACCTTTTCCCCAACGGTTCCCCATTCTTTTCCTCATGCCAGTAATGTTACACCTGCTGTCTCTGTCCCTTTCTTCCGCTTCTTTACCCACCGCCGTCCATCTTGGTCTTCATTAGGTTTGTTAGTTAGTGGAAGCCTCAGGCTTCTCGAAACAGATAGTGTGCAGGAGCACCTTGCATTGCAGTTAGTCCACGCCACCTAACTGGCTGCTGGGACGCACAGCTGCCTCCCACCTTTTGTTTGCTTTGAGGACTCCCCTAGTTTGTTCCGGTCCTAATCTGTCAGAGGTGGTCATGAACTTGTTTCGTGAGGGCTATCCAAGGTTACTTGCTTCTCAGGCACGTGGTTTACTATACCACTATGCCGTGGCAGTAGCTTTGCAGATAAAGCAGATGTTGTCCGAGGACAGCAACAAGGGATACAATATCACACACGTCCACCCGCATGCCCACACCTATCCACCTTGTTACCTGCAGGAGTGAGATTGGTGAAAGAATTTAATCGGTGAGATAAAATCAGTGCAGGTTGACAACAAATCACAAGGCTAGAGATGGCTAGATCTGAAATTTGGATTCCTTAGAATGGTTTTCTATTTCTGCTCTCTTTCATAATTTTCTTTTTCTAAACCCCACTACTTGTATCTTAAATGCCTTACAGTGACTATTTTTTACATAGTAAGAGTGGTTCTTTAATGAGTCTCTCACATTTCTATCTTATGCCTTGTATTTTTTTGTTGATATTCCTTAAGATCCTACTGGGTCTTTTATATTCCCTGTAAGCTCTTGAGGATTCCTCACTCGTTAAGATATTCTCTTTGGCAGGATCTCTTGCAGCTGCAGTATGAAGGTGTTGCTGTCATGAAGTTGTTCGACAGAGCAAAAGTGAACGTGAATCTTCTGATCTTTCTTCTGAATAAGAAGTTTTATGGGAAGTAACCGACCTCTGCCAGCAAGTCTGTGAAAGGGGAGATGGATAGAAACCTGCACGTACAACTTTTAATAATGTATCAGTATATTCCCACCGTGTGCTAATTGTATGAAATGTATAGTGAAGGAGGACTAAGAACATCTTGGGAATTGATAGCCCTGACTGAGTCTTCAGGGAGGTGGTATCTTGTTTATTTATAATGTTCAACTTTGAAGATCCCCTACAAAGAGGTTATTTTAGAATGTATTTTCACATGGGTATGGGAATTAAAGTAATATTAGAGTATACTTAGGTCATCCGAATGCTTTATTTGCCTAATCGTATGCTTTGTAAGGCTTGGATTCTTGTTGCCTGTGCAAAGAGAAAGCTGACACTGTATAGAGGTCTGTTAGCCTCTTCCTGAGACCCAAAAAAGGGGGTTGCAGGTGGTGTTTGGTCTCCAGTTATTCTCAAGCAGTGATGACCAATATAAAACGTGGTCAAGGTCCAGGTTACTTGTTTGTTTGCAAACGTGCATTGGTAGAGGGGGCAATGGCCAGTTGCCAATATTAGAACTACTGCAGTCAGGGTAATCAGCAAGCATCATAAATAGTTACTGAACTATTTCACTGAACTGTATCACATGTGTGATTATGTCCTACAGCCACATATAGTAGCTTTAGTATCTCATTTTTCTTGATTTGCTTCTGTTTATCACACTGTAGTAATTTACAGGTGCCTCCTTAAATGGAAGGACCGTGGAATGTATTTACTAGGGCTTATAGATAAAAAGATTTTTGTGGAAGGAGAGGGTAGCTGAAAAAATGCCTGGTGACACGTTACCTTTCAATGTTGCTTGCAAAGCATTTGAAATGTAAAATTCACTTTTTTTCCCAATTTAGAGCAATGTTCTCTATATCTGTGTCTGATGCGATAAATGTTAGTTTTCGTCCTTGGACAAGTCTGTAGGTAGAGCCTATCTCAAATAGATTAGCTTTCAAAAAGTTAATTTTGTCTAGCTACACTCAAGTTCCCGTTTCTTTTATTATTTCATGGAGCTTTTGTCCGTGCATTTTCACAGTGGTGGTGGTGCTGGCTGTTCTGCTATATCCAATAAAAATGCAGTGATCCTTTAAAAAATATAATCTGACCTTTAAATTCATTTGCTTCAGCTGTTCTCCCAGGTTTTTTTTTCAACTTTTTTTAAAGAGACATATCTCCTGCAAATTTCAAGTTGGCCTGCTTGTTCAGGTTACTGTTCAGAGTTTAAATGAACTGTTTGATCTACACTGAGGCGGTTCTTTCCGCTTAGATCTTTTTTTCTCATGAAAGACACTCCTTGCGTTTGGAATGGCTGTGCCACTGAGTATAACTTTTCTGCAGTTCTCTTAGAAGGAAGTATGTAAAC
Organism: Brachypodius melanocephalos; assembly: GCA_013398615.1. Classification (NCBI taxonomy): domain Eukaryota; kingdom Metazoa; phylum Chordata; class Aves; order Passeriformes; family Pycnonotidae; genus Brachypodius; species Brachypodius melanocephalos. The sequence continues at coordinate 16,889 of VZSR01000983.1, read as the reverse complement.
TTGCTGGTGTTTAGCCTGTATTTAAACATACTCTGGTGTTGGTATATGTGCCGTCCAACCTAATAACAAAAATTGCTTAGCAAGCCCAAGAAAGATCATCTGAAACAGGGACAGGTCAGAAATAAATTTCCACTGAAATCTGACGAAGAGGTTTGAAATGGCATAAAGAACTTGCCTTGGGTTTTTTGCGGGGGGACTTGGTGGTTGGTTTTTGGTTTGGTTGCCTTTTCTCTCCTTGTGTTCCTGCTGCCAGAGGTCACGCTGGAAGGACTGAGCGAGCTCTCCTTGCTGCCCTTTCCTGGGCAGAAGCAGGCTGAAGGGCAACTCCTCAGGGCTGGTACAGACACGGCTCAAGGGCTGCCTGCAGCTCCTCGGCCAGGGGCTGCTCTGAGCGGGCACGTGGAGATGCTTCAGCCCGGACAGAGGCCCCCCACAGCCCAAAAGCACCCCATTTTTGCGTCGCAAATGCCTCGCCTGAACCCTAACCCGTTCCTTGAAAATCAGGATTTCTCTCACATGCAAGCTGCCAGAACTGTGAAACCTGGCTGGCCTTGGAGTGCCAAGCGCGCCCT